>JAQPZY010001215.1:567500-1167500 GCA_029931535.1 Margaritifera margaritifera | reverse complement strand
TGGCCAAAACAATAACCATAAACATTAGTTTTCCTCATGAATTATCTTTCATTTCTCTTCATCTCTTCTTCCATTTGTCACCTATTAACACTCTAATCGACTTATTTCTTGTTATGTACATCATGTATTTTATACTAAGAAACTAAATTCTATGTACCAGTCTATTAAATAGGTACTGAAGTACTTTTCTTCCTACCAGTGTCCACATAGAAAACTCCTGTTCAAAATTGTATCCCATAAAATGTTTATTTTTCAGAATGTTATCAATATGATTCAGAATGTGCAATTTTCACAAAAAATTCATAATAATTCTGCAAAATCTAGAATGGTTGGCATCTCTGCTAAGCAGGCAACACAGGATACCTTAGTATATCAGGTTAAGACATTCAGAAAAATGACACATGTTTCTGTTGAATACAGCAACTTGTATATAGAATACATGACTTTCAAAAACTTCAACACCGAATTCAAATGTTGAACCTGCTGATGCTACCACTGCCATGACAGAAGACCCCAGTATGCCAAATAGATAGTATGATAATATCATACCAAAGTGCCAGCTGAATACAGAAACTGACATAGAAGATAATCTGACTTTCAACAACTCTAACAAACACATAATTTTAATGCTGATGGTGCCAGTCCCATTGTTGCCACTGAAAAAGTTATATATACATCTCACCATTAAAAGGGGAGACCAAAAGATCTGTTCTATATTAGACTTTATGCAACTTATGATCAAGGATTCATTTTAAAATCACAATCAAACCCACTATATGAGCTTTGGCAGGTTTGCAGTGACTTAAGTATCCCTTTCCTGCCTCTTGTTCACACCATTTTATTCAGATTAAAATATATAAATTTTTGGTCTTATCAGTGATGATGTCGCTGTTGCCTTAGTAACAAATTACCAAACAAAGCCCATGACCCTGACCAAAACTAACAATTCACACTATAACCATGACCATCAACCCATGGATCCATCATTCCGAAGAATGCTCCAAGTACACTGGTGAATCTTATTTAAAGTATAATGCCTATCTGTAGACTCAATTTTTCCCCCAAAAACACCAATGTGACCTTGACCTTTGACCTCCACATCAGAAGTAATATTTTACAGCCCCATGGTAACATTTTTACTGTTTGAAAACAATTTATCCATGGTAAACAAGCCATACAGGATATGTTAGTATATCAGGTTACAACCTTACAAAGCAAAAATCAGAATGCAGGCCTTGATGTGTGTGTCTCTACATGCGCAAAACCAAAACCCCCCTCTCCCGAATCGAATTTAGCATTTGGAATGCTGAAAAAACGTACTTAATAATTGCTCTCCACTGTCTTTCTGTAGGATAAGTGTTTCTTAGAGCACAAATGTTTCCTTATATCAGTTACACCTCCACAGCAAATGGCTATATATCCATCAAATAAACCTTGCGAAAGCAAAACTCTCTCCTGATCAAAAACTGCTTGTGACATCTGGAAATGTATTAGCGTATTCGTCATAGTATTTATGCTTAACTTTAGCTATGACACACTTCTTAGTCTTCACCTGAAGTGTCCAAATTGCTTCATTATCTACCTGTGACATGAATATTAGAGTGTGTTTCAAGTCTAACACATGGTAAATTATCTTTTGGCTGCTCATGTGCAAGATAAAACATAAGTCACATGACATCTAGCACATATCATTTCACGAGAGCAAGAGCGAGATTCAATGGTAAATATGGCTGCACCCATGAAAATAAACATATTATGACACACTTCTTGGTCTTTGCCTGAAATGTCTTATTTGCCTCATTATCTACCTGTGATGTTATTGTCAGAGTGTGATCCAAGTCAAACACATGGTAAATTATCATTTGGCTGCTCATGTGCAAGGCAAAATAAAAGTCACATAACATCCAACACATTTCACTTAAAGTATGATGATGATTCACTGATTATAACAAGCAATATTGCCCTTTAAAAAACTTTAACCAAAATCATGAGGCTGGACAAACTGATAGAGGGATGGATGGACATTGTGTCTGCTATTAATCATTGTCCATACAAAAAGGAATCAAGAGTAATGAAAAAAAGTAACAAATTTTGTATTCATTCCAATGCTGAGACAGAATACAAATTAACAAGACCTCTCCTTATTAGAATATTAGAAGACCCACACAATAAATGTTGTGATCTTTGCTCTTTCAGATCAGCTTACATTGAAACTTTCTAAAAAAGGTCGATCTGTAATGCAGTTTCCTCAGCAGACTGGCTACATTTTATGGTCACAATAAGTCCATTCCAATACTAATACACTCTTTATACTGGTCACCTCTATATAACAACCAATATTTTTTTTATCTCATCAGTGGCCACTTTGGTAAAGTTTTACTGTATGAATCATTTGACACAGTCACACTATAAGTACTATTAATTTACTTATTTGTATGGTCTGCAAATAATTACATTTTTGTCAGTACTTACATCTGTGGCTATATGATCTCTAATGAGGAAGAGTTTTATTGTTTTTAAGGATACAGCATTGGGTTTTCAAATGCATGTTTTGTAGCAATCTTGAAATCCAGAAAATGGGACAAGTAAAAGTGACATAACAGTAGTAAATTACCTCTCCGCATTTTCTCTGTCCAGAAGTACTTGAATTCTTTCCATACTGGCCAAAAGGTCCTTGTCCATGTCCTGAAGAGTAAAACAACAGTATAGTTAAAAGCACTTTATATGCCTGTCATTTGTTTAATAGTCCACTATGTAGGCACTAGTAGGGTATGGTTGACTCCACAGATTATTGACCAATGGGTCTCAGTAAACTCAACCTCTGGTCCAGGTATGCGGTTTTGAACTAAACTTGAGTGCATAAACCATTATTTTCTTATTAGGCTGTGATAACCTCTGACCTTTAGAACCAAGAATCTACAGGCTTCTTTACAACCCGAAGTGCAAGCCATCTACAATGTTTGGTCAAGGAACTGACTCTAGAACAAAAGTTACTCTGCAAAATCCCATGTTTCTTTGAGCCACAATGACCCTGACCTTGAACCTTTTGACACCAAAATCAATAGGCCTCTATCATACCTTAAGTGCATACCCTCCACAAAAACAGTTGTCAAGGTACATGGTCTAGAACTAAAGTTATTATGCAAAAATAATTTGTCTTCTTTCAGTCACACTGATATTGACCTTTTCACACCAAATCAATAGGCTTCTTTTTTATTCAACCTGTAAGTCATCCACAAACTTTGGTGAAGGTACATGGTCAAAAAATGAAATTTTTGTGAAGAAACCAATTTTCTTCTTTCGGTCACAGTGACCTGGACCTCTGACCTTTTGAACAACAAATCAATTGTCTTCCTTCTTACCCCAAGTGCAAGCCATCCACACAATTTGATCCAGGTCTGTGATGTAGAACTAATGTTATGTTGTGGAAACCATTTTTTTTCTTTGAGTCACAGTGACCTTGACCTTTGCACCACTAAATCAATGCACTTATTCCTTACCCCAAGTGGAAGCCATTCACAAAGTTTGGTCCAGGTCTGTCATGTAGAACTAATGAAACTGTGCAGAAATCAAAAATTGATAGGGTTCTTTCTTCTCCCAAGTGCAAACCATCCAAAGTCTGGTAGCACAGATGATAGGGAACATTAGTTATTGCACAGAAACCATTTCTCTTCTTTCAGTCACAGTGGCCTTGACCCTTTGACCTTAATATCAATAGTCTTCTTCCTTATTCCATGTACAAGCCATTTACAAAGTTTGGTAACTGTAGATGGCGGAGAACTCAAGTTATTATGCAGAAACCATTTTTCTTCTTGCTTTGAGCTTTTGACCCTGAAATCGATAGGGTTCTTCCTGACTTCAAGTGCAAGCCATCCGCAGAGTTTTGTTATTCTAGATGGTGGAGAACTTGTGTTATTGTGCAAAAACCATTTTTCTCTTTTCAGTCACAGTCACTGTGACTTTTGACCTTTCAACCCTGATATCAGTTTGATTCTTTCTTACTCCAAATGCTAGCCATCCACAAAGTTTGGTAACTGTTAATTGTGGGCGACTCAAGTTACTGTGCGGAAACGAAATTGGTAACAGACAGATGGACATCATAACATAATACCATCTGCCTTATGGCGGGCATATAAAAATAAGCAAAGGCAAATATATATATGTATATATATATATATATACACACACACATAGGGAAATATTCAATCATAACTTCTTCAATTACCAATTATCAATGTGTCAAATTAACTCTTAAGTTCAGGATACATTATCAGTTAGGTGGTTCACTGTGATGAGAGCACATTCTAGAGGTTACTTTTATTTCTCAATCAAATACATTACCTGATCACATTAACATTAGGATTATTCTCTACTACCTCCAAATGTAGCTCTCCCTGAAAGATAAAAAACAAACACCTTTCTGTCTATATATCATATAGACAAAGGAAAGAAACTCTGACAGGTTAACTTGACTTCCTACCCACTAGGTGGGTACCGGTATACCCAGATGTAACCAGTTTTCAGCTTTCGCTTAATGCTGTAAACATGGACCTCCAGGAATCTAATTTATTCTACATTTAAATTCAACGATCCACTTTTTTATTTCAGCAGTATAGCAAGTCAAAATGTTTTATATGGTGCATACAACAATTTTGTGAATTCTGGTGAATTTATTCATATTTTGCATTTATTGTGCCATTCATTGTCACGTGTGATTTCGACCAGTAAGATACAACTTTCACCAGAGAATTTTTTTTCACCACTTTTTTTCGCAATAATTACACTTTTAAGTTGTTTTGTTAATGCAGGCTTACATTTATTTCAACAATTTATATATATTTGTTGTATACACTTGTTTGTTTTTTCTCTTTTTCATTACAGAGATGACAAATGCAAGAAGTGTAGGAGGTTCAAAGTCGTGCAGGATGTAAACGAGATGTGTCTACTGTGTACCAAGTCCAGATCAACACACACATGAAATTTGTGTGTTCTTTGGTCAGAAAATACTTGGTCTAACATTTTGAAGAAACAGCTCAAGGGATGCAAAAACCAAGCACTATCCATTTCATCACGGCAAGAAATTCTTACCTTATGCCCCACGTCCAAACCGCTGATTAGTCTCATGGGGGATGTCATGATGACCCCTCCACCCTCAATGAAGATGCAGGAAACAGCACCAGAATATACTGTATCAGAGAATACAGTAGAAACAAAAGGTGATTTTACTCAAGCATTGGAATTGTGTATGACCTCATTAATTCATAAGGTTTTGTCATCGAGATTGTCAATGAGTGGAAACAACAATCTGTACTGGAATCCCACTGAAGATAAGCCTATGACCTCGCCCATGAGGCATGAGGGTTCTCAGTCAGATATCACCCCACCTATGAGGCGTGAGGCTTTACAGTCAAACATGTCTCTGCACGTGAGGCATGAGCATTTGCAAGTATCATGTACCCTGTCTATGCATGAAAATATTCAAGCTGGATGTGAAGATTTACATGTTTGATTATACAGATGACTGAACCCCAATTGGACTTGTATGGCCAGCTTGCTGGCCAAGTAGCCAAACCACAAGCCATATGGGAAGGTTTTCAATTTGACTTATACAACTGAACCAGTGACCAGCAAGGCACAGTGTTGCTTCTAGGCTTTTTCAAAATAGGGCCAACTAATCTACCCATTTTCCAAAAGTGGGCCAATTCTAAATTCACTGGGACAAATTTCATCCTCTTGCTTGAGAAATATGGGTCACACAGAAGAATATATTTCAAGTGATTGCAGCATCCTCAAAATAGGCAAGCAAAAGGTTATATGTGATTTATTGTATCTAAGCAATTCTTTTAGCTTGTATACCTGATCCACTATTTAAAAAATATTTACCAACTGCAAATGTGTTCCTTTTTTATGGTGTTCATGTATGTCAAACATGGGTATAATAAAGTGTACAGGTAAGAATGACAGGTAGAAAAGAGTTATAATGGGAAAATGATTGAATTGTTAAAATCATTCAACATGAAACACAGGAAAGCAAGAAGACAAACTTTGTGAAAGAACTGATAAATGACCCAAATTGGTATGGACTTCAGCGATACCAATACAGAATGAACGCGCAAAAGAAACCAGTAAATTACCTACTCTAAATCCCTTTTCATGGCTTCTGTCCTTACAGCTGCCACATGATCAGCTGCATTTAAGTGCCTGTCTATTGTACTGGTCCTATAGTTTGTACATCCTACAGTAAAAGTGCTTGTTTTTCTGTGTTTCACAAACAGTTTACACAGCATCCACATCTCTGACTTTTCTAACCACAACCATTTCCCATGCTAGTTTGATTGGATGCTAAGCTTGAATTTGTACTTTACTGCTGGCACCAGCTGCGCCAGGGTGCTATGTTCGAATCATTTGATTCCGTTTCAACACAAGATTCTTTTTTGCTGTCTTTGTTTAAAATAATCCTGCAAATTTCTTTTCAACATTCCATCTGAACTTGTGCATTCATCCTGACTGAGCACATGTCAAAGCAGCCTTAGGTTGACTACCCATATACGAAATGGTGCAAATGTAAAATCTTTCCCTATTTAATTTCCACCTAGGTAATGAGTTTCTAAGCAAAAAACACATGAAAGCAGGATCTGCATTTTTTAATGTCAAGCTTGAAAATAAAGTGAAGAATGTGAGAATGGAATTCTGTTTAAGATCATTGTCTCTAAAGGTCAAACTTGTCATGGACAAAAAATATACAGGAATAAAATCTCTTTTACACCGTTCCAATCATACAATGCATGTGACTGTAAGAAAAATGTTTGCTTTCTGTACATTTAATATGGGCACAAGTTCATTTGGGGAGAGGTTTAAATAGTATAAAGTTTGAAAGGATCGCAAAATTTATGTCTGAAAGCACCTGACGAGCTGATTATTTTGGTAGATAATTATTACTGGAAAGGGGGCAGGGGGATGTTCTTGTTGAAAGATTTCACTACATGATATGAGAACAGAAATATATCTGCTTTTGTACACCATTTTGTCCAAACTCATTCTCTTTCTTTTGAAAAATCCTGCACCCAAATACAGAATTTGCAACAGCGCCAATGGAACTGCGAGACTTTTGGCACATTCGTTTGTTTAATTTGGGCCAGCTTGTCATGAATTGTGGGATTCCTGCACACCCACACCCTAGAAGCAACACTGAATGCATCTATCATCTTTTGTATGCCATCCCAAATGCTGACCAAAAGGTCCAGCCATTTGAAAGAGCTATGTACAATTACTGTGGTCAAGAGTCTGTTATCTTGGAGTGGTAAACCAGCCGGCAAACCACATATTCTGACAGCAATAGTGTCTTACACCGAACAGACCACACAGCTAGCTGACTGGCTGGCTGTACCGACTGGGCCGACCATTCCTATTAAAATACATAGCGAAACAACTTTACTTATAGAGCCACCTGACCAAGCCAAACTGGCCACATTGGACTCGCATTCTATAATGAGACCACCACTGATGGCATATCCAGTGAGCAGAATGATGATGCATGCCAACAATACTTCATCATCATTACCACATGGAATGCTGTATCCCTGGACTTGGGGCGTACAGGAGAAGGACAATCCCCAAGTTGATGAAGGGATGAAACAGAAATACCTGGACATTCCAATCCTACAATGGAGGATGGAATTTAGCTCAAAGGCAGCAATAGAGGAAATGATCATGCCAGGGATTCGGTGAGCTGTATCACCAAGGTAGTGAATAGGACAGCCCACCTCACAATGGCTAATGCCCTTATGGTCTCTTGCAATATGGATTTAATTAGAAAAGACACTCTCCTGCACTCTTCTTCTTTAAAACCACATCATGCGGCAGTTTTCCCTTCTGTTTGGAGGTCGAATTGAGGAGGTGGGTAAGCAGGCAGCACAAGTGGTTTCTGTCCACCTTTTAGCACAAGCTACCATATCTGCACAACCCTTTCAGGGAATGTTCCAGAGATGGGAAAATCGCCGTCAGAAATAAAGTAGAAGCAATTCTCAATGACAACAAAGTAACTGTGGCCAAGCGAACCACAGGAGGTCATATGCCCCTAGCTTTCACAGGCAGGCTGGGAGAGGTGAAAGAAAACAAAGTTTCTCCTCCTCCCAACCTCCCGTCAGTGACTTACCATCCCTCCACCTGCTGGCATACCACCCGTGGTCGCCAGACTCCTTCTTTTTCACCAGATTTGGATCAACCTATTTCTGGTAAAAATATCTGGGTGATACAAGTCATATCGGAGGGTCTCCGAATCTTGTTCATCTGGACTCCTCCACTTTCATCAATCCCATTCATGATGGAAATCCCAAGTGATCCCATGAAGGCAGATGTACTACAAAAGGAAGATAGAGGTCTTACTTGTGAAGTGAGTGGTGGAGGTAGTAGGAAAATCATATACACAGGACTTCTATTCCAGGATCTTTCTGGTCCAGAAGAAAAATTGAGACCTGTATTCGACCTAAGCGGCTCAATCAATTTATTTCTGCCCCATAATTCATGATGGAGACGGCAAAGTCTGTCCATTTTTCAGTGCAACGTGACAAGTAGGTGATCAGCCTCAATCTGTCAGACACATACTTCTGCATAACAATTCATATAGCATCACCAAAATATCTCCGATTCACATACCAGGGGACAGTATACCAATTCTGCACTTTTCCTGTTGGCCTCAATCTAAGCCCCTGTGCCATCACAAAATGTTAAGACTACGTAATATCCAAGTTCAGAATGACTACCTCCACAGCGACAGTGACATACCTGGATGACATACTTCAAAAACATTCTGTAAGTTCGGTTTTGACGCATGATACGAACAACCTTCTTTCCCTCATGCACAGTCTAGGGTGGATAATCAATGTGGAGAAGTCGGACCTTATCCCCTCTGAACATTTTATCCATCTAGGTATGGAATTTTTAACATACATCAATCTGGTACATCTTCCTCCAAAACACATCGAAAGTATCGTTCATGTGTCATCGAGGGCATCAAACAAGATGTTTATTTTGGTGAGGGAGTTCCTTCAACTCCTCAGCCTATTCAATGTGGCAGCAGACTTGTTACACCTTGTCCACCTTTACAAATGCCCCTTACAGATGGTCCTTCAGGCACAATGGTGACTGATCATGGGCCATCTGGATCATCATATTATGATCTCTCGAATGTCAAACACTTCCTTATACAGTGGCAAGACAGGAAGTGGCTAACAGTGGGAATACCCCTACAAAACCCACAACCAGAAAAAATGTGTACACATGCCAGTTTGTCGGGTTGGGGAGCACGCTTGCTACCGGACTTTGCAATGGTCAGAGGCCACCTGATGATATACCTATTTACAACAAGGTGGAACAACAAATTGCACACCTTTGTCTCCCCATTTCTGGGCCCAAAATCATGGGCCATCGACTCTCTTTCAATCAGCTGGGAGGAAATGTGGGTATACACCTTCCCTCCATCAGTCTTGGTTCCAAAAATAGTTCAGAAACTGCGGGGCACAGACGGCAAAATAATTCTGATTGCTCCACTACGATTGAACAAATCCTGGATTAATGATCTGCTTGTCTTAGCAACAGATGTACCCAGGAAAGTCATTCGGCTAAAGCAGCCGAGATCACCACTATTCCATCCATGTCCGAGAAACTCCTCCTTCACACTTGGTTCTTGCCAGTGATACCCTACATGAAAATAAGATCGGGGCTTCAATCATGGAGAGAAGTGCAACAGCCAGAAGGCCCTCCACTCTGAAGGCATATGAGGGAAAATGGTGTGTTTTTAATGACTGGTGTCACACTACTCTCCGCCTCCATTCCCCAACTGGCCAACTTCTTTCTGTTTCTCTTTAAAGACAAGAAGTTAGCCCCTATCACAATAAAGGGATACTGTTCCATGATTTCAGACACATTCTTATATCATGGAAGAGATGATATTGGATGCAACAAGGACCTTTCTGACTTGCTGTCCAATTTCGAAATATCCAGACCACACTCACTCACTTTATTTCCAAAATGGCATCTCTCATGGATCCTGACATGGCTCAACTCTTCCAAGTTCAAGCCCTTGTCTTCCATCTCAGTAAAGCAGCTATCCAGAGATGCTGCAAGGGTTTTATCAAAAGGGGGGAACTCCACCCTTGTCACCAAGATAAGGGGGATGTAGGAAAAAAATAAGGGGGGTGTGGAGGAGGAAACGGACATAGTTCAATATTTACTTAACACTCAAATATCCGTCTCTCTTTCTGCCTGCTCCATTCTGACAAAACTCTATTGAAGTCAAAAACCTCAAAAGATGTATCCTCTAGCTGTATAAATATTAATCTGTTGATGGTTTCTGAGGTTCATCTGTTCCTTATCTGTACATGAATATTGTTCTGTGCTGAGAATCCCTTTCAGTCTGCTCTCTGAAGGGGCATATGGATAGCTGGCTTAGTCAGCTTGAACAAGTTGGGAAACTGATCTTTATGGTTGGTATTGTTACACTTTTCCACAGCTCATAGGTATTGTCTATTGGATATCTCTGCTCCAAAATCAGATTTTATAAATACAATGAGCTCTGCCAAAGTTTCACTTTCTTGAATCAGTGCTTTGCTGACTACTATGCCAGATTTTTTATCTGTTCCATAATGCTGTATTAGGGTTTTAAGTCCATCAATGCCATAGTCTGCTTGTTCACACAGAGGTATTTTGATCAAATGAATATCCTCACTTTTTAATTTCTTTTTAAAGTCTTATTTGTTCAATTTATCTTAACCCTTAGAGTGCTAGACAATTTTGTAGAAGAAGATCCCTCAGTGCTGAATTGTTTGAGAAAAGAAATGAAAATTGCACTCTACTTTTAAATTACCTGTACTTAATTAGGCTTGGTATTCTGCCTTTTCTACATTAATTTCAAAACACTGCTCAATAGGGGATTGACCGGCATGCCATCTGTTTTTGTCCATCTCACATGTACATCGAACTCGCATTCAACATCATTTTCGGGTTCAAAATCACTCACTGGTATTTCCAGTAACACTTTCACAGCTCCAATAATCTGATATACTTTAAAACTTAAAAAATCACTGTCATCATCACGATCATCAGCCAGTATTTCCTGAATGAAATCATCATCTGCAGATGGCCCATGTTGGGAGTCAACAATTTGGGGTTTTCTGAGTAACCCGTATTTTAAACATGCATTTCTAAAATTTCCTTGATGAATGCAAGACTTAAACTAAGACAGAATGCTTGTTCCAGGGCCCAATGTGCCAATCAAATTTAGTTTAACAACCATTTATGTCAAGCCAAAGTACCCAGATGTGTAAACAGTTGCCTGCCTTAAAATAGACATATGTAGCAACGAGATCTACGAGACCTCTACCGGTGGCACAACTTATGTTACAACAAGCACTTAACTTAAATAAAATTTGTATACTGCGCAAAGTATACTTTTATATGCATGACTTTAAAGTGCGTGAATTTGTAAAAATTTTGGATGATTCACGTGCCTTGGCAGTATATCTGGCTATCATATAAGACCTGCTTTCTGTTAGCACTAGCTTCAGCATGCAGAGTGAATGAACTACATGCCCTATCCATGGATCTGAACTACATGTTCAGTTGTTTTAATGACACAACCCGGTTTTATTTCTAAGAACAGGTTGCTGTCACAAGGCAACCAACAAATAACTATTTGCTAACTCTCCTCGATCAATACATCAAGAGAAGTGAAGCTGCAAGATCTTGTACATGCCCACTGATACTATCTAAAGTGCACAGAGAGAATCCACAATGGTGATCAAAAACTATTCCTACCGCTGAAGGCAGGAAAACAAGACATAACCTCACAAGCGCTAGCCACTTGGTAAAGGGAGTTATCAAATCAGCATAATCTGAACTCTCCCAGGATCAGATACGACTAATGTACATTCTGGCTCATGAAATAAAAGCCATTTCCACGAGCCTGGCCTTTGAACGTAATGTCTCAATTCATGACATAGTGGAGTCAGTTAGATAGCACGCCCAGACTACTTTCTCCAGCTTCTATCTGTGTGATATGACCTCGCAAAATAAAGAACCGAATCTAGTTGGGCCTGTGGCAGCTGCCCAGAGAGTGATCACTCCCCATTCATGAGAGCACAACCTTGGACCCATGCAGGAATTTGCCACTTTTGCTGGATTTGCCTGGAAAACTTTTGATGACAAGACAATAATCAAGTGCAGATTCACAAAGGGTCTCTCTTCTCACACGTGTATTAACAAACTGTCCTTGGTTGTGCTAAACTAACGTTAGAAGAAGTTTATGCTCCTACTGGGTGACACAGGTAGAGGTAGGATGCTCATCATTTCCTCCTCTTCTTACCTATTCTCCATATTAATGTGATCAGGTAATGTATTTGACAGAGAAAGCAAATTTTTTTAGTAAATTATGTTTCTCCTACCTGATCACATTACTAAGAATCCTTCCCACCCTGCCCTGCAATGCGTGCATCCTATTATAGGTTTCGCTCAAGTGAAAACTGGTTACATCTAGGTATACCAGTAGCCATCTAGCACAGGGGTCCCCAACCTTTTTATGCATATGGGCACATTTGTGAGTTTATGACAGAGTGGCAGGCACCAACTGATTAACTTGACCCATTTTTTATAAGATTATTATTCATTAAACCTCTTTTGCGGGCACACAAAAAACCTTGGCAGGCGCCATGGCGCCTGTGGGTACCACTGATCTAGCAGGTAGGAAGGGGAGTTAATCTGTAAGAGTTGCTTCCCTTTTTATATATGATATATAGACAGAAAGATTTTTTTTTCTCATCTTTCATGGAGGGTTGAATTTGGAGGTAGCAGATCAAATCCTAATGTTAATGTGATCAGGTAAGTATTATTGGAGAAACATAAAAAATTTGCTTCAAGGGTCAAGGATAGACTTCAGAGACGAGCACACTGTCATGAAACATTATTACTAAATTATTCCCCCACCAATAAAGTTCAGTAAAAAATAGCAAGCATTGAATAGAATAAATACAGTATGGCAAATATCAACCATAACCAATATTACATCAAATCACCAAAATAAACTACAGAAAGCAAGCTTAATTCCTGGTGGTGCTCTATAATGGCCAAAAAGGCTAACCTGCCTTAAAGGTCACCTCTATTAAGCAATAACCTGTCTTGGACAACTACTTATTTTAGGTCTGTTACATCATATTATGGTAGAAATAAATCTTTAATTGGGTAGTCATTTCCGAATCAGATTTGATTGTATTTCAGCCTCCTGATGTGGGGCAAATTTTCTCTGTAATCTTCATTAGTTTTTCTCAAATAACTTGACACAGCTCAAAAACTCCATTCCTTCCACCAATACCTCATTTTAAAATTTCCTTATGTACTAACCTGATGCAAATAATGGTTTTCTGTTATTTCTGTAGCCAGTACCGGAAGATGTGTTCATCTGTTCAACCTGGTTTCCAAGAATTTGACCTTCATCTTGATCAGAAGCATTCAAACTTTTATGTTGGTAGAGATCAATATTCTCCTGGCCTGATCTGCCCATATTCATCCTGGATTTCAAAAAGTTCCCATCTGTACAATTGACTGTGGGCCAAGTGAGTTTATCCGATCCCGTGTGGGCAAATGTATCTGTTGATATGGCCTTTCTAAATGCAGAGAAATCTTTTTCATCTTGCTTTGTAGCTGAGCAGGGCAAAACAAACCCTTTCTTATCCTGGGGTACAAGGCTCTCTTGCTTGAACTGAAAAAATCAATAATTGATCCCACATGCTACCTTAATCTATGATAATCAGGGCAATAAACAATACATTAAAATTTCTGAAATTCTACACTGTCCTTTCCAAACAAGATCTATACAAATACCAGCTATTATATGGTTGTTAAAGATTTTATTAAAGGATTTTGAGTTGTCATTAAAGCATGATACTTACACAAAACTTAAGTTGTTCCATACAAACTTAGATCGTACGTAGATTCTCCGATATTTTTTTCAAAGCTATAACAGGGCTTGAAAATTCCACTTGTCTCCTCGTATTTACAAGTGACCTGTAAGGAAGGGCAAGTGACTTTTTCAAGATGCTTGCCAGAGCGGATGAGTGAAATTTTAAGCCAATTATCAAATAAGGAGAAAAAAATGTGTTTTCTCCAATCAGTGGCATCCTTTATTCATAATTTGTTTCATCCAACATAACATAATCAATGGAAATAGGTTATTTGTTACTGTTTGCTTACAAGTGTATCCATTTGTAATGAGTCTCTATCAGCCAGATGCACATTAATATAAATATTAAAACTTAATCACTTGATAACTTGTCATGTGGAACCCAAAATGACAATTTTAGCTCCAGTAACCTTGACCTTTGACCTCAGGGCCCAAGAATCAACAGACTTTCCTGACATGTTAATCAACCTTGTTTATCTACTTATCTAATTACCTATGGGCAATCAGCTTAGGCCTGGTGTGAATAATTGCATCATGTTAGATACTGTGGGTCAACATGTGGGAAATGTTTCCACAAACTGGACTAAAACAAAGGGAATATAGAGCAACTTTTTGTCAAAATATCTATCAGTTTTGATTTTGCTCAAAGTTTCTAGTTGTTTTTCTTTTAGTTCAGGTAATAAGTATGTAAAGTTTCTTTTTTTTGGACCAGTAATCTTGACCTTGAACTTAGCAGTTCCAAAAATTAATAGACTTCTGCCTCTTATCAATGTGTAAGACGCATATGAAATCTGAGAAAAGAAAAGAACCACAGCAACCTAAAGTTATGTTGTGGAAACCACCTTGGCTATAAACAGATGGGCAGATGGATAGACAGACCTTTGGTCTGGGGGGATAACCTGGCGGCATATTTACGCGTCATGAAGTTGTACCCTAATTCTGAGCTCTATAACGTCAACATCATTTAAGATACACTAATGTGGATGGTATTGCAGGACAGTAGACAGATGTAGCTCCAGAATGATACCAAATAATATTGACTTTCTACTCACATTAAAAATTACAGCGGAAAAAAGAATTTTTGAGACCCGCTTTTTTTAGGTAAACAATTACCAGTTTCGGAACCAGAGTTTAGACTTTTTGGCCTTAGATCTAAAGAAGACCGGTCTGAACTGCACATGGGCAGATGAACCTTTGCAAAAAGTAGGATGAGTTTGAGATCTGGAGTAAAAAGGGGACAGAACACAAAAATCGTGGGTGCAATATGACAGAAAAAAAGAAAAAAAGAAAAGCAGTCCAACTTTTACCCTTCTGCACATGCACGAGCATAATAGCCAATCGTAAAACAATGTTTTTGATACACTTAAGCATCTGGCTAAACGAAAAACTCTCTTAACTCATTAACCCCGGGAGATTTTTTTTATTTTCGCGTGAAATGGGGGTAGGCAATGCATTATTGTGGTTACTTCTGAATGCAGCAAAACACATCTGCTTAAGAAAGTTTCTCGTTTAGCCGGATGCTTAGGTGTATCAGAAACATTGTTTTTGATTGGCTATTATGCTCACACATGTGCAGAAGGGTAAAAGTTGGACTTCTTTTTTTTTTTTTTTTTTTCGTATTGGATGCCCAATTTTTGTGTCCTGGCCTCTTTTTACTCCAAATCTTAAACTTATCCTACTTTTTGCAAAGGTTCATCTGTCTGTGTGCAGTTCAGACTGGTCTGCTTTAGATCTAAGGCCAAAAAGTCTAAAATCCGGACACAAACTCCGGTTTCGAAACTGGCAATTTTCGACCTAAAAAAATCAGGTCTCAAAAAATGCATTTTTTTCACTGTACTTTTTAATGCCAGTAGAAAGTCAACATTATTTGGTATCATTGTAGAGCTACATCTGTCTACTTTCCTGAAAATCCATCCACTTTAGAGTATCTTAAATGATGTTGATGTTACAGAGCTTGGAAGTAGGGAAAATATGTTTCCTACCCCCATTTCAGGTGAATTTGAAAAGAATCTCCTGGAATAAACGAGGAAAGGAGTGTTTAAAACCAGTTTTAATTTAGCTACATTATTTACATGTTTAGTATCTTCCATCCTGAAACATGACAGATTTTGTTTTCAAACCTGATGGGTTGTGTTCTATTCCCATCATCAGATCAGTCTGGATTGGCTACCATGGCACTTTTACTTGCCTCAGCACAATATAACCTTCAAAGTGTTGCTGTACCATAAAACACCAAACCAAACTATGTAAGGACACTTTATGAGTTACAATGCCATCCTTAAATGCACTCATGAATATATTCACTGTCAGTCATGCTTGCACCTTTTTGTGTACATATATCTCATGCCACTAGTGACAGCATTTTAAGACATGTCAACAGATATACAAGAAATAACAAGAAGTGGGACCGAGTTCAATAACTTGGCCAACATAAACCAAACTGCTCAATGAAAAAGCAGTTTACCAAGTAATCTGGGCTAGTAGGGTGCTTTCTGTTAAATCTACTCTAACTCCACTGTACAGCTTTTGGAAACCATACATTTAAAGGTATTGCTATCTTAATTAATTTTGCAGCCAGATTTGATGGCAAACTGGCATTATCTGCATAACCTGAAAGGCCTTTTTGCCTGGCTCCTTTTTGTAAGATTTTGACAAATTCTGTTGAGCAGTTTTTTGTATTAACATTATTTCCAAAACTTGGAAGGCTTTCTTGTCTGGATTCTTTCAATGTAGTCAAATTCTATTCAGACATTTATTTAGAACTTATTCAAAAGTGTTTCTACTTTTACTAACTTTACCTCTAAGCCATGATGCTTTCTGTCCACATGGTCCACCACTTATTAAATTGTTGACTTTTATAATGTTTTACCAATTTTAGTAAATGAAACCTAGCTACAATATTGTAACCTCAACTGACATTTGGATAGGTCAAGGCTGTGAAGTGATCCTGTAGTTGTTAGTGGAGTAACAAAATTATGGTCTAAGATAGCAAACAGTTTGTCTCTTCCTACAAAACATGAGTGTCTATATCACAAGGAACTTTGTGTGTCACGCTCATCTGAACAGATACGATATTTAAAATGGCGGCCTATTCTTTTAGACAGTTTAGAGGACACTTAGAGTCATTTTTGTTAAGATCTTGCATTGTTTTTAGCTGGAATAAAGTAAGGAGACTTTAGTCTGTAGTAGTATGCATGCATTGTTAAGAACATGAGTATAAGCATTGAAACAAACACCTGGAGTGAATCACACCCAGCTGCTCCATTGATGGATACAGGATCAAATTAGTACTTCACCTACGAAGGATGGTAGGAGTACAAATATTAGGACTAAAGGAAGTCATACTTGATGGCAGATTGATATCAATTTTATAAATGTGAAAGGTCTTCATGCCAGGATGCTTCCTGTCAAATTCAGTAGAATTCTGCTGAGTGATTTTTGAGAAGCAAATAGTAAATGTTGCTGGACAAGGCATGGCATATGTGGGGTCACATAATAGGTTCAATAGGATTTATGGACAGATCAGTTAACAGGAAAGTTTAATAATGCTTGGGCAAGCCACATGCCTGGTAATGCTGTAGACAAAAGGTAGATTACCTTTAACACAACATGCAGGGGTTTATGACGGAAAGGTAGATTGCCTTAAACACAACATGCAGGGGTCTATGACAGTCAATTGAAATTCAGTAATTTTTTTCCAGTTCTCCAGTTTCTTCCACTCCAAAGACCACCTGGTCTGGAAATCATACAACACTTGCGCTTAAGTCCGAGATTTTGCTTTGACCAATCACAAATGATGTTAATCTGAAAGGTTTTCTCTGATTGGCCGATAGTGGGAACTCAATCTCAGAATCAAGCTCAAGAGTTTTATGATCTCCAGACCTGAATTTCAGAGATAACCTTTCACAGAAATTGTCTGAACCTGATGTAAAACTGACAAAAAATAAACTTTACACTTACTGTAAAAAAAGCAAACAGCCTCCAGGCCTCCAGCTAGTTGTACAGCCCATGGATTTGATGTATGAACTAAGATTAAGTGTAAGCAGGCCAAAATTAATATCAACTGCTGTCTAATAGGATTTGCATCACAAATGCAAAGAATGCAACTGTGGTTACCTGATTTGTTACAAGCATTTCCTTAATTCTTTGATTAGTTTTTACTTTGTCGATTGTCAAGGATGTCGTCCAGCTTTGGCTCTCTGAAATAATAAAATAAAACTGAGAAATCATCAGAAGAATGTCTATTCTTGAAAGAGCCAGGAAAGATTTGTATTTGGCAATAAAATCATGAAATTTGATCAGTGATTTACAAAGCTAAATACAGAATTGAAAAATTCCAATAAATAAGAAAGTTACCCCCGGTACTGAAGTTTGAAGTTTGTAGTTTTGTCATCTGTTAGAAAATTCTTGGGCTCAAGATATTATCCACAAAACATTATGTAATATCATGAGCTCCCTTCATAATCTTTCAACTGTTTTAATACACAAGAAACATGAGAAAAGAGGTGCTTATATATATGATGGATTAATTTCAAGATTATCAATAATGTCACATTATACACTTGCACACGTTTAATAGTTATCTATGTAGCCACTAGTTGGGTGTGGTTGACTCTGGAGATTATTGACCAACAGATCTCAACAACCGCAACCTTTGGTCAAGGTATGTGATCTTGAACAAAACTTAATGTGCAGAAATCATTATTTTCTTATTAAACTTCCCATGACATCTGACCTTCAGATCCAAGTATCTATAAGTTTCTTTATTACCCTAAGTGCAAGCTATCCACAAAGTTTGGTCAAGGAACTTGTTCTAGAACAAAAAGTTATTCTGCAAAACTAATTTTTCTTTAAGCTACAATGACCATGACCTTTGATCCCAAATCAACAGGCCTCTACCATACCTTAAGTGCAAGTTCTCCACAAATTTTGGTCAAGGTACATGGTCTAGAACTAAAGTTATTATGCAAAAAAACATTTTTCTTCTTTCAGTCACAGTGACCTTGAGCTCTGATCTTTTAACACCAAATTCAACAGGCTTCTTTCTTACTCAACCTGTAAGTCATCCATAAACTTTGGTGAAAGTACATGGTCAATAACTAAATTTATTTATGATGAAACCATTTTTCTTCTTTGAGTTACAGTGACATTTACCTTTAACTTTTTGACCGCAAGATCAATAGGCTTCTTCCTATCTACAAGTGCAAGCCATCCACAAAGTTTGGTCCATGTCTGTGATGTAGAACTAATGTTATTGTGCAAAAACCAATGTTCTTCTTTCATTCAGTGAACTTGACTGTTGACCTTTTTACCCCAAGTACATGCCATCCACAAAGTTTTATCCAGGTATGTGATGTAGAACTAATATCACTGTGTGTAAAATGTTTTTCTTCTTTTAGTCAGAGTCATCTTGACCTTCCTTACCCCAAGTGCATTTTTCTCCTTTCAGTCAGTGACTTTACCTTTGACCCCAATGGTTCTTCCTTACTCCAAGTGCAAGCCATCCACACTGTTTGATAACTGTTGGTGGACAACATCATAACATAATATGCTCCACTTTATGGCAGGTGTAAAAACTGTATTGTAAGAGAATATACAAGTGCCGTTCCAATTAATTTGGTTGAGCATTGGTAACTCTTAGTGAAATGTTCAGTCAGTCAATTACAACATCTGTGACTGATTTTGGTTGAAAAAAAAAATCAGCCTGATATTGTAACTGATTGCCTGCTCATGTCACTATGACTTAAGTTGGCTGAGATTCACCTTTGCGATATTCCCACTATTTTGGACTTTATAGGTTATTTATTATTTACTGCAGTTTCACTAATTTTCATAGGGTACCAATTTTTGTGGATTCTAATGCTGCCCCAAACCATAAATTTAAAGATCCAATGAATAAATAGCCACATGTGATGAAGACACCCACCCACCCCATTTTCTTATTGAAACATTCCTAGAGATCAACAAAGCTATTTGATAAATCAGCTTCATTACTGTAATCTGGTAATAAAATATTAGCTTTTATATGTTTGTTTTATCTGAACCCTTTAAAAAAATAATTATAAAGCTTTTTCTATTGTTCCAATGCACACATATCTATATGGTATCTGGTAGCTGTAATTTCCACTCATTGTTTTAAATCTATATGTTGTGAGATCAGTAAGTACAGAGAGAAACATGAAAAAGCACAAGGTATTCAAATACTAGTATCACTGAAAATGAAAGAATGAATAATATATGATACTAGTACGTGAAAATTAGATTTAATAATTATTCAAACTGATTCTTCATTCAAGTGAAACTGTTGTCAAAAAAATTAAACCCTCCTGAAAGCATGTCTCATTTTATCCATGCATGTTTAAACCAAAATGAACAACAAGACTTTAAAATACCAGACCTAATTGTTTGAAGCACAATTACCAATGAAACACTATGTATATAGCCGCAATTATCCAATCAGCATAAATTGGCGTGATTCACAAGGTTTTAAGGTCCACTAATACAGTGCATTAATTTTTACCGGTGACGTCTTCCTTTTCCCTGATGGTCTCCATGGCCTGTTTAGCAAACCAGTTGTGGAAGTGTGATTTTAATTCTTCTTTGTAGTCTTTATTTATTGCCAAATCTAGTGGTTGAAGTTGGTTCATACATTAGGCAGGCTCAAACAAAGGAGCAGCTAGTCACATGTTTGGTTAACACGTGGAATGATGACATTATCCAAACTGACTGGAATCGAAGTTGAAGGTTACTACTCTTGAGCCACTGTGTTAATGCCATGGTTGTCAGAAAGTACTGATGGTGCAATTTTATGGTCAGTGTTTAAAGAGATCATACACATGCCAATTAGCTTAGTGTTGCTGGCTGTGTCGGCTCCCTCTGGTGTTCAGCACTTGGACGAAAACAGGTGTAAGTGATTGATCTTGACAGGTGCTTGATTTGTGTTCATAGAGGTGGTAGTATTGTTTTAACCATTAAAGTGACTTCTGTTTGTTGTTGGCAAAGTTTTGTTCTTTTGTTTTCTTTATTTTGGGTCTTTGTAGAGGTTAATCCATGAAATTCAATACCTGCAAATATGCAAACTTTGACATGCAAATCCCTGAATTTAAGTACCCACAAAAATGTCTTTTTTATTACACAAAACCATGAAAATTGAGACCCCCAAAAAATCAAATGAAAACACATTATATTTATGAAGTAAGTTGCCTATCAATCATCTGGAGGCATAAATGAATCAATGGGAATCTGTCCACTAACTTTTTAAGTTTTTATTTTTAATTTTGAGAAGAATTGTTCAATTTCAATTTTCCTCAATGATTTTCATTAATATTACTGTTTTTAAAAAATCCATTGTAATCTCACAAAGAATCTAGAAAACTCCCAGGTTTGGGCTAGACATGTAAACCAATACATAACAACCATAATTATTATAACATATAATAATTCACTTGAAATATCACTGAAAACACCATAAAAGGATTTCTAAAAAAGAGAATATGTAAAATATTAAAAATTCACTTTGAACAAAAATATTAAAAAGGTAACTGCAGGAGGCCAACCTGCACCTTTCACTTTACATTTCATTATGCTACCCACTGCACTACTGACACCAGTGACATTTGAAAGGCACAAATACTGATTCAGAATAAGACCTACACTGGATGCTCTATCTGGGTCAACTGTGTTTTACTTGATGTTATGGATCTGAAATTTTACATAATGATAGGAAGAAGTGTTTAAAAACACACAAAAGTCTGTAAACTTCATTTACATGTTTGTTATAATATTAAATTAATCAAGGAAGCACAAATAACTACTAACAACAAATTTGCTAATGGAGGGATTTTGCAGTAATGTGACCATATGTATTACTCTTTTTGTCTAAAACCTATTTATCAGTAAGGAAACTGACAAGAAAAACACATCATTCTCCTTCCAGTTATTAGAAATGTCACTATTATAAAAAATTCTCATAAAATATGCAACCAGCTCAATTTACTAACATTCATATTTAAGGACATGCATATAAAACTTTGCTGCACAATTTCGTTCCATGAGCTGATACCATGAAATGCTTTCATCTTTATACTGAATACTTTGCATGATGAGACTTATCACGTCAAGTATGTACAAATATTTATTGATAATTAGTTAAGATCATTCTATCAAAATTAAATTGAAAATAAACTTAGCAACTTTGTTATAAAGTTAGTCTTTATTGGCAATGATTGTTAATGGATAAAAAATGCACAGTGAAAACCATCAACTTACCATTTTTTTGCAGCTGACATAAAGTCAGGGCTCCTTCAGCAAAATTGTTCAGACCTGAAAATTTCAAGAACTAAATTTGAGTAAGAATTACATTTTTGCCTGCACTACCTAGCATGTATTTGAATTCAACAAAGACTTTACAAGTAAATAGCAATCATGAAGTTTCATCTAACAATATGGAGAAATCCAGTTTGGGACCCTGATATTTAATGAGCATAGGCTGAAATATCTACCATTCAACTACAAAATCTCATATCCTAGCTCAGCTTTTACAAAGTATCTCAACTTTGAATAAACATTGAAAATTTTCGATTCACAAGTAGCACACTAATACTGTCATTCTACCAATAAGACTTCAATAAATCTAAGGTGATATGTCGATTACAAGAGTAACGGTTCTTACAAACAATTTATCAGGTTTTTTTTCCCCTTCAAGTCATATGAATAGAATCACAATATCATGGTTATACCTTCAACAGACATTTGCAAAATTCTAAGATATATTATATTCTAACATCTGAATAACTAAGAAAACTGCTGAGGCAAATGACTTATTCCTTTCTGAAAACTTAAGCATGAAAATTGCTCTGTCAAAGAGCAAATATATCATTTTTCCTCCTTGTCATTCACAAAGTGAGGAAACCTGTGTGAGAATTCGCAAATGATCTACTTTAGATCTAATTCTAAGCTTTTTAGCTTAATCCATAATTTACAACAAAAGAATAGGATGAAATATGGCATTTGGTTAAAATAGTTTAATTTTAGTGTTCACTGAGATTTAAATGGTGTGGGAAAAACAACTATATTAAAGCTGCATTCCCTTCCAAAACCAGGAAGCAGCAATAGCTCACTTGGTACAGCATTAGACTCATAATCCAGGGGTCCCAGGTTCTATACCCACCCAGACCAGCTCTGGTTGGCTACCTTGGGAAAAGTACTTAGATCCCCATTTTCTCTGCATTATAGAGCCAAATAAAGTGCTGCAAGTGCTGTTAAAAACTAACCAACAACAACAACATCCCTACCAAAACCAATTCTGAACAGACATAGCAAACATTTTCATGTTGATTGTAACTATTTAAAACAATGGTCTTACTACCGAAATCAACCTAGATTGTCCTCAGCCTGTTTAATGTTTAGGAACATGTAGGAAACCCTGGTGTTGCAGACTAAATTAGTATTGAATACATCCCATAATGTAGTGCTTTTTAACATAGGGCCCACATTTGTTGTAAACATGCACTGTATTGATAGGTCATTTGTTTTGGATTTGACCCATTGCACAATCTTAGGTACAGCATGTTTGAAGTGAAGTACTATAATTGTGAAAGTCATCTGATAGGGACACTGGGACAGTGACAGCACATGCTGTGCACCAACGTGAGTTTAATTAAAGATGGTCTATTTGCAGCTGCATATGTTTGTCCATTCTGTTTGCAACTAAAACCCATGCATAAGAAACAATGTACTGGAAATCACCATCACCTAAATACATCATGCTAACTCATCTACCTGGCAGGTGTCTGTGTGTGTGTGTGTGTGTTGAGGGGGGAAACAACAATAGATTCTCCCATTTATTTTCTTCACTCAGGTTTTACATTTTTTCTAAGTATTTTACACTATTCTTCATTATTAGAGTCAAAGAAGCATTACTGCTATTGTCTCAATTCAATTTTTTTTTAACAAGGGATCACAGCTTTAGGAACACACCCGTGGTTTCATCTAAAGAATCCACAATGCTGGCATACAAGTCGTCATACTCTCTTTTCATGGTCTGTACCCCATCAGAAGTCATTCTGCAAAAGATAGTGCAAGGGCAACTAATAGGAAATTATACATCATAATATTTTTTCCTGGATTATCTCAATACTAATCATATTATTATATACATATTATCTCATTACAGTGGTCTCCCTCTTGAATGGCCCCGTGGCCAGCATATTAGTGCAAAAACTGTTACTTTTACTCCTTAAAAGCAAACACATATTGGGGTTTACAGATGGAAATCTCACAAATATTTGTTGATATCTAAATTCAACACATTGACATTTGTACCAACATGCAGATAAAGTAGACCACCTAACTGTAATACACACTGATACTGTAACTATTCTGATTATCCTTACTGCTGTGTGTTCCTTAAATGTCAGGTTTTGTCAATTTGATAATTACTGGCCATTATTACCACTGATAATTATCAAGATGGCTAAAGCTAACAGCTGAGAAGCAGAGTATTCTTCAGTTCAACTCAGCTTGACATCCAGTCGCCATAAAGAAGAAATGGTAAGTTACTCATCCTGCCTTCTCTCTCAAAGATTACAAAATGTATTAAAATGGTACCATACCAACACCAGCTGATAGTGTGACAAGCTCACTTCTTTTGCAAACACAGCATTTCAGTGTAGTTACCTATGAAAGGATAAGTTGTTGAAAATAGTTCAAAATATCATCATCAGACATTCTCAGTTTAGAAGGAAAAGTGAACAACAAAATTTGACTAAACGAAAAATGAGAGAGTCCTTTGATCACTGCTAAGAAATTTGATGTCAGAATGATTCAAATAAACATTGCCAGTTAGACATTCTAAAGCTACAGGAAAATGGAATGGATGGAGAATGATAGTTACAACCAGATGTTTTGGTACGCTGATTTTATTGACATGGGTTTGCATTGCAACTGATTATTCACAATTATTTTAAATAACATTAATATAAGTTTTATCATACCGATTCCATAACATGTAGTTTGTTGGGGTGTTTTTTTTGGGGGGGGAGGGGAAACTAATTTTAACGATGCAATACTTACCTGTTGCTATTGCATAGCTTACTCTTTTCTGGATAGAAAATACCCTTGACCGTATGATGAGAATTCATCCTCCCATATGGTGACTCCAGAATGTTCTTAAGTTCAACCTGTAGTTTCTGGACCATGCGTGCTATCCAGTGTTCTCTC
This sequence comes from Margaritifera margaritifera, assembly GCA_029931535.1. Classification (NCBI taxonomy): domain Eukaryota; kingdom Metazoa; phylum Mollusca; class Bivalvia; order Unionida; family Margaritiferidae; genus Margaritifera; species Margaritifera margaritifera. Next base: position 1,142,329 of record JAQPZY010001215.1, on the reverse strand, counting down.
CAGGGCCTCTTGCTGTAGCGGTCGCACTACACTATCATTTCAACCCCGACGCTTTTGAACCTGCCGCTACGCTATGCGCTTGTGCCACTGGGCTTTAATGCTTCCCACTATCCTTATAAATTAATGTGTTAAATAAACATCCTGACACCTAATTCAAAGCCCTGTTACTGTTCTTACCTCTTCTTGGATATCTGATTAAGATAATCCAGGATAATTACTCACTTAACTGTTATCTTTTGTACTTGACTTGCCTGCTTGCCGGTGCACAACCTTGATGCAGGTTTCATCTGCACAAACACAGTCATGTGATCGGCCAGCCATGATCGAGTCTACTGGAAGTGTGTGTTGTATATATTTCACTTATTTCCTCTAACAGCCAAAGTAGTTACACAAATTACATTTTGAGTTAAAAAAATTCTTGTGAAAAATTAACACACCACCTTCAAAAAAACAAAAAATTACCCAGCACCTAGATGGCCCCATGTTAGCCTGGTTACGAAGATCAGAGATCGGTGTCACAAATAGCATCAGTGATTCCAATTCATAAAGCGTAAGCATGATTTCCCCAAAGAAAGAGCTTAAGGAATGAAAGACAGGGTTTAAAACTGAATGGAAGACTTCATATCCTTTGGTGGAAATTGCTGGATCAGATGGTAAGTTTTCCATATTGTTAAATTTGGGTTCAGGTCTACTTAATTACCAACAGGTGAGGTGGGGGTGGGAGGGTGTGTGTGTGTGCAGTATTTTTGTTTTTATAGTAGTAGCAGTAGTTGTATTTATAGTTGTGATTGTTGTCATTCTTATTAATTTCCGGAATATGTGATGAGGAATGAAAGTTGCATTTTATCCATGAGTTGCTCTTATATTTACATGGTATACTCTGAACAAGAGAAAAATGGTTTGATCAGGAAACCTTAACGTAAGTGGATACTGCCCCATTAATTTCTCTTTTCTCTTTTCTGCCAATCCAAGTAAGAAAAGGATAAATTTGTATCTTCTAATTTTACTTGTTTTGAAAACATGTAAATAAAAAGTGTTGGATTATTCCTGATTTACATTTTAAATATTTCACCAATAATAAACAGATAGTTTGCAATAGGAATAGATTACATGATATTTTTAATTAGTATATTGCTGCATTGAAGCGCGTCATATTTTTTTGTCAGAATTGCCAATAAAAACATAATAACCTCAATCAGTAAGCTATTTTCTACAAGCTTCATAACTGCCACAGATGAACTTACAACCACATCATGTCTTTGACATTTGGAATAAAAATAACTTGGATAGTTTGATCCATATCCCCACTCATTATTTAGTAAAGTCACTAGCTCGAAAGATTGGTACATGAATCTTTTTGTACACCCATTAATAACCTGTATGTTCCATTTTTTTTAGAGTTTGAGATATAATTCTCTATGATGAACAGAATCAAAAGTGTGTTAAGGAACCGGTTGACATAGAGGGTGCTGAATTACCTTATGACAAATAGTACAGAAGGACTCTGCCGAAAAGACTTTAATTTTAATGTGGCAATCAAAATATATGGGAAAGAAACAAAGTATATGATTCATTTAAAAACAAATGAGTTTGACATTAAATCATGTTATCTCTTAGGGAAATAAAGAATACTATTTCAGTGATAATAAATGTTTTTCACTTTTGCGATGATAATGCACATTTTTAAAAACATTTTATGATGCTAACACATGCTAACCCTTATATTATCAAACATTTCTGGGAAGATCACAGCTATCCCTCATTCTTTTTCAGGATGCAACCTTTAAACTAGTGGGACATCAGTGTTTGGTGGGAGGAGGGAATCTGGCAATAGCAACAGGTAAATATTACATTATTAAAATTGGTTTTACCCCCACAAAAAAAACACATTTTAATATCAGTAATACATAACCTGTTGCTTTTGCAAAGCTGAATTTGCCAGTCCACTGGGAGACTGATGATCCCACAACTGATGAAGGAAAAACAATTAGGAATACTCACCCTCATTGTAGAAGTATTAGACTACTACCTGATGGAATCTGCATGGGCCACTTTCTGTGCTTCAACTATCGGCCCCAAAGAAAACATGCCTTCACTTTGGTAAGCCAATGAGCGATGGCAAAAGGAGAAGGTTGTGTGAGATCGCCAAAATGTGGCTTTCATCTCATCATCCAGAGACAAATGAGTTAGGTAAGCCCATGAGGTAGCATGGATTGAACCGCATGGACTTTAATCTTCATGAATGCAAGGTCCTCTCAGTAAGGGACTCATAAGCTCTCTTGATAGTTATGGTAATTCACCTTGAAATGGCGGAAGCCAAAATATCAGCTGAGCCCTTAAGGGGGAGGAAAAGATGCTTCCTACTCTTTCTTCTCTCTTTAGAAGCTGCCAAATAAAAACATAAAGCCCCAACTGGGTGTACAAGTCTATCTTGATATGCACAGCAAGGTGCTAATGAGACTGGGGATCTCAATCAGGAATGGAACAACCAATGGAAGCTGCTTTTTTGCTAAGAAACCTGGTTGGCAAAGGAGAGAAAAAGACTCATAATTTCCACTGAACCTTAGACAGTCTTGCTCTATGGATAGGGCATGAAGCTAAAGACTGGTGTGCAACTTCATTCAGGAGAATAAAAATAGTCCAATTATATGGAATATAAATTCTGATGATTTGTACTGTTCTAAAACAAACAAAACAGAATCAAGATGAGGCAGCAGCCCAATTAAGCAAGTATAGGGGTATCTAAATACCTACCCAAGCGAAAAAATTAAATAAAATAATTCTCAATGACAATAAATGTACCCTAAACCCAGTGGGAAGGAGTGTAAACCTCAACACAAGGTTATGAAAAATATGCAACCAAAAAAATGCTAAAAACTCTTGAGAGGGAGCTAATTCTGAACAGGAATAATACTTGATCTGAGGATAATACCACACTGTAAAAATGATGCACATAATAAAACTGATCAACTGATGACATATCACTGAAGCGAAGGCAATTTTCTACGAAGAGTGATTTAAACTGTTTTAAAGATGGAGGGAGACCAAAAAAGAATGAGGAACAGTGAGCATGGGCTAGAAGCCACAGGCTGGACTTCAGAACATTCTGAAGTCACCGTACGAGAGAATGAATTCTCATCATATGGTAGAGGGTATTTTCGGGCCAGAAAAGAGTAAGCTATGCAATAGCAACAGGTTATGTATTAGTGATATTAAAATGTGATTTTTAAATGTAATATTAAATATTTAAAAATTGGATGTGCCTTTCTTACTTAATATATAATTATTACTCATATCTGTGTGATCCCCCTCTAGAAAGGCCACTTTCCTGCTGCAAAAGGGGTGGCCTTATATGAGGGGGACCACTGTACAATACTCATTACACATACTTATCTCAATTCAAATACTTATCAGGCAGGCAAATATAAGTAGTCAATTGTTAAATTCTATTATTCAGTATTTTCCCTTTTCTTTCCTTATATTTGTATACCCATCATGTATTGGCATCAAGGATACCGTGGTATCCTCGATCAGTATGGCTGTACTCTATCTCATTCTAAATCACTGGCGGCATTTAACTAAAATTGGTACAGATGTTTCTCATATATGGTAACCATCTGTAAGAGGGAATAATTTTTGGTCCCTTTCCTTGGTGTCAGCAGAAAGAGTCAAAGGTTAAATCAACAAAAATTGCTATTACAGTGACATTAGTGAATAGTTTTTGATCAAACCTCGTGTGTGCAGTCACAGCAGGACACATACTATATGTAAATAACAACATTTTGGTTAATACCTCTAGGTCACAGTCAAAGATGGGGATAGGGGGGTGGGAGGCTAGGGGAAGGTTGTGGGAAGAGTTGGTTGGTTGGTTGGTTTAATGGCATTTTTAACACATTATTGGCTACATCATGCCAAGGAAATGGGAGCTACATGTAAGTGCCAAAGAAATAATGAGTGCCCTGGTATTCCACGGAATTAGCTCTAGTTTTAAAATTTAGTATAAAAGGACCCTCACACAAATTACAGCATGTTTAGTATCACAGATAACGTATGGTAGCTGTCATGTATTAGTATTTATTGTAATGTCTTATAATTGTACACTGTTAATTTACAACCGCTGTGGCGGTCATATCAGATGTCTGAGTAGCACCATTTTCATTTGAGACAAACTAGACATCATAAGAAGTCTTCTGGTGTAAACCCCATGTCGATATTACTTTCTGTTCTGGAGGAGTAGCAATAACAAAATTTTCAAGATGGTTGATATGGTAGCTAAATTGGACATCTGATTGGCACCATTTTCATTTAGGACCAACTAGACATCATAAAAAGTCTTTTAGTGAAAACCCCATGTTGTTATGACCCATCCATTCAGGAGAAGTAGCAATAAGATGATTTTCATGATGGCCACCGTGATGGCCATATTGGATGTCCAAGCAGCACCATTTTCATTTCAGATCAACTAGACATCATAAGAAGTCTTCTGGTGAAAACCCCATGTCAACATGATCATCTATTCAGGAGTTGTAGCAATAACAAGATTTTCAAGATGGCTGCTATGAGGGCCATACTTTATGTCCCAGCAGCACAATTTTCAATTAGGATCAACAAGATATCATAAGAAGTCTTCTGGTGAAAATCCTGTGTCTATTTCACTTTCCATTCAGGAGGAGTAGCAATAACAAGATTTTCAAGATGGCTGCCATGGCTCCTATATTGGACATCAGATCAGCACCCTTTTCATTTAGGACCACTTAGACATATGACCATGCATTCAGGAGGAGGATCGATAAGATTTTCAATATGGCCATATCTGACGGCCTGAGCGGCACCATTTTCACTTAGGACCATCCAGACTTTGGGATGATTGTGTGAGTAAAGTTTCATGGCAATCCAAGTAGTTTAGAAGGAGTTGCGATAACTTGGACAGATGGACGATGAACAACAGGCCATTAACATATGCTCTTCTGGTCTATGACCAGTAGAGCTAAAAATTGTGTGTGCAAAGTGATTTGTTCATATGCACATTTTCAGGTGATGACCATAATATTTACCAAGCTTCATGGCAATCCATCAAACACTGTGGAACTTGTTGCACTAACAAGATTGTGTGCTGGATGGAAGAAGTGATCGATGGATGGACATGATTCCTATACACCTTCACCTCTACAGAGGTGGGGTACAATAAAATACTGCACAACATGCATTACGCTTACAGGGGTTTCAATTTGAAATAAAATAGCAGAAGTTTAACAAGTTGCTGGGGAAGGCAGGGGCAAAACCTACCTTTGGAGGTCTGGAGACAATGCCCCTGTTGGGGTATATTTGTCCCGCATAAGCTGAAATGGTTTTGGTACATCAGCACAACTTAGACTGTCTTTCCTTGATGGAAAAATGTGAAATTTCTTTGAAAATATTTTTCTTTTTGTATTATAGAATTTCATATGAAATTCATATTAATAATTCATATCTTGGATGGGGGGGGGGGGCCTGATAATCTTTGGGTTCCATCCTATTAATAAGAAACAAATTTATCATGCAGAATCATCAGGTTCATTGATATCGATATTGAACCACCACAATATGTTCGTCCTTTGAATGAAATTAGTATCTCTTAATTATTTTGCTGATAAAAAAAATGTATAAAAAGAGGTTTTAATTGGAAAATGCAAGTTGTTCGGTTGGCTGAATATTTAGGAAAATAAGCTAACTTAAGGTTTTATAGTAATAAATAAAATAAAATCAACAAAATAATAATCAACTTAAGATGCTGTATTGTGATGTGGGTAAAGCCCTGGGCACAAAATACTTTAGGCCTACTTTAAAATAATGTATATGTGCTGAAAATGTTACAAATTATAAATAAATTACAGATTTGTTTCTAAAAGAATTATAGGAAGTAGACTCACTCTCAATAAATGTTTAATATATCAATGTGTGTTGTATGCATGTTGTATTTTATGTTCATAATGTGCTTTACCTGTTGTATTAAGGTCAAACTGTGAGTAAAATGTTATGTCAATCGTCACTGGCATCATTCAAATATTGTATCAATAAACATCCACTAGCCTATCTTATTATATGTTTCATGCTATCCCCTCCATATTGCATAATTTACAGAACTCTGTGATAACTTGTTACAAACCACTTTTTGATTTTTTATTCCGCCAAAAGTCAAGCATATGCCTTCCTCACTTTATTATTAGCACATGATCACCACTCCTGATTGTAACTGATTGGGTGTGAAGGAAAAGAGACTGAACTTTTATGGTTCTCTTAGACTAAGATTGCTTCTGTGTCAGGCAAGCACTTTCAATGATGCCAAATTGGAAAAAGCAGGCATCTTCTAGGCTTAGACAGATCTGTATCAAACGGAAAAAGATGATAATCTTAATTGGATGAATCATCTTCAATGTAATATGCAAATGTATTATATAACTTTTAAAATTAACTTTGTCAAAATTTTGGAATTTTATGCTGTGATTCCTGTACAAACATATGATGAAAAATCATCAGCTTCTACTAAAACCCCTAGACTTAATGATCAGTCAAGCAATTAAAATAGCAATGGATTATCTGAACTGATACAGAGACATGAGAATGGTTTGGATAACCAACTCTGTATTTGTTGATAAATGCTTGAGGAACATGGTTTTAGTTTGGATACAATGAAAATCTGGATACTTGCAGGTTGGATTATCAAGTCTCTACTGTAGTTACACAAGGATTCCATGGTAAGTGGTGTCTCAGCTGTGAATAGCATTATGATGATATAACTTTCTGTTTACACAGGCAAGGCAGGAAATCATACAATATAAAGGTAAAACTTGGGAAATAATATTATACAACAGTCTTAGTGGACTACTAATGTAGAAGATATATGACTTGATAAATTTAACACAGCAGCTTAACACTGTTGACTACACAAATGATGTTATTACCACCAGAAAGTGATATGTGTGTATCACAATTTACAGGCATGATAAAAAGTAAAATAACATCTAGGACTGTTCCAGTAAAAGTGATTTTTGTGGTTTAACGGCATTTTTAGCACATGATAGGCCATACATGGTGGCCATTATATTTGGTAGAGGAAAAGCCTGGGAACACCACAGGAAGAACCACCAACCATGGGAAGCTACTGGCAAGCTTTCTCACATACCCACATTGGTCAAACCAAGACTCGAACCCATGCGAAAAGAGATGAGATGTGAATGATCTGTAAAAGCGAACACCTTTGACCACTTTGCCACCCATGGCACCATTCCAGTAAAACATATTTAGTAATCAAGGTTGGCACTTTTAATGTGCAGTAGTCATCCATTGATGCAATTTAGAATTCTATATAATTTTCTTATGAACTCTTTGAATAATCAGAGTACCCTAGCGAATATTTATTAAAAAAACCCAGCCTTCCCCAGGTACCTTGTTTGTTTAAATGGAGCATCCCCATGATAATAGCTCATGATATAAACAATATGTAATTGCTCACTATATGAACATGACATCAAATCTGGTTCACTCACAGGCCTGTAATGGCAGCATACTGTAGATGTACAATCATATTTCGTAAGATGTCTGCTTTGTCACTTGGACTACCATCCTCCAGTTTGGGATTAAAGGTCAGAGACTGAAGTCGGTGAAGAAAATTAGCATGGTTCACATCTAACTCCATCTTCAAAGTCAGTTGATTTTCTGAAATAAGAAATTGACTGTCAAAGTTAAACAAAAACATTTACATCCAGGACAAAAATAATTGTGAACAGACTGAACAGCAGTCATTTCAGTATGTTAGCACTGCTCTAGGATAATGCATAAGGGCTATTAGCTTGTAAAGAATTTCTTGCCTCTGAAAAATTTCATTTACCCTTTAGAGTTTTTGAGTACAGGGTCCAATAAATTTTGTTCCTGGAGTGCAAAGGCTAACATAATACTGGGGTTGGCTACCAGATGTTGAATTCAGGTAGTCCAATTTTACACAATGTAACAAGTCAAATACTTCACAAAGAAGAATAAGTATGAATGACAAATAACAAGGAAAATGGTAAGTCTAAGTTTTCAAGCAAACATTTTCATATTAAAATGCATTCTCTGGACTACTGTCCGATTTTGAAATTTGTCAGACCCTGATGTATGATCTTAAAAAAATGAATAGACCCCTTGTGCAAGTAGCTCACAGAAGAGAAGGCCCATTTAAGATATAGACTGGCCCTGAACTTAGCTATTCAGTTTTGGAGCGGTTTTACCGATCACCATATAAAATATTAACATGAAAAGATCCCCCAGAGTACCATTCACTGTAAATACCATATATACTCGGATATAATCCAATACCAACTGCAAATTGCATAGACCCAGATCTGCTGTCACATAATGCGCCGGCAGATCTGCGTCTATGCAGTTTGTAAGGACTAATCAGTAGACCAAACAACATAGACCCTGATCTGCCGGCGCATTATGCAATGGCAGATCTAGGTCTATGCAGTTTGCAGTTGGTATCAGTTTATATGCGAGTATATGAATGCTTTTTATTTAGGTTGGTTATTTCTCATTTTGAAAGCATGGTTTGAAAACTGTGAGATAGGAGCTAACTCAAAATGTCTTAATGGATATTTTTGGTTGTTTATGTTCGTGTTTTGGGCTAAAAATGAATAAATAAAATTTATAATTCATTAAAATTGCACAAAACAAAATTTCATTTGAAGCATTTAGTCTATAGTTGCAAAGGTACTGCTCCTGTTGTAAGCATGGTCAATGTTTTAAGAAGTCATATTCAATCAATATAACTGTTCAATACATGTCTGAAATGATAGTACTTGATCACTTTGAAATTCTCACTCAAATAGAGCCATATAATTGAATGTACCCCGAATAAGTCCTGGTCACCAAACCATCTGATGCATTCCAAATGACATGATTAACGTCTTGATGATAAAGATGAGTCAAGTTCTGTTTTGCAGTATTCACAAAATACCCCATCAAATTTTAAGCACGAGTCCCTTGAAGGAACTGATGCTCTATTGTCTGAAAAGAATTTCCAGGAATTCAAGACAAAACCATTTCTTCTTTAAACTGCTGAGTGTCGAAACCATCTTGGATATTCTTGAGTGACAAGAGTTTCAAATTAGACACTGTGGCAAACATATTGGCTGTAAGAACAGCACCATTTTCATTTAGGACAAACAAACAACATTAGAGGACTTTTGGTGAAAACCCCATGTTGATATGACCATCCAATCCGAAGAATTAGTGACAAGAGTTCAATATCTTCATTGCAAGAGCCATATTTGAGATTAGGTCAGCACCATTTTCATTCAGAATTAACTAGATATCATAATTAGCCTTCTGGTGAAAAGTCCATGTTGATATGACTTTCCATTTAGAAGGAGTAGCAATAACAAGATCTTCAAGATGGCTGCCATGGTGGCCATACTGGATGTCACATCATCACCATTTTCATTTAGTACCAACTAGACATCATAAGCAGTCTTATGGTGAAAACACAATGTTGATATGGCTTTCCATCTGGAAGGAGTTGCGATATGATATCAAGATGATGGCTGTGGTGGCCATATTGAATATCAGATCAGCACAATTTTTATTTCAGACCTACTAGATACCGTAATAAATCTTCTGGTGAAAAACCATGCTGATATAACTTTCCATTCAGGAGTAGTAGCAATAACAAAATTTTCAAGATGGCTGATGTGGTTGCCATAATGGTTGGCAGATCAGCACCATTTTCATCTAGGATCAACTAGACATCATAAGAAGTCTTTTAGTGAAAACTCCATGTTGATATGACCTTCCATTCAGGTGAATTAACAGTAACAAATCTTGAAGATTGTCAAGATGGCCACCATGGTAGTCATATTGGACATCAGATCTGCACCATTTTCATTTAGGACCAACTAGATATTATAAGACAGATGTGTGCAACCTATGGCCCACAGGCCGTATCAGCCCATCACCTGGTTTTATCCATTTATATTTACATCATACAGGTTCATTTAAAACTTGCTATCCTGCCCATACCCTGAAGAAACTTCCACTTGCCTGTCATAATAAGTCTTTTAGTGAAACCTCCATATATATATATGACCATCCATTCAGAAGGAGTAGTGATAATAAGATTTTCAAGATGACTGCTATGGTAACCATAATGGATGTCAGATCGGCACAATTTCTATTAGGACCAACTAGACATCACAAGGAGTCTTTTTGTGAAAACCCCATGTTGATATGACTATACATTCTGGAGATGTAGCGACAAGATTTTCAAGATGGCTGCTATGGCAACCATATTGGATGTCCGAGCAGCACCATTTTCATTTATGGCCAACTAGACCTTGGGATGAATGTGTAAATTTTCATGGCAATCCTCCAGGTAATTTAGGAGGATTAGTGATAACAAACTTGTGTTATAATGGATGGACAGACATAAGTTGAATGATGGACAACAGGCCATCCCATATGTTCTTCTGGTCTATGACCAGTAGGGCTAAAAACCCAATTTAGTGAATTCTTATCTAGAACTCTGGGGTTATCTGAAGTGATCTATCATCTGGCTGAGCTGAAAACTCTGCCTTTATCCTTCATGAAATCCTCAAGTTTAGGACTTTATTTTTAAATACTAACTGGATTATTTGCTCAAGCAACGTTTTTAACACAATTGAATGGTTTCTCTCAAAATAATGCAACACACTTATATAGATTAATTAAGTAAACAGTAGTGACTTTATTATTGTTTAAAGTTAAAGTATGCCGTACAGAAAAAGACATTCACAGCATCAAATGGCATAATCAGGGCTCAGGAAATATTGCAAAGTTGCAACAGATACTCGCCCCTGTCATCACTTTACTCAAAACAGTAAACTTATCCACTACGCTACTTACTACAAAACCACAGGCACCCGATGCATGCTTGATATTAAATTGGGTCCAAACAATGAAAATATTATGTTATGAGTGAAGACAGCAAGTTTAAAACCCTTCTAATACATAGCCAATTTGATAAATATATAATAAAAGGTTTGTAACTTGAGAAATTGTAGTTCTGCACCTAGGCCACCATTTTTTAATGGGGTTATTTTGACACTCACACATCTAAGTTACATATGTGGGAAGTTAAGAGCCAGAAAAGGTCAATTTATTTTTATTTTTCGTCTGGTCAAACAGTGTTACATTCTGCCCAGGTCACAGGTTTATTGATACATTGTCATGCCACAGCAAAGATGCCAGCAGATAGTTTTATCAATATGTAATTACTTTTCACAAGAAAAATGTCACAAACTTACATCTGAAAGAAGAATTGCAAGTGTCACTGTAATTTTAACTAACTTGTGTACTCAGTAATCAATTTCAGTCAAACCTCCATTTCTAGAGAACTACTCAAGGCGCCTATCAAACTCAAGATTCCTAATTGGCCACAAGAGTTTGAAGGTTATTATGTCGTGTTCCCGCTTAAATTAAGACCAACCAGCTGCTGTCTCAACGTTAGGTGCTTTCTAAATAGTATACAATGGCGTGCATTATGTGGGAATCAGCCGAGACACTTACAATGCTGCTTTCAAATGCAAGTAAGCACCATTTTTCTTGTGAAAAGGAATTACATTTTTATAGATATATCTGCTGGTGTCTTCACTTTGTTGTGACAATGTATCAGTAAAGCTGTAGTCTTGAAAATTACGGTAACATGGGGGCAAACAGAACACTGACGAGACGAAATATCACAAAATTTTGACATTCTCAGGCTGTTAACTTATCACACGTCTGACTTATCAAGATGTGTGATAGATCGTTGAAAAGGAAAACTTCTCCACATTAACATAATCCTTATATTACCTAAAAGTGTCACTGTAAACGCAAATATCATTAAGAAATCAGGGCTTAGTGTGAAACTGATTTCTCGATTTAGAATACAAACCATATCTTCTTATATTTTTATATAAGGGACCATGTAGGTTTTTCTCTTCACTCATAACAATATTTTCGTGATTTTGACCTATTTTAGTATCAAGTTTGTGTCAGGTACCTGAGTACAATGTAGTTTTGGGGTGGGGAAAACTAATTTTAATAATGTCATACTTACCTGTTGCTATTGCAAGTTCCTAGGGCTGACCCCCCCCCCCCTCCTTAAAGGACCAAGGGCCTGCAAACTTCCTCCCTGGGCCTTTGCATCCTTTTTGGGGCCTGACTGCCAAGGGGAAGATCTGAATTGTTGTCTGAACTGGGGCTGCATGACTTTGAAGAACTCTGCTGACGGACCCTGTGGCCGGTCAGGATGATTCTGCCTTTTGGCCGGTTTAGACAGGCCAGAAGCAGACTAGTGTTGCTGGCCTCTCAAATCCTGGGAATCCATGGAAGGGATGAGTCCTCTAAAGAGGGTCACTGCCTCCTGGGGAGGAGCCCTCAGAAGGTTCTTACTGTTCTCCAGTAAGAACTATAATGTATCTAGGGCAACATCCCTTCGGAGGTGAAGAAGCTCTGCTGATAAAGCCATGGACATGGATAACACATGCCTATATGTTTTGGCCACTGCTTCTAAAAAACATTGAAGGAAAGCAGGTGACAGATATTCCTCCTTCAGCAGGCTGAATGAGGCTGCAGGAAAAAGGTCCGCATGCGAAGCTATGGTATCTAGAGACCTAGTATTCAGTTCGAGGCCTCCAGTGTTTTAACTGGGAGGCGAGCCCAGGTCCCCATGGAAATACCCACTTGTGCTGCTCCAGTAAAACCAACAAAGTAGGGGTTTGAACCCTATAACTAGCTGCAAAGACAAAAGGTCTCAATGTAGTGGGGGGAGGGAACAGACCACCCTTATGCTCTTTAGTAAACTCCTGGCCCTAACAAAACCGCTGAGAAAGCTCCTTAACCATAGCCAAGTGAGGGAGAAACAAGAGATCTGGACAGGAGGTAGCCCCAGAGAATCTCTCCAAGCAAGAGAGAATTTTAGTGTCCTCGGAGTGAAATATAGTAAACTTCGTTAAAAGCCTTGTCAAAGGACCAGATCTCTTCCTCCTGTGCTGCCTTGATCAACAGTTGAGACCCAAAGGCAGGCGGTACTACCTCTGCCTGTTCTATGTCAAACTCAGGAGCATCTATGAGGACTGAGAGGATGTCTTCATCCTGCTCTCGCTCCTGGGAGGCAGGACTTTGTGACCCAATGTCCCTCTGTTGTGGAGGGGGAATTGGGGGTAAGAGGGACCTCAACCCATAACTCCTAACGCAGGGCTAAAGGTCTGTCCCTAGTGGCAGATTCGGCAGGTGAATGATAGCGACTCTCAACCCTCTTGGGGTGTTTGGGGAAAGAAGGTCTGCCCCTCTTGCTCTTTTTAGACCCCACTTTGTAAGATGACAACATTGGCCCATGGACCATAACATCGACCTCTCTAAAATGGGGCCATTGTCCTGAAGTCCATGGCTGCATGTAGGGGAAGGACCTTCCTTTGGGAGGGTCCCCATGGGCTTTATACGTCTCTGAAGAGACTTTTCCAATCCTACACTGAAATCTGAGGGACTCAGCAACAGAAAAACCAGAAAATTCAGAGGAAGAGGAAGCCCTTTCTTTATTTGTAACTTTGTTTATTTTCAGCGAGGTCTGACCAGAGACTGCAAAAAGAACAACCATCTGTCGTTTTACAATTTTTACAAGCTAGGCAGGTGGGGTAGGTATCCCAGGGGGCTTCCTTGTGCCCACACCATCCCACACTCTGCTTCAGCATTGCTGCAAGAGAAAAATTCTGAAATAAAGAAGATCAATAAAATATTCTATGAAGTATCAGGCAAGAGTATTTGCATGGAACTATGTCAACTCAATTTAAACAGCAAGATATTACCTGTTCTTAGGTGCCATCTCTATTAAACAAATTACAAAAACCACAAAACTGACGTTTTAATTACAATAAAGTCAGCAATGCTGACCCGAGTACTGGATTGAAAGAATTAAAACCACAATATTGACAATTTTAATGACAATGATGTCAGCAACACTTATTCTGAGTAATGGAGACGAAAGTTAGCAAAATAACCAGCTTGGTAAGATGCTAATAATAAACTAATAATAATAAGGAATAGTATCCGAAACTGACTTTTAAGAATGAAAGGGGTTTGATCACTAAACACACATAAATGAAAATAAGGACTGGTGTGTGATGTCCTTCCAGAGAATAAAAACAGCTAACGTCAGATTAAATGGAATGATTTCAAATGATTCCTTATTGTATAAAAACAACAAAACAGATTCAAGATGAGACTGCAGACCAAATAGTCAAGGATATGGATACCTAAATACCAACTCGAGCCATAAAATGGAATAAAATAATTCTCAATCACAATAAATGTTACCTGGACACCCCTGTATGGGGTGGGGTGGTGGTGGTGGTAACCTAAATGCAGGTTATGACAAAAAATGTAACCAAACAATGCCAATAACTCAAGAGAGAGAGAGCTAATTCCAAACTGGAATAATACTTGATCTGAGGTAATTTAACACTGTAAAAACAATGCACATAATGAATATGCTCAATTTGCAATGTATGACTCAAAGCAAAGGTAATTTTCTTCAAAGAGGAAATGAAACCACTGTAATATTGGTGGTGACCGAAAAAGAATGAGGGCTAGTCCGCATGGGCCAGGGTAACAGGTTAGATGTTGGATCTTTCCAGAAAGTCACCCTATGGGAGGATGAATTCTCATCATATGGTCGAGGATATTTTCCGTTCGGAAAAGAGTAAGCTAGGCAATTGCAACTGATTATGTATTACTGATATTAAAAAACAAAGTTGGCTTCCTTTGCAACATGTTCTGGACTGACAAGTAGACAAAATAGGTAACAGTAATCGATAATTGACCCACACTAGATGTAAAGCAATGTTGAACCGAATTTGATTCTTGTTAAGGGTATCAGATGGACACAGATTTATTCTTAGGGAGTGAATCTGCATCTACTTGGCCCAGGGACGAGTAAGTAGTAAAGTTTTCATGGTCATGATGAGTGGTTTTCCTGAGCCCTGATAGCCCCTATAAGAAAGATAATAAACAATGGCTAATTATGCCATTAAAAACCCAGAAATTTCTTTTTTTTAATTTTTGGACTAATCAGAGAGACACAGAGAGAGAGACAGATTATGGCAGAGAAGGGGATGACTGAACATAAACAGCATTTACAAAATAGAAAAACGTGCTTTAAAATAGGAACCAACAAAAGTGTATTTTCTAAATATCAGCAAAGGAGTCCCACAAGGTTCATTTCTCAGCACAAGAATTTTCAACTTTTTTATGAATAACATTTTTCACCTTGTGTAGTTATTATATGCTGTGCATTATTTTTTATATGATGTACTGTGTATATTCAATTATATGCTGTACATTCATTAATATTTTATATGCATTAGTTACTATATCATGTGGTAAATGCACATCATATAATAAATAATGCATAACATATAATAACAACAGCACATGATATAAGAAATGCACAGTATGTAACAACTGCACCAAATAAAAATGTTGAAAATTATATTAAAAGTACATATCATATAATAATACATACAGCAATTAGTAAGATATGCACATGATATAATAAGCAACATACAGCATATAATAATAAATGCACAACATATAATAAGGAATGCACATCATATAACGTAGTTTCAACTGCATGTATTCAAAATAGACCATTTAAAGCAGATCATGTGTTCCATAAAGAAAGGCAATATATCATGCATTTATTGTGGCAAACTTTAATTTCTGTCCACTTGTATGGCATTTTTTGTGGCAAAACACCGACAGGAGTTCCTCAGAGGGACTAATTTTCTAATGGGCAAAAAGAATTTCCAAGAATTCAAGATAAGGTCATTTCTTCCTTTTAACTGCCGAGTGTTGAAACCATCTATGATATTCTTCAGCAATAGCACGATTTTCAAATTAGCTGCTTTGGTGGACATATCTGATGTTAGATTAGCACCATTTTCATTTACATGTAGGACCAAGTGACATAATTAGAAATCTTTTGGTGAAAACCCCATGTCAATATGACCATCCATTCAAGGGGAGTAGCGACAGCAAGATTTTCAAGACAGCTGTTGTGCCAGCCATACTGCATGCATTATTGGCACCATTTTCATTTAAGACCAACCAGGTATTATAAGGAGTCGATTGGTGAAAATCCCATGTTGATATTGCCATCTATCTGGAAGGAGTAGATATAACAATATTTTCAAGATGGCCACCATAAGAACTCTTCTGTCGTAAACCCATGTCAAAATGATTTTCCATTTAAGAGTAGCCATAACGAGATTTTCAAGATGGCCACCATGATGGCCATATTGGATATCAGATCAGCACCATTTTAATTTAGATACAAGATGTGCACCATTTCCATTTAGGCCAAACTAGTCACCATAAGAAGCAAAAGCACAATGTTGATATGACCAGCCGTCTAGGAGAAGTAGCAATAATAAGATTTTCCAGATGGCCATTGTGGTATCCATATTGGAGGTCAGATTGGCAGTATTTTCATTTATGACCAAGCCAAGCAGACATCACAATAAGTCTTTCAGTAAAATCCCGATGTTGTTACAACCATCCATTCAGGAGGAGTAGCGATAACAAGATTCTCAAGTTGGAAGCAGTGGCAGCTATATTAGATATGCGAGTGGCACCATTTCATTTAGGACCAACTAGACATTGTAAGGAGTCTTCTGGTGAAAAACCCATGTCAATATGACTTTTTGTTCAGAAGGAGTAGTGAAAACATGATTTTCAAAATGGCTGCTATGATTTCAGATTGGCACCATTTTCATTTAGGACTAACCAGAAATCATAAGAAGTCTTTCAGTGAAAACCCCAATGCTGATATAACCATCTGTTTAGGAGGAGTAGCAATAACAAAATTTTCAAAATCCCCCATGTGGTGGCCATATTAGACATCAGATCAGCACCATTTTTATTTAGGACCAACTAGATATCATACGAAGTCTTCTGGTGGAAACCTTTTGTCAATATGACTTTCTGTTCAGGAGTAGCAATAACATTTAAAGATGGCTGCCATGGTGGCTATATTGTGACATCAGATCAACACCATTTTCACTGAGCACCAACTAGACATCATACTAAGTCTTTTAGTAAAAACCCCATGTTGATATGAATATTCATTCAGGAGAAGTAGCAATAATAAGAGTTTCAAGATGGCTGCTGTGGTGGCAATATTAGACATCAAATTGTCACCATTTTCATTTAGGACCAACTAGATATTATAAGAAGTTTTTTAATGAAAAGCCCTTGTTGATACGACCCTCCATTTAGGAGGAGTAATGATTACATTTTTAATATGGCCATTGTGATGGCCGTATTAGATGTCACATCTGCACCATTTTCATTTAAGACAAACTAGACGTCATACAAAGTCTTCTGGTGAAAACCCCATGTTAATATGACTTTCCATTCAGGAGGAGTAGGAATAAAATTATTTTCAAGATGGCTGCCATGGTGGCCATATTGGACATCAGATCGGTACCATTTTTATTTAGAACCAACTAGATATCATAAGAAATCTTTTAGTGAAAACCCCATGTTTATATGACCATCCATTCAGGAGGAGTAGGGATAACAAGATTTTCAACATTACTGCTGTGGCAGCCATACTGGATGTCCAAGTGGCACCATTTTAATTTCGGACCAACTAGACCATGGGATGAATGTGTGTGTCAAGTTTCATGACAATCCTCCAAGTAGTTTAGGAGAAGTAGCGATAATAAACTTATGCTAACAGATGGACAACAAGAAACAGACCATCCCATAAGCTCTTCTGGTCTATGACTAGTAGAAAAAACTTCATTTTTTGGACTTTAAAATTTGTACACAATGATTCTGAGAGCACTAATGATGAACTACTTAAAAAGACAAAAACACATACTTTACATTTATGCAGAATGAGGCTGATGGTTCTATAAACATAAAAAATTGTTAATGGTTTAAACCTAGACTCGGTAAATAAAAACTATCTAAATACTGTTTCAGATACAAAACCATGCTTGATATACCAAAAGTCCTGACAACAAGGTATAGTAAACAAGTTTTACCTATGCAATGGAATTCCCTACCAAATGAAGCCAGACATGCCAGCAGTTAAAATGAATTCAAAAGAGTAACTGCTATTTGGAAAGGTGAATGCTGTAGATGCAGTACTTGTCAAAATATTATTTGGGAATGCTATGAGCTTAGTGTCTGCATTAGCTAATGCTGGGTATGAAATTCCATCCTTGCTTTACTGTAGCCACTTACTTTAAAATCATTTGCCTATCGGATTAAATTGCTGTTTTGCTGCCATTTTTATTTTCATCCTGCATTTATATAAAATAGCATAATTTCCTAGTTTTTAGCTTTCTGCTTTAGGTTTATGTTAGAAATTACTTTTAGCAAAATGCATTTATGTGTACGATTTTTATGCATCTTTAATACTTAGCTTTTTTTAAAAATCTTTGTACTTTTTGTGTTCTGTGGAAGTTTCGTGTTGTATGTGTATATCTGTGCTCCATGAAGAAAATTATATATATGGCTAATATATATGAATAATCTGTTTTGGTATAAGAATTATGTATCTATTTATCAGTATGGGTATGTACATTAAGATCTGAAAATATGTACCGAGCTCCCACTGATGCAAAATAGTGTATACATTATGCAGATTTTGACAAAGATGACAGGATATTCTCTCACTGTATTACTGACACAGAAATCAAACCAAGGTACTAGGCCAAAAATGTGTTGGCAAAAAGAGTTTCAATTCCTTCCCAGCTCTGCCAATTGTCATGTGAATTTCTGTTTATTTCCTGTGTTCAATTGCCAGTATCTGTCTAGGTGAGTATTGAAGAAAACCTGCACATTAGCAATATTTATAGCTACCCTACTTCACTGTGATTGTCAGTCAATTGTCAATATCCCTCTAAGCAAGTACTAAACAAGCACCATGTGATAGCGATATTTCTTAGCTACCCTACCATCAGCATCAACCTCTACAAATCTGAATGCGACATTGAACAACTTCTAGGTCAACTGACTCCCAATTTGCAGTTGCAAGTGCGACCTTTATATGTATGGTACTATATGCAGATATGCAGGGTCAAGCTAGACTTGAATTTTAAGGAGAAGTGACTTTTCCTTTTTTTCTCATTATGCATATTTGCATTTAACACTGGTTTAAACAATACTTTATCTTCAAGCAGAAAATTCTCTATGTAGTATGTACCGGTATATTATAAACACATTTTGTAAGTGTATGAAAGTATCATACTAATATGTATTGTATTCATAGTTGAAAGTGTGTATGTTTAGATGAAGAGAAATATGCAATGTATTTTGGCATTATGACTTCAAAAAAGCATAGCAGAAACTATACATTGTAATTAATTTTAACTGACAGGAGTACCTAGATTACAGTATTGTAACTACAAATAGGTCAAAATACTTAAGAAACTGCCACTTAAACAACAAATTTAAGTTTCTGTTAGTTTCTTCACTAGAAGGTGGCAGTTGAGAACATTTCTAAACTAGTTTGAAACAACCCTTATAACACGCACGTGTCTTCAATATCAGTGTTCATTCATTCAAACTACAGTGGTCACTGATGAGAAATCTCAACTTTACAACTGCATTTTGAAGGAGTTGATTCTAAATTAAATGTGAAACTTTTGACTCATTTTTTGATGAAGTTTTTAAAAGTATAAAAATTAAATTGCTTGTTCTAGTGGCAATTGATTAACTATTTATACCTATTTATAATTACAATGATGTAATCTAGCTGAAACACTATTTTAGCTATTCACTGACAATGAACTGAAGCATTAAAGTAACTGAATCAGCACAAGTACAAATATGAAAATATGGTATGACGCATGCCATGTAGATGCATCTATATTTAGAAACAGGGATTTTCTTCATATGACCACTCACTTTCTAGCTTTGTTATAACAATCCCTAGATAGGATTAAAAATGTATGGTTTTAATATTTGTCTACATACTCATAATAATGTAATGTATTGGCTGGATATTTTTTTCTTTGCTACTTTTTCTCATATTTTTACAAAAATGAGTGATGTAAGAAAACAATATCGACCTTAAGTTACAACGCTTCTCGATTCCACAACGTAGCATTGTCCCATACGTTTCTGACCAACACAATTTTTTGTATAGGCTAATCCTTTATCACATAATAGTTACACTTTGCTACCTATGAATTGTATAATACCCAATGCATTATGAAAACAGACAGTCTAATGAAGACGTACTTCCAAGACACAGACATGTCCGCTATTACAACCCCTTGGCATGTTCACATACAGTTTCAAACTGATTTTATGAAGAAAATAATGCAAGCACGGCAGTTACAATCTTCAAAATATGCATTTAGAAAGTACTTTATTCAAATCTATTCTTAAAACACAAATTATTATTTACATATAGATGATTTAGTTTCAAAA
This sequence comes from Margaritifera margaritifera, assembly GCA_029931535.1. NCBI lineage: Eukaryota > Metazoa > Mollusca > Bivalvia > Unionida > Margaritiferidae > Margaritifera > Margaritifera margaritifera. The sequence continues at coordinate 1,121,848 of JAQPZY010001215.1, read as the reverse complement.
CACAAGTTAAGTTTTCATCATCAAATGATAACTTGCAGAAATTGGCAGCAATATCTTGCGGGTGGGAAGAGTTAATGATCAAGCAGCTATTAAAATACATGCCTGTGAATGTGCAAGAGTTTGTTTTGTCGGTGCAATTGATATGAACACCTGCTAAGGCAAGATGCAATCCATTTCACCTGGAACTATAACACTAACTACTTGGCTGGGTTGAGGGAGCATCTCCCTAGCCATAAACTACTGTCACTTGGTGTAGTTCTAAATAAAATTACTGGACGAAGTCATTTTTGCTTTCCTAATAGAAAAAGGTGAAGTTTACATTTTTTGACGACTTAGTCGTTCACTTCACCTGGTAGCATGACCCCTATATATGTATGTATACCATTGTCATTGTATGATATGAAATGTATATATCAGGCCTAGAATTTAACATAAATTTCTTTGTAGCCAGGATTAGAAGACTGAGAAATTTACTAATCCTGCTGAATCTTCACCAGTCCTTCCCACAAATGCTGACTGGCAACAATTAAAACTTTACTAGCCATCGGACTATGAAAATTATGAAAACTACTAGTCCAGCAGGCAATTTATTAGCCTCAAGCAAGCGGACTACCACTAATTTTGAAGCCCATATATGTGTAGCTACACTCTTCTGTTGAACTGTGCATTGTAAATATGTGATTTGTACTGTTGAAAAATTACCTTTTAAGTTCTGTATTAGTTCATGCTTTTAGTCCGCAGAAATAGCTCACTTTATTTTGTTTCAGGATGTACTGACTCTGCCATAAAATTATGTGTTTCTGCAAATATAAGCAATATTGAATTGTTAGATATAACAATGTAAAAACAAATTTAAAAAATCTTGAAGTATTGGCATACATTTTAGATCAATAAAAAGGCTATCCAACTTTGTAATCCAATTAAATGTTACTCCAAGTAATCCAAAGAAAGTCGGTCACGACTCCTGGTTAGGTATTTAATGTCTGTCACAAAATATGCCACAAGTTTAAACAAATGATTTAGAGAAATGTTATTTTTTCATAAATCTTAAGGCATTCATGGGAATTTGTATAGAAGCTATTGTATATTACTGTCAGCCTAGCTGGAACACTTTTTATGCTTGTGCCTAAAATAACTGACCTATCATTGCGCCAAATGTAGGTTGTTTCTTAATATCTTTATGAACAAACTTCTGGCAAGGATTACTTTTTCATAATATTTTACTCTGTTTTATGCAAATAATGCAGAAAAGGTCTTTCACAGCATTTCTGCAAGGACACAACTTGTAAATTTTGAAATTTACCCATATTTTAAATTACAGTGTTCATGACAATTTTTGTCTTGACCATACAAATTACACACGATTATGTAAAGCAAAGGATAGAACCCGATCTGTGACCTAAATCTTAAGGGTCTCAAACTTCTTGTGTGAATAATCAATTAACTAAATGAGGCACGAAAGGAAGGTATTAAGAAACTAGCTTCAGTTTATTACACAGCGAGGATACAATATAAGATTTAATTATCTGCTTTATCCTTATTTAATTTAAGCAATTTGTTTTGAAATCGACTATAGTGCCTATGTACAAATTCTTAAATTATACAACACGTGGTTTGCTGTGATGCATACATAAAGATACATCCTCGGAAATAGGTGACCCCCAGAAATATGATACTGAACGATACATACAAAATTACTTGACTCCAGAGCAGAATTTGCTAACTGCTTGGAAGCGACTAAAACAGGATAACAGATGGACAAGCAGAATTCAAGGAGCCTAAAAGTTTTGGTGTAACTTTGGTATATAATCGTATATTTATTTATCTATTCTCAACTCTGTGATCACCCTTATTCAGTCACTATTGTCCACCCTCCTAACTTTGTTTTCGTCCTTGAATCGTGCGCCATGTTTATTGCAACCTAATGTGCTTGTTTCGAGATAATGACATCATCAACTGTGTCACCAGCGTTCTTCGAGAGTGACAGCAAGTATTTAACAAGTAAAATCAGATAAAATGAGATTTAAACAGGTGATTTCATGTAATTTAAAAAAATCAGAATGAAAATCTGTATTTTGACTAATGCCTTATTTGTGTCAGACATTTTGGCCTTGAATTGTGTATTATATGCTAAAGATAGGTCCGATGATCACATGTTGGCTTTGTTTACATTTCTTGAACAGGAAAAACCACTTTGGGAATTTATACAATGGCAAAGCCAATGTAAATATTTGGTTTTAATCATGTGGGGTTCTTATACGATGTAAGATAAATTTACACTGGAAATGTATATTTACTATGGACTTTTTCATTTCAGTACTATTTGTTTGGAAAGAGAAATATTTGTTTTATTGTTACATCCTGGAATATACTTTAAGAAATGAAGCATATGTTTATATTGTATTAATATTGTATTATTTATTCAAGTTATATTAAAATGAATGTCTTTTAAAAAAAAAAAAATAAAGAAATTTATGCCCATTTTCATTTTTTTTTCAGGTAAAATAAACCACTTCATTTAATAAAGAAACAATACAATACTCTCTCCCTCTGTCTCTCTCTCTCTCAGTCTATTGATTCATGTATTTATATGGTAAAGAACAAGCAAGCAGTCATGTAAGTGCACAAACTACATACAGAATTAACGGGAAAAAAATTCATTTTTAAATTTTATTTTTTTTTATTTCAAAAACACGTAGATGCTATAAACTAATAATATCCATACCTTGGTCTAACTGGCACATTAATTTCATATGCCACCCGACTTTTTAGTCAGTGGCACGAACCATGTATGCCCTTTCGGAAATAAGTAAACTTACACACACTCGTAAAAACATTAATTCTAATGTATATGAATGCAAAAAATTTTTAACAATGATTCGATGAAGTATATATAGTTGAAAACTTTCTATATTTATTTGAATATATTCTCACAAAATTATAGCAAACGCATTAAAATTCACGTTAAGGGCATGAAATAATGGGAGTTCCAGGATAATGATTGACGATGTATCATCCAATGGCCAGTTGTCATTTGCCTCCTTCAATTGTGCGACATGTTTCTCGCGATCGAACATGCTTGTTTCGAGATAATGACGTCATCAGCTGTGTCACCAGCGTTCTTAAATAGTGACCTGAATGAATTAAACAGTAAAATCAGAAAAAATGAGATTTTAACAGGTAATTTCATGTAATTTAAAAAAATCATAATGAAAATCTATGTTTTCACTAATGCCTTTTTTATGTCAGACATTTTGGCCTTGAATTTTCTATTATATGCTAAAGATAGCGCCGCTGATCACATGTTGGCTTTGTTTACATATTTTGAACAGGATAATGCTTTTTGGGAATTTCTACAACTGGATAGCCAGTGTAAATATTTGGTTTTAATCATGTGGAGTTCTTATACAATGTAAGAAAAATTTACACTCGAAATGTATATTCACTTCGGACTTTTTCGTTTCAGTATTATTTCATAATAAACATATATTCTACATCAAAAGACATTTAATCTATTATAATAAAATGTGTATCCATTCACCAGTGTCTATTTTTAAATTTCTCTCGCCCTCTGTCTCTCTCTCAGTCTATTGAGTCATGTATCTATACTGTATGGTAAAGAACAAGCAAGCAGTAATGTAAGTGCACAAACTGCATATAGAATTAACGGGAAAAAATGGTTCATTTAAAAAAAAAAAAAAATTAATTTAAAAAACACGGACACGCTATAAACTAATAATGTCCATACCTTAGTCTAACTGGCACGGTCCGGTTATATGCCACGTGAGTTTTTAATCAGTGTCACGAACCATGGACATACCTTTCGGAAATAAGTAAACATACACACGCTCAGAAAAATGGTAATTATGAACTAATGTACATGAATGCCAAAAAGTTTTTCACACTGAATAAATGAAGTAGATATAGTTGAACACTTGTTATGGTTTATTTCAATATGTTATCATAATATTATAACGAACGCGTAAAAATTCACGTTAAGTGAACGAAAGGTGGTTCATCGAACTACTACATCTCAAGTCGTTTGCCTACAGCAAAAAAGTTGTTTTCTGGAACAGAATTGAAAAGTATATTTTAAATTTGTATGAATATAATGAAAACAATATTGTTCAAATAATAAATCTAAAAATTGAGCAAGTCATAACAAAAACTACCAGTTGTTTTTCCCACGGTTTTCATTAAAGTTGCGGTTTTAAAGGGCGGTAATTCTTAATGGGGCCTGTAAAAGTTTCAATTCAGAGTTCGTACCGATCCGGAAACGATTCTTTGACAGTAGAAATGGGACAGGTCACAAATATCAAATGTTGTTTATTCGTTACTCTATCTGGTCTTTCATGCAGTATATAACATGACCACAGATTTTGCAGATATTTTAACTTATAAAATTAATGCTGACACCCTTTATAGTAAATTATCCTGATAAATTTGTACACCTTTCCTCAGTTTATTCTTTTATTTTTATTGTATTCGTCAGTATAATTGCAAGTCATACAGTTGTTGCTTTTACTGCAGTAGCACTGCAGCAGCCGTTGTATAACATCATGTTTATCAAGTGTGAAAGGTTTGATCGCATTTTATGCCATAAAAATATATGTATCAAATAAAGAAACGTGAGCCATACCTTTATTTGTTTAGATATACAAGACAAATAAAAGCAATCAATATTGTAATTTAGAACACTTTGATATGCCCAATCATGAGTTAGATATGTAGATGTGTATTTGATATGACAAAGAAGCCCACCAGCAATAAAACGAATTCTTTGTTGTAGTAACATTTATTAAAAGGTGAAAATATGTATTAATCAGATTAGTATAAGCAAAGTTGGAGTTTTAGATTTCTGACCCAATCGCCATAGGGACTGGGGCTGCCACAATCCTGGTTTCCAGCCCCCCCCCCCCACCCACCCACCCCCTTGCCTAAACCGTAGTGTAAAATATAGTTGTCGCTCCAGCGGTTATTTTGTGAAAGATTTTTTTTTTATTTAAAGAAATGTGGTGAAACTGTATAACATTTTATGTAGTCATGGCATTCAGATGCGAAAACAAATGCGCTTGGCTGAAGCTAGGAAGCAAAGAAATATGTGGGGAAAATTGTGTTGGTGAATATTGTAGCATGCATATGGTAAAGTTTAGGAGAGGGTGAAGAGTTTATCCATGTTGGAAGTGCGGGGCAGAAATGTGGACAGATTATAAGATATGTGCAAAGTGTGGTGGTAATGACGCGACAAAGATACAAGGAGAATAGAAAACAAGGCAAAGAAACATTTTAATAAAGTTATTTGCGAACTTCAAAGGCAGAAAAAAAATGCATTTAACACTTTTGGGGTATATATATCAGCTTAATGAGAACATTCAGATAATAGGGATTATATGTATAAAGATTTATGTAAGCACAACAAATAATTTTTATTTAAAAATTGTATTTTCGATTGTACGTATAACGCTGTACACATCTAGACAATAGGGATTATATGTATCAAAATTTATAAGACCTCGACAAATAATTTTCATTCAGAAATTTTGGATTATATATATAACGCTTTGCGTCAACTTGCACAATTCATGATATTACACGTTTGAGTGAGCTGCTTAAGAAAAGGAAGATAACACAAAGTGAATATGACACTCTGGTTATGCTATATGAAAAAAGGATATTAAATCAGTTCCAGCTACCAGACGACGGGCACGGAGAAAGCGACCTGTTCCAGTTCCACGCCAAAACGTAGGGCGGGTGCCAAAAGCGTAGCAGACTGATCTAACTGACGGAGTACTAAATAGAATTCTCGATGAGTATTCATCTACTAAACCACAGAGGACTGTTCCAGCACCACGGCGGACTAGCAGGCGACAGTAGTTGCCCGATTTTGTTGAGCGGCAGGGTACGCGGTTGTAAAAGACTATCGTGCCGTCGTGCCTGAACAGCACGAGCTCGAAGTCGACACCTTGGCATTTCTAAATGCCATGGCACCTAGAGTACGCGATATCCTCTCGAGGGAGCTACGAAACCTTGATGGCCTAAAGTTTAGCCTTGTTTGACGGCACAGCTGGAGAAAGTCATGCCAGGAATAGACAATATTTACAACAAGAGGCTGAGATGGCAACAACAAAGTTAACGGCCTATTTTCGAAGTGACCCAACCATAGCCATGCGCAGCGATGAGCTTGAAAAGTTTGTTGACCAAACTAACGCTATCATACTGACGCGCATTGAACATTACATGCGCGAGGGCTATGGATGGGTGTTTGCCCGCTGTGAAGCGCTGGACATCGGCGTGTCGCATTACCGCCCATTTCGAGGGTGCAGTTATATTCCGACATTAAAGTGCACCCCACCTCGATCAGTAATCAATGTTAAAAACAAAGACAACCACTGCTTTGGGTGAGCTATTCTGTCGGCTATATACCCAGCTGGTGTTAATGTTGACCAGCCAAGAAAATACTGTCGGCACTTGGGTAAGCTAAACTTTGATGGAATGGACTTTCCTATCAAGTTGAGCGACATTGATAAGTTTAAGAGACGCAACCCAGAAATCGCAGTCAGCATCTTTGGTTGGAAAAATGGCCTTTACCTGCTACGTGTTAGCGATGAAGTAAGGCCACACCTTGTAGACCTGTTGCTGCTTGCCGACACGGCAGATGCAGGTGAAGCGGAAAAGAACAACTATGTCTGGATAAAGAACCTTAGCAGACTGGCATGGAAGTACACAAGTGACTGCCGTGGAAAAACCGCAAAAAGTGTCCTTACCGGAGGAAGGTAAAAACATCCTAGCCATTCAGAACCACTACCGTCAGATGCGTGTTCCATACATCATCCATGCGGATTTTGATGCACTGAACGTGCCAGCTGAGAGTCCTGATAAAAGCTGCACGCAGAAAATCGCTGACCAGGTTCCATTTAGTTTCTGCTAAAATGGTCGTCCGCTGTGATGGAGTATCCAAGGACCCAGTGTTATACCAAGGTAATGAGGCTGTCGCCACTGTTATCAAGAGCCTCGAGCGTGAGCTAGAAGAGATCAGAGAGGCATTCCAAAATCCCGCGTGGATAGTGTTGAGTGAAGACGACTGTAGGAAGTTTCAGGAAGCGGTAGAGTGCCACGTCTGCGGCAAGAAACTTGACCTCGACCGTGTGCGAGACCACTGCCATGTTACCGGCAAATACCGTACAGCCGCCCATCATGCATGCAATCTCAAGCTGCGCATCTACCCACCCAAAAAAATAGGTGCCTGTTGTGATTCATAATCTGCGCGGCCACGATGGTCACCTGATCATGGAGGCCATCGGAACAGCATCATGGGGATATATTAGCGCCATTCCAAAAACTTTTGAAAAATACATGACGTTTTCACTTGGGCAGCTGCAGTTTATTGACATCTTTCAGTTTATGAATAGCAACCTCGAAAAGCTGGCTGCAACATGCCTAAGTAGGCCTTTCGCACCACTGCGCGGTACACGGAGCACAGCATTGCCCTTCCTCTTCGCAAAGGCGTCTATATATACGAATATATGAGCAGCTGGAAGCAGTTTGAGGAAACACAGCTTCCGCCGATATAGGCCTTCTACACAAAACTCAGCCTGTCTAATATTACAGAAACGTGTTTCAAGCATTCCGCAACACCTCACTCCAAAACTATGGCATTGTTGCCTGGTATGAGCTGGGACGCCCTCCTGAAGAAGACTGGTGTTAAGCTTGAGCTGCTGATAGACATCGACATGCACCGGTTTATTGAGAAGGGAACCTGTGGCGGTATTTCAGTGGCGAGCCGCCGTCATGCAAAAGCAAGTAACCCGGGTTTTGTTAGTGGGAAGTCAAACAACTGGCTAGCATACCTCGACCCAACAGCCTGTACAACTGGGCCATGATGAAGTGTTTGCCAACTGGTAGCTTTAGGTGAGTTGATCCGCCAGATCTTACACAGATTATGGAGGATTCACCAAAAGGCTACATTCTTGAAGTAGACCTTGAGTATCTGGAGGAGCTTCATGGCGCATAACGACTATCCGCTGGCTCCTGAGGCGATGATCGTTCAAGAAGATTGGCTGAGGGAGTACCAGCGCGGTTTGGTGAGTAAATTGGAGTTTAAGTTCACTAAAAGCGTCAAACTCGATCTAAGCTTGCAAAAGAAAAGCGATACATGGTTCACTACCGAAACCTCCAGCTATACACAAAGCTCGGAATGCATGTAAGCAAGGTTCATCGGGTACTGGAATTTGACCAAAGCCCGTGATTGGCCCCATACATACAGCTCAACACTGATATCAGGATCAAGGCGCCATCAGAGTTTGAAAAAAAAAAGATTTCTTAAAGCTGATGAACAACTCATTCTTTGAGAAAACCATGGAACATCCGCGAAAGCAGATCTGGGTTTATCTCCTGCGGCCTGAGGACGAGGAAAACAAGCTGTAATGTCTGATTGCCGCCTCAGCGTTTCAGACACGGAAATTTTTTAGCGGCAACCTTGTTGCCATTCATTCCGTAAAAGCCAGCCTTAAGTTAAACCGTCCCATCTATATGGGGCAGGCGATCCTCGACCTTAGCAAGCTCCTTATGTACGACTTTTACCACGGCCACATCAAGGCGCACTACGGTGAAAATGCAAGCCTGCTATATACGGACACTGACAGCCTGCTGCTGCAGATTGAGACTGCCGATGTTTATCGCGCCATGGCTGAAGATGCCAGTCTATACAACTTGAACGAATACCCTCGTGAGCACCGCTATACAGCACAATAAACGAAAAAGTTGTTGACAAGTTTAAAGATGAGTGCGCCGGGCAGCCAATTGCCTAGTTCGTCGGCATCAGAACCAAGATTTACAGCATCCTGAAGGCTGACAGCGTGGAGATCCGCAAAGCTAAAGGCATCTCGCGGACGGTAGTAAAAGCCGACCTGAGGCACCGCCTCTATCGGGAGTGCCTACAGGAGAGAAAAGAGTTTCACCACACTATGACCGACATACGCAGCGACCGCCATAATATAGGTGTCAACCACATCAACAAAACTAGCTTAATCCTGCTGAACACTAAAAGAAATGGATTACCAAAGATTGCATCACAACGCGGATATATGATCACTACCTTAATGCGCTCTCTGGCTTCGTCGAGTGATGTGATGATGGTGGCATTTGAATATCTTTAGTCACTATCTGAAGCTCCTCACGAATGAAGATCCTGCGCGAAGCGCCACCAGCGTATGCCATCTCAGCGGTGGAAATATGGTATATGGCTGGCTGACCTGAAATGTCAAACCTATCAGCCAGGGTGTACGCTTTGAGCAACCACACAGGGTCGGTATCGCGGTGTTGTCCTCCTTCCATCTCTCCAGGCGCAAATAGGTACCACACCTGGATGTTTGAGTCCAGGAGTTTATATTGCCCTTGGGTTGCACGCGCCGCCGTCCCAGTCAAAATTATGGTTTTACAAATGGCATCAATAGGCTTCTTAACTGTGAACCGCGTTCCCTCACCGTTGCCGGGCCGCAACAATGGCAGACAGCCTCTGAACCCACTCAGTGCTACCTGCGCTAGGTTCTTTGGCTGCGAGCAGCATCTCCTGGACATAGTGGTGCCCAAACAGCCACCCGGCCAGATTACGGCTAAACCTCTCTTCAATGCCCTGCGTGCGGTGGACGCTTGCCTCGCCTCGCTTTACTTGCACGTTGTGCCTGGTCAAGAGCTGCGACACTGCGCCCATAAACGCAAGGCCAGGATCAACCTGAAGCAGCTCAGGCCACTTTAGCGGCCTCCGCTTTTAGATACGTGACAAAGAGTTGGCGACACTAGAAACCTCCTTGCTGGTCTAGGGCTCAACCTCCATATAACGGCTGGCGACATCAACCACCGTCAGCGCATACCTGTAAGTGTATTTTCCAACCTTGTCGTGCGGCAAAAACAACAGATCGGCCTGGTGCACCTTGTTAGGAGTTGAAACATTAAATTGCGGCCAGGGGAATTTGCGCAGTGCTGGTAGGTAAATCTGCAACATATCCTGCTTTTGAGCCATTCTATGGCAACATCTTGTGAGACTTTAGCGGCTTCTGTCAGCTTTTTACCGCTGCTGCACTCCTTCCAATAACCTCGCGGGCTGTAGTATATCCCCGCAAGATTAGCATCCATTGTAAAATGTTCACTGTGCATTATTGTTCTCGAAGCTCTAACAGCACAAAAAATTGCCTCTGCTTGCAGCGGTTCCAAGCGGTGGCGCCCGCCATATACCTCGCGACACGAACGAGCTCCGCAGTAACATCGTAGGTATCGGGGGGGGGGGGGGCACAAGTGTATGCCTGCAACGCGAGCAACGAACTGCCGCATGGAAGATTCACGCCAGACCTCAATGAGAAAGTTGGCCATGTCCACTAGGTGAGTGAAAAGGCCAGGTATGTTGTCACGTTTTGCGGGGTATGCCACACCATGAAACGCGCTCCCTAACTCCACCTCCATCGATTGGCTTGCGATATGCTAGCAGCAGAAAATGCCGGCGCAAAAAAGAAATGTCTGCACCTGCTGTGCTAACAATACGAGTACTTGTAAGCCACATAGCCCGCGACGGCGATGCTCCCGACAATAACTATCGTCTAATATTTTTTGCTGCTCGGGTGAGGGCGTGTAGAAGTCAGAAAGCTTGTGCTCGTTACAGAGCCAGCTTGCACTGCCATCGTTTAGCGTTCTGCTAGTGCTAGTTAATTCGTACGCGCGCGCAGATTATTCAACGTCTTGGTAAGCCCGTTCAGCCAGCTGTTCATCTTGTTTTTGTTTTTTTCACTAAGATAATCGAGACGCCCGCTGCGCTTGCGTTATTATTCGGCCTGCGCAGCTTGGATTTCTTAAATAGCCTTGTCGTAGCGAATGCGTTCCTTGTTGGCCCCTTTTTTATCTATCTGAGAAAAGATGTAGAGTGAGCCAGAGAATGCGAGTGCGTTAACAATTGCCCCGCCCAACATCATGCCAACGGCCGCGGACACCAGATGGCTGTGATATTATTAACAGGTATGATGCCTTGTTTAATTAGCATGTCCTGTGTCCAAAGGGAAAGCGCTGTGATGGAAACTGCCTTTGCCGCGTCCTCAAATTCCAGACGTCCAAGTTCGGCAAGTTTCATTTTAACAAGCGCTTGGCAATCATCGTATACCAAGCTCAAGGGCGCCAAGAACGGCACCATGGTAAAGGAGGTTTCCAAGGTCTTTAGCGTATGGTTGTGTAGACATATTGCGTTTTTTGCTGCGAAGAAGCACAAGAACAAACGACAAGCGTTATTCCATATGAAATGGGTCCGGCTGCTGTCTAATACGAGGTGTTATTCCATATGAAAGAGGTCCGGCTGCTGTCTAATACGAGATGTTTGCACAGGTGCTTGCATGGGTACTTGCATAGATGTTTGCACAGGGGCACGGCCGACTGAATTTCTCCACTTTGAGCTGGTAGGCTTAAAAGAGGCCTGCAGCAGCCAGAACTACGACGCCCCAAATAACATATATTTCTTAATTTGCAGCCACTGGTGTTTTCACAGTCTTTTTGTTTAAAAAGAGGGGCTAACATCGCGGCTATTGGCGATAGTAACACGAGTCACTTCACGCTCGTCGTGCGATTCTCGCGAATTCAACTCTTTGAGCTGCGTTGAACCCGTCTTTGACGCTGCGCAGCGTTCTTTCATTGATGCGGCCAGGACTTTTTACCTTAGTAACCGCTCTCACCCAAATCCACCCAACTCTACACTAAATCCACACAAATTCACGAAAATCTACCACAAATTCACCCAAATCTATACCAAATGCACATAAATCAACCCAAATCTCACCCACATCCACTCAAATCTACCCCAAATTCACCCAAATCTACCCCAAATTCACCCAAATCTACATCAAATTCACCCAAATCCACCTAAATCTACCCAAGTCTACCTCAAATTCACACAAATCCACCCAAATCTACACCAAATCCACCTAAATCTACACCAAATATACCTTTAATACGCATAATATAGAAAGCATGTGTTCTTTATATCCTATATTATCATATATTACACAAAAACATAAGAAAAGTAGACAAATGGTAAGAGAATGTCAGTTCTTTAAATTACATAAGATAGTTCTTTGTAAATTTCTAGCCGAAATCAAAACAAAATAGATATCAGCTATCGTCTTTAGATTTTTTAACCAAATTAATTTTCAGTGTTCACAATAAAGAAAACTGGATTAATATCTTTGAAAAACATTTTGAAACTTTTCATAAATCAGGCCAGTATAGCCAGAACTAATGGATAAAAAGGAAAAATTATGAAAAATCAAATTATGCACCTGCATTGCGCCCTTTATGGAAAGCGCAATTTTAAATTGTACAGTGCTATGATATCATCAACGTTGGACTGGCACGATATGTCACAGACGAAAAAGGAAAAACGAATGAAAAAGTTCTTAGCATCAATACCCGAAGAACCCAGCAAGAAGCACTCAAAATTTGTTGAAGTTACGAACGTTCAGTTCAAATGTATACAAACAACAGACAATGTGGGGAAAAAATCTGGTCAGCGAAAACGTAGGGCCGCTGAGAGAACAACAACAGTGGTACATAAGTGAAAGCATTAATTATGGATAGTCGTTACCGATGTGTGTATTTAATGCGAGTGATAAACATATTAGTGGCAAAAGCTATATTTTCGTTCTTGTTGAAGAATCTACAAGATGATCGTGTGTGTGTGTGTGTGTGTTCTGATTTCTTGTTACTTGGCCACCTCAAGTGGCTATAAGCTTTGTGTGAATTAAAAGTTTATTATTCTTAGTGAAGAATCAAGAAGAAGATCTGAGTTCTAAATTCTTCGTTATTGTTCACCTCAAGTGGTTAGGCTGGGTGTTAATTTCGTTACAAATGCACATGTATTATAATTGTATGTTCCTGGGATGTATGCTGTTTGAATTCATAAGATATGATGTTCATTTTTTTTATTAGCTCTACCGGTCATAGACCGGAAAAGCTTATGGGATGGTCTGTTGCCCGTAATGCATTGTCCGTCGTCCGTCTGTCGTCCGATGTCCGTCCATCCGTTAGCACAAGTTTGTTATCTGTTCTCCTCATGAATGGATGGTCATATAAACGTGGGGTTTTCACAGAAAGACTTCTTATGATGTATAGTTGGTGCTAAATAAAAATGGTGCCGATCTGACGTCCAATATGGCCGCCACGGCAGCATTCATTAAAATCTTATCACTACTCCTCCTGAATGGATGGTCGTATCAGCATGGGGTTTTCATTCAAAGACTTCGTATGATGTCCAGCTGGTCCTACATGAAAATGACCCCAATCTGACATCCAATAGGGCCGCCATGGCAGCCATCTTGAAAATCTTGTTAAAACAACTCTACTTGAACAGAATGTCATATTGACGTGGGGTTTTCACCAGAAGACTTCCTATGATGTCCAGTTGTTCTTAAATGAAAATGGTGCCGATCTGACGTCCAGTATGACCACCACAGCATCCATCGTGAAAATCTTGTTAATGCTACTCCGAATTTAAAGTCATATCTTGAAAATATTGTTATCTCTATTCCTCTCCAAATTGATGACTATATCAACATGGGGTTTTCACCAATAGACGTCTTATGATACCTAATTGGTCCTAAATGAAAATGGTGCCAGTCGTACATCCAATATGGCTGCCATGACGACTGTCTTAAAAATTTCGTTGTCACTACTCCCCCTGAATTGATGATCATTATGACATGGGGTTTTCACCAAAAGCCTTATAATGATGTCCAGTTTGTCCTAAATGAAAATGGTGCAAAGCTGACATCCAATATGTGTACCATAGCAGCTTATTTGAAAATCTTCTTACTGCCGAAGAATATCAGAGATGGTTTCAACGCTCAACAGTTAAAAGGAAAAAAAAGATGGTCTTATCTTGAATTCCTGGAAATTCTTTTCTACCAGTAGAGCGTCAGTCCCTTCGAAGAACTCTTGTTTCGTTTATATTTTCCTCTGATTCAATATGTTGTATATTTTTTCCTACTTATTTAACTTAATTTCATCTTTTTATTCATTAAACTAAATGAAAAGCAATAGCAAGACAAATAACATAGAATACATTTTATTAATTGACTATGATTAAAAAAAGAAACATACTCGTTGATCATCTTTACAGTTTGAAATTGCTTGTATTTATTGTTTAGTTTCTATATATAAATCCTTTTTATTTGTTTATTTTACATTTGTATATGTATTATGATTGCATGTTCGGAGGATACATCTGATTGTTTATTTTCTTTTATATATAATTTATATGTAATTTTATATATCTACTTATACCAAATTTTAGTACCCTCAAGAGGAGCACATCCATTTAGCATTTGGGGATGCGCACCTACCTCAGGTAATTCAAAACGAAATTTAATTGTCTCTATTTAGAACTATTCATGAACAAAATTAGTAGGTAAGGAAAAGAGACAAAAAAGTGTTTTAACTTTTATTATTTTAGCTTTTACAATAAATAAACAAAAAGGCCGGTAAAACGTTTGGTGTATAATAAATATATTAAACATCAAAACAATCTCTAGTCACATCCCCACGTGGTACCAGCTGGATACATCTATACATGCTGGTTAACGTGACAGAGCGATTTGGTGTATTTGGTTAATCTAGGTAAAAAGTCTGAACTATAGTTTTTTTTATTCAACTTTTCTGATATTTTCGTCAAATACATCATACCCAAAGAACATGCACTGCGTATATAACGCACATACTCACGCATATACCTTTAATACCTGTGATACGCAATATAAGCAAGGCACTTGTTATTTGGGTATCATACAACGATGAAAAAAAGAAGTAATTCTATAGATTGAAAATTTTAATGTCAATATAAAAAGATGAAAAAAGAACTTAAACGAGATTTTATATATATCAATAGTACACATGAGCGTGGTAAAAAGAACAATAAATAAATTTTACAAAACCAAACTATATGTTGTGCTATGCCAAGAAAATCTTACCCATCTGCTGCAATTTATCTACTTATTTGATATTTTCGTGTGATATACGATACCTAAAGAACATATACTTTGTATATTACTCATATCAAAGGTACATTTGGTGTAGATTTGGGTTGATTTGGTGTAGAATTGGGTGAATTTGGTGTAGGTTTGGGTGGCTTTGTTGTAGATTGGGTGGATTTCGGTGTTTCGTGTAACCGACTCTGATAGGTGGTCACGCAGATGTTATACGCTTAACTTGCCTTTATTGCGGCTGTCCGTCTTCTTGCGCTTGTCGCTTGTTTCGCCTGCCGTGGCCCCCGCGGTGTTAGTGGTCGCTCGCTCTGCACTTGTGCTGACGTCCGCTCTCGAGCTTCTGACAGGTGTGCAAATACACTCAACAACGCTTCAACATTGATGTTTGGCGTCTCGCCTCGCTCGTTGTGCAAAAACTTTTACAGCAGCAACTAGAGATCTCATGAGGTTGTGGACGATATTATTGGTTGAGCGCTTAGCTCTAAGTAGCTGGCATATAAGATAGTCTAGGATTCCATGGGTTAAAACGTGGCTGGTAAGGTACGCTAAATGAAGCCACAGCATGCTAAAGCGGTGTTAGCTCGAAGTGTGATCAAATTTATGTAAGACTGGCGGCTCTGTTTGCATCAATATCTTTCTGAGAAAGTCACATGCCTCACCCCTATGCTCAGACTCAATGACATTATCTTCTCGCAGCATCTCTCTGAATGAATCTTCGTTCTTGCAGTAGAAGAGCGTGATCCAAGACGTCTAGACACGAAAATTCTTGGAGACAGCCTTGTTTTTTGTGTAATGACCCTGACGCTAATTCAAGCACGATGACTGACATAGACAAGTTTTGTGAGGGCCGTTTCCTTCTGCTGGACGCCCGAAAGAAAGGTGCAGTCATCAAGCAGAAAGAGCGCGGTGGTGCCCAAAAACATTTTCGCCAGGTCAGATAGCAGGTCATCAAGATGGCCGCAAATTCGCTCGAGGTGTGATAAAAAATAGTCTCATCTTTTTTACCGCGCCCCCACGGCCGGTCGTATACCTTATTCAGGTCAATAGTAGGGCAGATAATGACGACAAAATCAAAGTGGCCCTTAAATTCTGCTCACAGGCGAAAACGCTTTTGCCACAGCCGCGGCTGCCAACGGTCATGGCGCAGTGCGACGGTAAGTTTTCAAGGATTCTCTGTCGCCTCAGCTCTTCGCACATGCTAGTAGATTGCCGAGACAAACTGACTATTTTAGATGTTAAGCTGCGCGTCCATGATTACGTATAAGTACAACACACCTGCCACCTGGATGTCTTTTCAATCTGGAGCGTAACCCCCTCGCTCGCATTTTGTATGCGCCACACAGATCTGTGGAGTGTGTGGTCTTCTGAGGATTAGGACGAACTTGTTTTGGTAGAAATCACCAACATATAAGTCCGTCAGCTTCGCGTCTTTGATATACTCCCTTGCCGTTACCTTCAGGGCCTCCTCCCATTGATGGTATCACGCCAGCTGTTGGGCATATATTTGGTTTGGTATGCCCTCGATTGTCACTGACACGATGTTGATAAGCGGATTGTGAAAGCACTCAGTGTCGCACAAAAAATCCACATACTTTGATGGATCTTCGAATAGCAAGACTATCGCCTTCATGCTCTTCGCGGGCGTGTTGAGGTTGATATTCTACACCGTATCGCTCTTATTCAACACCATCCTGTGGTGACGCAGAAATCGCGAATACAGGATCGCCACTTTCCCCGGGTATATTCCTGATGATGTAAGTAACTATGTCAAATTCCAGCGAAATTTCGCTGATAGTGTAGCTCGCCTTATTGTTAGTGCTCTGTATCACGCGGCCGTAGTCGTTAAACGCCACCTCAGTAGTGAGGTGGTCTCAAATGCCAGACTGGTAGAATGTCATGTGATCATTTAACAGATCAAAGTCGAGCGGCATCAAACAACCCGTTTCCGAATGCTTTTGCGATAGACGCGTCGGGCTGGGTGCCAGCTACGCATTGCCAGTACCGACTTGTGTAGCGGTTGTGTTGGCGTTATGTATGCCCATGTATACTACGTTGGTCCATTCTTTTTCAGTCAGTCAAAGTTCTCTGCAGATGCCCCATATGTCTACTTCGTTTCCGTTGAAGTTTGAAAATCTGACAAGCAGGTGCTCTTTTCGATCTATGGTGCTTGGGTTATTAGTCACAACAATGGTGCTGTGTACCTCCTTTGCATCGAGCGCGCAGGGGTGGGATAGGAATGGGTCGAGCTTGTTGCCATATTGAGACATGCTTCAGCTCATTAAGTGACCAATGGCAATGCTATTGGAGCTCACGTGGCCTTTCTTCAATAAGCGAGCATAGCTACATAACCTTCTGCCGTCGCTCCAACATGACAAAACATGGCTGAAGGCGGCTTTGACTTTGAAATGAAAGAATTTGACCCTTGTGAAAAATATATGTACGATGAAGACTATCAGGACAAAGCTGAAAACAGATTAAGCAACAAACTTAATGAAACAGAAGAACTGCCAATGGATACCCCTTCATGCGCTGGTGGCAGTGAGGTGCCAACTGGGTGGCAGAATGTAAAGTGGGGATAACAAGTGGATTACGTTAACAATGAAAAACAAATCAGGAAGCTTCTTAGCACCAGCCACACTACAAAGACAAAGGGAGTGTTAATTTCGTCCGAGCATTAGGCCTCACAAAAGGAACAGTTCTTGGCTGAAGCGCACGAAAAAAGCTCGCCGCACCTCGAGAAGATATCCCAGCTGAAACCGCCATAGGTGCACTGGCAGATCACGAGCTAATCGCTACAGTGGGATCAGAGGACACAACACTCTAGGATGCGGCAGCAAACAACCTCCAAATGCGTGAGATCCTTGGTGTCAACGAGGAGCTTCAAAGTAGCTTATAAATAACCTCTCAATGATTTCAGAGCTTGATATCCACATCAACGTAGAAAACAAAAGTTGGTTCAGGTATAAAACAGCAAGAGCCTAAGCGAAAGAAAAGAGAAGAGAAGAGCCAAACGATACGAGATCGCATTCATCAGCTGGAAAAGAAATGGCCGTTACGATAGCCACAAATTTGATTTAAACAATTTAAAAAAATCTTATCTTATAAAAATGTATTAAATGTAATCAATATTCTTGACATTCTGTACTTTAAGACTATTAGGACCAGTTAAACATCAGGATCAAATCAGAACCACATCTTGAGCGACACCATTTTTTCCAGATACAAACAAACAAGATCCACAAAATATTAAATCCAAGTGAACAAAGTAATATTTGTGAAAGTTTAAAATAACTTTCACACGAGCTTGCTAAGAAGGCTAAACAGTGCAATTTTGTGGACTTTAATACTGGGTAAACCCTTTGTCAAAGATCAAAATATTCTCTGTGGTCCTATAACAAATTTTAAAAAAAGATAACAGTTTAAAGCCTCAAAGTGGTCTTAAACTTTATAACTGGTGTTGAAGCATATTAAAACATAACATAACTATCAATACTAGTGAAATCAAACCAGTTGTGAGGTCTTGGGGGAGAAAAAAAAAAGATATTTAAACCTGGTCATTACAATAAACAGCATTTTTTGTTTGACCGGACAAAAAGAGCAGTCATATGAATATTTTTCAAAGTAGCAATTCTGCAGAAAATGAAAATACACTGCTCGTTTTAGATTGCCCTGATAACTCACTAACCTGCTCATAATGTGGAGTCAGATGTGGATCCCATTTTATTCTCATAGAAAAGGTCTGGTTTTTTGGGTAATTGGTTCCATAAAAGCTAGGGCAAGTAAATTAGGCATGGGTTGTTTTTGGTAATTGGTTCCATAAAAGCTAGGGCAAGTAAATTAGGCATGGGTTGTTTTTGGTAATCAGTTCCTAAAAGCTAGGGCAAGTAAATTAGGAATGGGTTGTTTTTGGAAAGCAGTTCCTAAAAGCTAGAGCAAGTAAATTAGGCATGGGTTGTTTTTGGTAATCAGTTCCTAAAAGCTAGGGCAAGTAAATTAGGCATGGGTTGTTTTTGGTAAGCAGTTCCTAAAAGCTAGGGCAAGTAAATTAGGTTTTGTGTTTGAATGAAGTACAGAAAATTGTTTCAAGTAATTCAAAATGTTGTGAGTACTGATATTTTAAAATAGCTGATATTAAACTGTTTGCTCTGGGAGTAAAACAATGGTAACAAGAACCCACTAAAAACAGAGTTTGTAAAAGCAGTCACAATCAAAGCTATTTTAAAACTACTTGCCAAAATAATCAGATGTGGTACTTCTGAAAAGGGGCAGAAAAATGCTACCTTCCAAATTAAAAACAAAAATGACACAAAATTAGATTAAGCTTGTCACAAAGAACTAACAACACTGAATTTAATCAAAGTTGATGAAAACTCAAAAGATGCCAGATGAAAACACATACTACATGCAAGTAACACCAGAAGCTCATTTGATCTCGAGCCAGGTGTAGTGAAAATAACTGAATCCCTCTCAACGAAATAACAAGAAATTACATATTTGCAATGAAAGTTTATTTTGAATAAAGAATTTACAGGGTATGTAAATTAACATGTAACACAACTCAACAAAATAAATATCCCTACAGATTATCTCTGTGATTTTGCTATGTGAACATGTTTACAAGGTATCACAGGACAGAATGAGACCCATAATTTGTTACTGCAACAATAGCAAAGTTTAACTCTACAAAGAATGTAATACACAGGATTCTCCATAAAAAATTAATTCTTCCTCAAAATATCGAACAAGTGACAAACAAGGCAACAAAACTTACAATTTCAAGATGCCATAAGAACCGTCAATACTCGCTTATAAGTCAAATCCAACTGCAAACAACACAGTCTCTATCTGCCACTGCATAAAGCACTGTCACTTGTCCTGCTGATTACTCCAAGCAAACTGCATAGACCCAGATCTGCCAGTGCATTATGCTATGGCAGATCTGGGTCTGTGCAGTTTGCAGTTGGACTCAACTTATAAGCAAATATATTTAGTAACGGTATAATGGTAGCTTTTCTACAATTGTTTTAATGCTACATCACTTATGGAAAACTAAACTGGATCCAATGTTCTTATGTCCATAAAAATGGTAAAACACAGTTTCTAAAATATGTTGATTGATATCCTGAATAACTGTAGGGGTCAGAGTTCACACTAATTTGTAGAAATTGCTATGTGTAAAATCTTTCTGCAAAAAATTAAAACATAAACACTGCAATTTTATTATCAAGTACTTCTGTTCCCTTAAGATGTAAAAAATAAATGCATACGAATTCAATTATCATTGTAAATATTTTAGCAGTAAAATGAACCTGTTAGCAATATATACACCAGTGTTTGTTTATTTGTTGGTTTTAATGGCACTTTTAAGACATTGGCTCTATCATGCTGAGGAAATGAAGCCAAGTGCCTTTCCCAAAGACACATAGGTTAAATGATTAAATGCAAAGTTCCCAAAAGTATCATACTCTGAATTCAAAATACAATTTATTTTTAATGTCAATGTTCTTCACTTGTACTTACATAATTACGATGCATGAATACCTTCACAAACTTGAAGAATGGTGAGCAATTTGCTCATGTAAACATATCCCCTCCTCTCCCTCATTGGACCCACACTCCATGATGTAAAAAAAGTATGTAACACAGCTAAGAATAGTGCAAGTATAATGATTTGTCAAAATGCACATCTCCTGATGATGATCATGCTATGTACTAAGTTTTACAGCAGTCCACTAAAAACTGCAAGAGTAGATGCACTAACAAAAAAGTTCTGTTACTGCATCCAGCTGTAAGTCAAAAATGGCAATAAATCTTATACAAATCGAGTAAGCGTACAGATTTACCAATATGTGCATCTTTTAATGATGACCATGATACTGTATATACCAAGTTTCACAGCGGTCCATCAAAAACTGCAAGATGGACTGGGGGACTAGTTGCACTAATGTGATTGTGTCAAACATTGCATTAAGCTACAAGACAAAAGAGCATACACACTAACAAAAATTGTGAGAACAGAGTGGTTTGTTGATATGCACATCTTCAGGTGATTATCATAATATTTACCAAGTTACATGGCAATCCATCAAAAACTGCTAGACTAGTTCCATTTACGAGATTGAGTCATACACTGCATTGAGCTACAAGACAAAAAGGTCAATAACTCTAAATAAAAAGTGTGGAACCAAAGTGATTATGCACATCTTCTTGTGATGACCATAATATTCACAAAAGTTTCATGACAATCCATCAAAAACTGGAGGACTAGTTGTGCCAATGAGTTTCAAACACTGATACAAGACAAACTGGGCAACAATTCTAACTAAAATTGTTGGAGCAAGTGATCTGGTCTAGAACTAAAGTCAATATGCAAAGAAAAACCTTTTTTTATATTTCAGTCAGTGACCTTGACCTTTGACCTTTTGACTCCCAAATCAATGTTTCTTTCTTACCAAACATGTAAGTCATCTACTATCTTTGGTGAAGGTACATGGTCAACAACTGAAACTTTTGTGAAGCAACCATTTTTCTTCTTTTAGTCACAGTGACCTTGACTTCGAGCGTTTGGGCCCCTAAGTCAATATGCTTCTTCCTTAACCCAAGTACAGGCCAGCCACAAAGTTTGGTCAAGGTATGTGATGTAGAACTAATTATATGGTGCAGAAACCATTTCTCTTCTTTCATTCACTATGCCCTTGACCTTTGACCCCTCAATTGATAGAGTTCTTCCTTAATCCAAGTACCATCCATCCACACATTTTGGTAACTGTAGATGATGGAGAACTTGAGTTAGTGTACAGAGATGATTTTTCTTCATTCAGTCACAGTGACCTTGACCACTGACCTTTTCACCCTGAAATCTATAGGGTTCTTTCTTGTCCCATGTGCAAGCCAGCCACAAAGTTTGGTAACTGCAGATGGTGGACAACTTGAGTCATTGTGCAGAAATGAAATTCTTAGATGGACATATGGATAACATCATGATATTATAAACTTCGCCTTATGGCAGGTGTGTAAAGAAAATGCATAACATCATAATATGCTTCACCTTATGGTGGATCTATAAAGAGAAATGCATAACAGAACACACTGACATCAATACATGTATCTATCATTTTATGTGTGTGTAACAATATCACAAGATCATATTAGGTTTTTAAATACTTGTAGTGTATTCTTCCCAAAATTTATGGATTAGAAATATTTAATGAATTAGGAAAGCATAAAATTATAATGATTTCATATAACTTAAATGTTTATCCCATTATTAGTGAACCATTCAACAGCAGGATAACACTTTGAAGTGAAATTATTCTTTTCTCTTTTTAATATTTACAAAGAATGCTACATGTGATTCTGCATGCAGACTAAATTGCAAATATTTAGCTTGTAAATATTCATGTAACAGTTTTCCTAGAGTGATTGAGAAAAAATTAAATTGAAAACAAATTTTCAGGAATAAATTGTTTTATTCTGGGAATTTTACATGATTTGGCAACTATTTCTGACTAGAACAGGGACCTAATTTTGACTCCTCAGGATGCTAATAAAATTCCTGTCACATCTTAGGGGCAATATAAGAATACACCATGAAACCAATTTTGTTTGTAAGACCATGTAAAAAAACAAAGCCAATATGATTTGCATGTTGACAAATCATTGCCTAGTAATAATATGATTCACAGTGACAAAACCAATACACAGAATTGCCCATGCAATCACGAGAATAATCCAAATTTGGCTTCTAAATAAGGAGGAATGTATATTGCCTACATCAAACTCCATAGCTCTCTTCCTTGCAAAGAAAACTAGTGTTGCTGGAATTATGTACTGGATTGCAGCTCCTGCATAAGATCCTGTAATCCCTACTAAAAATCCAACTCGATCTGTGCTTAATGCCACAGCAGCTGGTGGAAGGAGTGCTAATAAAGGAAAGACATATTTGTCTACAACATATGGATACGGCCTATTTTCATTGTAACATATAGTCTTTAAGTTGTTTCTTAATGTAATTGAAATAATTGGAAAATTTGTGCTGAGTGTAAACACAGGGAAGAGAGCTAAAACATACTGGATAAAGGGAACATCTGTAATTGACTTTGATATACCACAGTCATCTGGCAAAAAGTTTAATGTAAACACATCCTTCACATCGTTAAATACATAAATTCCTGTGAATGAAAGCAAAGCATAGAAGACTAGGATTATTAGATAATCAAGCCCCATAAGCCCGAAAAGCTTTGACTTATCCTTGATTGGTGTTATGAGGGATGGGAGTGAGTGGTGGCACATAAAAGAGTACACACACACTCCAAAGAGGTTAGGGACACCAACAAAATTTGCAACCTGTGGATGACCTTCACCTTTTCCCCTTGACAAATTGATGATGGCTAATATGATCATCATGGCAAAGGCTGAAAATGAAATAAGAGAAATGAAACAGTCATACAAAGGTAAAACATCAAGATGGTGAAGTTAAACATACCATATATACTCGCGTATAAGCTAATACCAACTGCAAACTGCATAGATCCAGATCTGCCATCGCATAATGCGATGGCAGATCTGGGTCTATGCAGTTTGTAAGGACTAATCAGTAGAAAATAGTAGTACATAGACCCTGATCTGCCGGCGCATTATGCGATGGCAGATCTGGGTCTATGCAGTTTGCAGTTGGTATTAGCTTATACGCGAGTATATATGGTACATATATCATAGGAATAATCTAAAATAACAAGACCAGCAGGCTAAGTTTTTTTGTATTACAAGCTCTGTATTACTAGCACATGAGAAAAGAAACAACAAATAACATCAAACTGATTATAAATAATGCAACAAAGATCTTGATTTTCTCACTTTTTGAACAAAAAGTCATTAAGGATCTTCTATGTTTCCTGCTAAAATCATAAGGAATTTCTGATTAAAATCTACTAATGCAAATCATTTTCATTGGTACTTTTGTGGTTTAGGGAATGGGTCATCATGTTTCCACAGAAAGATCCCTGTTCATTGGGCCTCTGAATTCATGGTCTGTAGCAACCATAAATCCATGAAAATTTTTGTACCCTAAGACAAACTATGAATTTACAGTATGTTGAGTCAAATTGCTAATATATTACTATTATTTTCAATTACTTCAATCAGAAACAATGGAAAATAGTTAACAAGTAAATAATGCATAAAATGCCCGGACTGTTAGGAATTAATTATAATCAGCATGGGATTTACATACTACCCACTGCAATGGTATTTAAATTCAAAATATTGCATGTCCCATCATGTATGCTTTGCCATTTAATCCATTGTTACATAAAGCTATGTACATATTTTTTAAAACATAGTTGGTACAGTGTATTCATATGCCCAAAACTTGCACAGATATTTTCTCAACAATAAAATAGAGAAGTTTAAAAAAATGTCCTCATAATATCTGTGGTAAATACCAAAATAAAAGCATATAAACAACACTACCCTCCAGAAAGTTTTTTTTTTGGTGACATCTTAACTGATGACACCAAAAGCCTGTGTTATATGTACAGATAAATCCAACATTTGCTATTTTAAAGAAAAGCATGATAAAAACCTGCTTATGTACATTGTGTTACAAAATTATATTTTGTAACTGCCTCTTAGACCTGCAGTGGAACATAGCATTGTGTGTGTTTGCATGTGACTGATAGTGTTACATGTAGTGGTACATAGCTCTCTCTCTCTCTCTCTCTCTCTGTGTGTGTGTGTGTGTGTGCTTGTACACATGCAAATGTGCAAGTGTGCATGCACATGTGTGTGCAGATGCATGCACACATACACTTGTGTGTTACAGTCATACATAAGGGGAGTGTTAATGACAGTGTTACATGATACTTAACTATGTGTGTGTATACGTGTGTTTGTGTATGTGCGACTGATAGTGTATGTGTGTGAGTTGCTTTTGGGCCTGAAGGGAAAAGAGTGTATCCTGAGTCACTCTCATGAAATTAAGCATGATTATTTATTGTCTATTTTTGAAAGTGTGTATGAAGCATTAATGTGGACTTTTTCTAAATACTCGTAATACTTTTAACAGAATAGTCCTTGGAAGAAGAAGCAGAAGAAAAAGATGATGATGACATACATGCAAACCTCCCACACTGGAAAGTTTTTCTCCTGAGTTAAGGAGTGACTTCCATCCCTCAGGTCACGCACTGAATTCTACCACGTATGCAAAATTATTAGTGAAAAATATCATTTTTTTCATTTTTTTCAAATTTTGGTTCCAGTGTAGTATATATACAGTAATAATGCATGTGATCAGATGACTGTGACTAGCTTAAGCAGGGCAAGATAATATAGTTGCTAATTTCACCCTCTGATCCTGTTGGCATTGTCGACTGGCTTCATTGTTTGAGGTTTGTCGAGGTGGATTATACCATATGTGAGCAGAAGTAATTGCAAAAGAAATAAAGATGTTAATTGATTATGGTTGGATTAATAAAGAGTCCAATCAGCATAAAACAATAAACTTTACTTTGATTCTCTCTGCAAGGTATGTTCTGCTTTGGTGCTTTTAGTTGTCGAAATGGATTAGATTCTATACTATGTATGATCAAAAGTAATCTGGACAGGATTAAAAATGTTAATTGATTATGGTTGGATTACTCAAAAGCTGAAGTAACAAAAAAATGGGTTGGTTTAACTTCGGTGGTTATAGTTTGTCGAGATCTCTAAGTGTGCCAATGCCAAACTACAAAAATCCAAGCAAATGATATATCACACGAAATGCAGTGATGGTTGGAAACAGGAATTTCAGTGGTTGCAATCATGTTCAAAGGGACATGAATATGCATTTTGCTCTTCCTATAAAGCTGATGTTAAAGTCTGTTATAGTGGCAAGAATGACATGCATCATGCAGAAACCCGATTTCATAAAAGCATATTAACCGTGACAACAAATATACCATCACTGAAATTCATTTTCGAAAATGTGGATCAAATGTGGATAAAGTTACACGTGCCAAGACACTATTTGCCAACTTTATAACCAAACATAATCTCCCATTTCTGGTAGCAGATCATTTTTCAGATCTAGTAAAAATAACGTTCACCGAGTCATAAATCGCACAAAAGTTACCATGCAAACAGACAAAAACTACTCACATTGTTACTATTTTATTGTTCAAAAGAAATCATAATTTTAATTGTATAAAAATAATAATAATGATAATTTATGATATAAACTCACTGTCATGAGTGACCATCAGCAGAACGCGACCAGCGATCACAATTTTTAGTCAAAATATGCTTTTGACACTACTATGAATGACCACATCATAAAACTGATATAAACATCACGGACCTTGATTTAAACCTTTGTAAACATGAATGTAAACCAGACTAAAGTACATGTCACTAACTGCCATTGTAATCCGTAATGCCTTGGATGAATGGGGTCTTTGCCCCGTTTATAATACCAGAAAGTGATAATCGTTTTCTGGATTTGATTGTCATTATTAAAGAGTGGTGATAGTAATGATAATGACGTCTGCAAATTAGGCTTAAAGTCACAAAGGGTGTGATGGTATAATTTATGCTTTTGTGCTTCATGTGAAGAATCTTACTGATATTAAAACGACATCTGAACCAGACAGTACCAATCTTGAGCAGTTCTGACAGGCAGTCAGCAATCAGAATTTACCCATAGGCAGGAAACAATTTAAACTTCTTGGTGGCATCAGTAGAGTTGTAGTAAAATTGCCACATTCCAATGCAGACACTAAAAAGGTCATTTTCCATTCTGATGAAAATTCAGGTTGATTCTAGAAGAAACCTGGATCCAGTAACAGTACATCATCTCCTAAGTATTAATTAAGATCAACAATGATGAGGACTGCCACCAATATAATCCAGCAATGATCTAAGACATACTAAAAATGCTTGTGGTACATATAAGAAGAGTATGAATGGCAACAAGTTACTGTGAAAGGACGATTTGATGAGATGATGTGCATATTTTAATATTTAAAAAATGTACATTTGTTCAATATTTGTAATTTTGTCCATTCGCATACTAAAAATCAAGTCAATGAAAACCCTCCCACTTTTGAGGTCAAAACTCCTTACCAAATTTTGGAAATCTCCTGATCTGTCCTGACCTGACCTGTCTTTTCTATCACATGTATGTGATGGTGATAAGGATGCTGACAATGATGATCATGGAAAAGAAATTGTAATACTAGATAACCAACAAATTATGATAGGGAATCACAGATAATTTTACATTAAGGCCTGTGAAGTAAACCAGCATCCTCAAAGGTGTGAATCATGCATCATACCACCATTCAAAACTTTTTAAGCAAGAAACTCAAGCTCAGGTTTGAGTCCCAAAACTTTGACAGTTTATAATTAAAATAAAACTAGGATCATAGAACTTTCACATATTTTGTAACTGGGTCTTCTCATAAACTGCAGAATTTCCATGATGTAGGTACACCCTAAATATCGTATCTGACTTTGAGGGTTTTGTGCCTCTGCTTGAGTTTCTTGCTGAAAAAGTTTAAAGAATACAGGGCCAAGTGATATGGCGATTGATGAACCTACCTGTCCATCTAGTCAGTGTGGTCAGAATCTGGAGGTACTTGGTTTTTTGGACATTGAAAAAAGTAAGTGGGCCCAGACATACAAGGAACACTGCCTGAAATGTACAATGAATTCAATCACATATGGAACTTTAGAAAAGCATTTGTTTCCTTACAATAACTCCCTAATTATTATTTGATTTGAACCAAAAAAATTTCGGCAGTTTGATACTGATGATACCTCAGATGAGTTCAATCATCAGCATTCAACATCATTTAGCAGAGTTATATCCCTTTAGGGTAACCTATCACGATATACGATGTTAAGTCATTAACATGGAAAGTTTACTACTGAATAAACATATTTATTTCTACTTTCCAACTGCACTGGTCAAAAGGGCCTTCTGAGTAAGCTAGGATGTATACAGCATGGAAGAATTTATGTGGTCATGAGCTAAACACAAATACTTAACATATGTTTGTAAAGCATAAAATGAAGGTAAGATGGCCTTCTTTTGTTGTAAGATTGCAGTATTAACAGAGATGCAACTAATTATCAAGTTTCATGATTGGAACATAAACAGCACCCAATAAATAAACTTTACACACAAAATTTCAACAAAGTCACTGAAGCATGAAATACTGGTCACAGTGACCTCTTTTTGAAATGAGGGTGCAGTAAATATCCTAATGCATCCACTAACCAGGTTTCATGATTCTAGGTAGAATAGTATGTATATAGCATGCCAAACACTTGTGTGGTTAAACCCAGCAAAAGATTAAAATATAGATCACAATGAGTTTCTTTTGTTGTAAGGGTGTGGTACTAACAGAGATGCATACTATCATCAATTTCATGATTCTAGCATGAACACTGCCTGAGAAATGAACATTAAACACAAAAGGTAACCCAAGTCAGTGAAGCATAAAATATAGGCAATAATGACCTACTACTGAAATCATGATGCATCCCTCACCAAGTTTCATGATTCTAAATATGACAGAATGTACATAGCATGCAAAAAGCTTGTGTGGTCATGAGCTAAATGCAAAAAGCAATAAAATGTGAAATGTGGTCACATTGATCTTTTTGTACATGTGTGGTACTAACAGAAATACAGTAAAGGTTGTTAATTACATTCCTGGATACAGCGTTTCCTATATTATAACGTCTGAGTTTCAGACTAACTAACATGTATTCCAAAGTCTTTGTTATAGTGTTATTTGTTACATCGTTTAATTGGTTATAGCGTTTGAGTTGTGTGGTCCACCTGAGAAAATAACTTCAAATATAACGTTTTTATCATCTGATGCACTGAAGCCAGATAAACAATGGCGGTCAGTGCTAAAAAAACAAAACAATAATCCTATGGGCTTGTCGAAAAAAAATCTAATTTGCCTGAGAAAACTTCCAACACACTGATGAAATGTGGCATTTTATTTTACAAGTTGTTGAAAACTAGTAAATTATTAATATGTATCCCAATGTATGCCCCTTACCCTTATCAAGCTTGTTTACTTACCATACTTCTATGGAGAGCTGTAAACTTTGTGTACAAAGCAAATCATGTGACCTATGAATAGGGAACGACTACCTGTGTTACCTATAATTTGTGCTCACTAGGCTTTGACATACATGGGATTCTACCAGCGGTAGGACAAAAAAAAACAAATTTTAAGGCTGTTTACCACACATATCCTTTTATAGTTGAAATCTACTGCTTTTGAAATTTAAAATATTTTTTTTTTTTTAAATTTGAAGAAAACCCCCCCAGTATTTTTACGCATTCAATCCATGCATTACAGATACCAGCCAGAACCAGTCTACTTAGTACCAGAACTCTTCCAGCTGTCGTTGCAAACCAGTGCAATGATGCATGGCTGAATATGGGATTAAGGCTAACATGTTTACACAACAAGTTGTTAATTGATTACCTTATTGTTATAATCTGGAGAGCTTAGGCCAAATGTGGCATGTTTTTGAGATGTTCTATGTAACAATCAGTAAAAAATTTATACAAATGTATGTTGTTTTTTGAAAATGTTATTACCATTACATACAAGTTCTGATGGTAATCATGCAAGTACAAATTGTTTACTACATGTAAATGAATTTGGATACAACGTTTGCAAGGTTATAACATTCTAAAATTCCAGTCTCCTCTTAAATGTTATAAACAGTCTTTATTGTATATACAATTATCAAGTTTAATGATTCAAGCATACACAGTTAAAAACACAAACTTTAAACAATGTTAGTGAAGTGTGAAATGTGGGTCACAGTGACCTACATTTGTCATGAGGGCGTAAACCTCATCAAGATGTATCCCCTCAAAAAGTTTAATGATTCCAGGTATTACAGTATGTATACAATGCCATAATGAGCTTAAAGCAAAAATTCAGCCCAAATCATTAAAATGTGAATTGTAGGTAACTGTGACCTTCTTTTGTTGTTAGGATGCTGTGCTAACAGAGATGCATAGTCATCTGGTTTGATGATTCTAGCATGAACAGTGCTTGAGACTGAACCCAGGTAAGAAAAACATGAAATATTGGTCAGTCACCTACATTTGTGATGAGGGTGTATTACTGGTCAAGATGCAACCCATCATCAAGTTTCATGATTCCAGGAATAACAGTATGTGTACAGGGTGCACGAAACTTGTTTGGTCATGAGCTAAATGCAAAAACTTAACCTAAGCCAGTACAATGTCAAATGTAGGCCACAGTGACCTTCTTTTGTTGCAAGGATGTGGTACTAACAGAGATGCATACAATCATTAAGTTTGATGATTCTAGCATGAACAGAGCTCAAGATATAAAATTAAAACACAAAATTTAACCTCAGTCAGTGAAGCATGAAATATGCGTCAGTGTCCTACTTTTGTGATGAAGGTGTGATACTCATCTAGATGCAACCCTTCACCAAGTTTCACAATAACACAAAAAACAATATGCATACAGTGTGCAAAAAACTTGAGCTAAATGCAAAAACTTTACCAAGAATATGCAACCAATGTACATGTACAAAATTATCCCCCCTTAGCCCATCCTTAGTGGGTAAGTACTATGAAACCCACTCCAAAGTATTGCCTAGGATATAGGAAGAAAGAATGGTTAAAATGCAGTGAGGCTGTATAAATGTATATGCTTTTTATGTGTGTGGATGCTGATGCAGAGGAGGAGGGGGGGGGGCAGGTAGTACAATTGCTCTCCTCTACTTCATAGAGAGCTACACAACAGAAACTAAAATAAGTTGGTATACTTAGGTAAAACAAACCACCTTTTAAAATCAAATAATCAAAGAAAAAATCTTGGATTTGCTCCTGAGATGTAGTCAGCATGCCATATAAAAAAAATTAACTGTCACTTACAACAAATATCTTGTATGCATTCGCTCTAGTGAGACTTCTGCCAGTCCAGCAAGGGTCAGAGTCGGTCAGATTACCTTCACAGTAGGATGTGCCATTTGTTGTATTGGGTGTCAGACGATGTGTACTGCAAACGAAGAATAGTATTAATAATTGATAATGCTCTATTGTGCCATTACTTATGAATTGCCAGAGTCACAATAAAATCACCTTTAAGTTACCAAGTTGCATTTTCTAGTTTCACAAAAATTCACGTCACACAAATACTGCTTGTCTGAAGTGTGATCATCGCAGTGAAAACTGCCAAGTAGTGAGACTTTGTTTCATCTCCAAAACTCTTAAAAGTGGAAGTAAAATACTCTTTTTTAGCTTGTGGGGTATTTTGGATCATTTTTAACCAAAATTATTCAATACCTCATTCTGTTAAATCCTGCCTGACAAAAAAGGTGCTTCAAACATAGCACAAAACTTTAGCTCTCTTCCAGTTCCAACAAATCTTCCTTGTAATATGGATATTTAACTAACTCATTTCAGTTTCCTGGGAACTAAACATAAAGTTACTCATATTCTAGAATATTCTGTCAGGTGACTTATCCTTATATTTATACAGGTTTGGTAAACAAGATTTCATTCCCATACTAAACTTCATATTATTAAGATCAGTCTATTAAGGAATGTATTTTAGTAATCAGATGTTACAGTTGTGAAAATCAGAGAAAATTCAGAGAGAGGAATTATTTATTTGAAATATTCATTGGAATTACTAAAAGTGCTCATTTCTCATATTGGATTAATACTTGACTTCGGGATTTATGTGAATTCATTCAAAGATATTCTGGATTATATCATTCAGGCATATCAGGACATTCAAGACTACTGACACATCAGAACATTCAAGACTACTAGCACATCAGGACATTCAAGGCTACTGGAATTCATTCAGAACATTCTATATTTAGGACTTGTGATTAGGACACTTAGGATTATTGGATTATTTGGACTTTAATTCACATTATTGTAAGTGTCTTTTTGAATTTTGACTGTCTAGAAAATAAATTGCTTGTTGATTTTACTTATTGTTTTTTTTTCACTTTCTTTCTGTTACAGTGTTTTAAGACCTAGAGTCGTAACAGTACAGAATATTTCTATGTCTGAAAACTTTTAAATCCACGTGGAATAACACAACCCTACCTCCTGTCACCATTTTGAATTTCATGGCTACATAAGGCTGTTCCATCAGATCCAACAAACCAATCAGATGCAACTTTTGTTCATTTGAGAGTTTCTGTTTCTTTGGTCATGTGACTTGACTCATCCAATATTATCTGCCTTTTTTTTGTTTTTGTCTAATCAAACGTTAAATGAAATGAATGAGGAATCCACTATATTGCATAATTTGAAATATTTTTACCTGTTATCCATAGATTCTTGCTTCTAAAGTGCACATGACCTTCAAATGAGCGAATGAGCAAAAGTCAAATATGATTGGTTGCTGGATCTGATGGAACAGCTGGATGTAGCCATGAAATTTAAAACAGTGACATGAGCTAGGGTTGTGTTATTCCACATGGATTTATAAGTTGTCAAGCATAGGATTTGATCTGGAAATATTCTGTACATATCGCTGAAAGGCCCCTTCAACTGACTGTAACTTAAGAGCCATGAGAAATACTGGTAAGTATAAAATATACACTGATGTATTGCAGACAGATTTGTCTTCGTCATTTGCATGATTTTATGAAGAGGGGAGATCAGACTGCAAACTGTCCATCAGTGTCAGCACAGGTTTGGGGGCTGATTTATCAAACTACACATGGATCTCACTCATTATCAAACTTGTTTGAGATCTTAATGATATAAACACATATTCCAAGTTTGATCAAAATCTGATCAAAAATATGGCCTACAGAGTGTTCACATGGTGTACCAATGAGATTCAAGATCATCTCCTTAATATGTGTGGATCTCACTCATTATCAAATTCATCTGAGACTCTAATGATATAAGCTCATATTCCAAGTTTGATCGAAATTGGATCAGAAATATGGCCTTCAGAGTGGTAACAAGCAATTGTTCACCGATGGATGACAGATGTAGCATGACTGATGCAGGGACATACTGTAAGTAAGTTCACTTGGCCTTACAGCCAGGGGAGCTAAAACTTCTCCCAAATGGGTGATGGTATTTGAACTGTTGGAGTATTTAATACTTCAAAAATCTTATATTTTTACATAGATAAGGGTCCAAGAAATCTGCAATCACTAAAAAGATTATAGGCAAGTGTCCAGTTTCTTGTGCTACTCAAAATATCTATCCCCAAGTAAAGGTCATTACATAGAAAATAATGGAAAAAGTATCCTGTCACTAATTGTCAATAAATGAGTATTTAAAAATGTGTCACATTTGAACTGGTTGAAGATCAATGACTCTTCTTATGAAACACACAAATAAAAGGGTATGTTGGTGAGTGCATTTTTTTCAGTATGACACAATTATTGAAATCACTTCAGTTTTCTCCAAAAGAAAGCCTGCATGGCTGAATTATGGCATGTTGCAAGATTTCCCAAAATCTTGTACACTTTTTGTTGACTTCAGAATTTTCTTTCACAGGACTGTTATTTAATGAGACAGAAGTTGCAATTGCATCATTCTATGTCTAATCTCTGCCAGAGTTCATAGTGCTCTGATACACCTAGATAAAAATGACATCATATCAATGATGTCATAATGTAATAATCACATCATTCTAAACTGCACAGAAAGCATTGTTCTGACATAAGTGAAATACCTTAAAGATTTGGGATGTATAGCTAGAGATGGACTGGTCGACAGAAACACAAGTGGATGACTGGACATTTTGGCTGATGAAGGGATGATTATACAGATGAATGGTTGGGACAGAGAGAGGGAAAAATGAAAAGGAGTGACTATGTCAGGAAGTAGAATGTTGAAAGAACTTTTCCATACAAAAGCCATCTCACCATGCTATGTCCCTGATGGAC
Source organism: Margaritifera margaritifera (assembly GCA_029931535.1). NCBI lineage: Eukaryota > Metazoa > Mollusca > Bivalvia > Unionida > Margaritiferidae > Margaritifera > Margaritifera margaritifera. The sequence goes on along the minus strand of JAQPZY010001215.1, from coordinate 1,087,913 downwards.
TTTGGTACTGCAGCCCCATATATTGCCAGGTCCCCATACAGGTAAACAACAATACACACGTAAAACAGGTTCACACCCACTGTAAAAGAACAAAAGTTATCAGATCACTGGCATTAAGTGTAAAAGTATTGGAATTAGAACCCATACACAATTTATAAAGTATAATTATTATGTATGTTGTTGAGCAAAGCATTGGATTGAAATTAACAATAAAATCGACAACAAGTTCCCATGAAACCTGGTGTTTCACCTGCATCCATATGCTTGTCAGTATAAACCCTGTGTCTGACTTGCATAAACTTGCATACAAAATTTTAACATTGTTGATGATAACACTTAAGCAGTCGAGACAGGCAAGACAGGAACTTCTAGCATAAAAGCATATAAAGTTTATACCTGTAGTGATATTAGCCCAAAGTTTCAGCTGAATACAGCAAGAGATGTTAAGCTTATTTTGACCACTCGCCTTTTTAACAACAATATTTACTTTATTAATGTGGCTAATGTTAGTAATGAAGGCATACGATTGCAAACACTGAAACATGCTAATGAGGTATTCAAAGAAAATTGTACATACAATATTGTAAAAATATAAAACAGCAACTTATAAGCATTTATAGCAGAAACATGTTACTCTATGCCTGAATGACAAAAAAAAGACCAAGAAAATGATAAAAAAAGAAGATGCTGACATTGATGAAGCTTCCCTTAACTTGAGCTCAGGTAGTATATATGTAGTAGTGCTCAGGTAGTATATATGTAGTAGAGCTCAGGTAGTATATACGTAGTAGAGCTCAGGTAGTATATATGTAGTAGTGCTCAGGTAGTATATATGTAGTGGAGTTCAGGTAGTATATATGTAGTAGTGCTCAGGTAGTATATATGTAGTAGAGTTCAGGTAGTATATATGTAGTAGTGCTCAGGTAGTATATATGTAGTAGAGCTCAGGTAGTATATATGTAGTAACCAAATACGTACCAGAGATATAATATCTTCGTGTGAAGACATAAGTAATGATTGGACAAATCTCTTGGTTGCTATTATTTACTTTTGGACCACCTTAAAAACCTCCTCATTGATCTCAAGCGACTGCCAAGGGTTACCCATTACCGGTAATATCAAAGTTGTATCTATATTATGGAGCAAAATTCCTATTGTTCAGTTTCTGATAGAAAGGTATTTTGTACAGTCTACGAGAAAATGCATTGCAGTTTCTAGTCCACCACATAAACATCTGTTGCTAAATGACAAATGGTTTTTTAAAAGATCGTTTAATAAACTACAGCCAAGTCGAAGTCTTGTGTGCATAATTTGTGCTAATCTTCACCTTGACAGTAGTAGATTGGGACTTTTTCTAGATTCATACTTCAGTGTGATTTAAAAGGGTATAATGAAGGGTTGTATTGAATTTCCAAAGGAAGAAGATTCCATTCCACAACAGACTTCAGTAGAAATTAATTTCGATATATACTTGTCCAGGCGAAAGGCATTTGGAGGTTTGTTCTATCACAAAGTTGTCTATTACTTACCTGCTGGATACCTGGTGAAATCAAGGCCTGTATGTATCCAGGAGCCATGCTATGATACATTTTAATTTTTTTTTATTATTCTATGTTTGTAGTGCCTTGTTAAAAGTCTTTGTCATTTTGTATACTCCAAAATTCTATCATATGATGTAGATTTTGTTGCCAGACAAATGATTCTACCTGCTTCAGATTGTATTTTTTCTCTTTTATCTTTTTATACTGGATGCAGTTAGCACAGATAATATCTCTGTACTCCAAAAAGGTCTTATAAAGGTGAAATAAAGAAGCTCTATTAAGTTTCTATCAAGTCTGAATTTCAAACTTCATAGTATGTCTAACCTTTTCCATGCTTTAGTAGTTATTTCCTGTACACATATATGCCAAAGATTGTTTCATCCAGTATTAGCAGAGTGTTTGTGAGAAGTGACCTTTCTAATAACCATATCATTCTTTAAAAGCTGTGGGTGATGTTCCTTTGAGATTTTCTGTATATAGTCATTAATTCAGTTTTGTTTGGATTGAAATGAACTAACCACAAATTGATTTTAAGTAGGTCTTCATTCAAAATGGTTTTAAGGTCCCAATTGGGGGGGGGGGGGGGGCAGTGTGCGACCAAAAAACAACTGACATCATATAATCAAGAACAAGTTATCTACTATATAAGTCTATAGAAAATGACTGGAATTTCAAATCTGAATAAAGACAATGACATCTGTTTTCTTGGACGCACTTAATACACTTACAAACAAAAAATAGTTTGTAGACTTAGAATTGTCAAATATCATCACCACACACATATATATACATTTGTGCCCACACTCACATAATCAAAACCACACAGACATTAAATAAAAATATACCCCAATGTTCTGTCCTTAATATCTATTGGACAGTGGAATACACTCCTAATTAGATGCAGTCTTTGCTGTTCCCAATAGCTCAGTATTGGGTTTGAAGGTAATATAAGTGCCATTTGTGTTCATCTCCGCACTCATTAGAGACTGATTGGTACTGGTTGTTCAAACTTCCCCAAAGATCTTGTTGAATTTTTCTCAGCAGAGAAAATGATCATTCTGCATCTGTGTTTCTATAAGGGAATGTCAAACATGCAGGCCTGACAAATGATCTGCAACTGCAAATGGCAGATTATGCTCTGCAACGAAATTGCCGAAAAGTACTCCAGCTCTTATGATATGGTCTGTCAATGAATATTAAAAATATGTTAGTTACTTCTGGGATTGAGCTCAGCATTCGTGCATTGTCCCTATGCTAGGTGGTGTTGCTATGTCGACAGATATCATACACTCCAGAATGTTGATATGGTGTTTGCAGTATGTGTAAATAATAAAAAGCCCCCCCCTCCCCCCGGTTGTGTCAACCAGGAGTTCTGAAATTTAGTTTTGCTGGGCTTTGCTCACTTTGCAGTTGGCTCATCCATCCCTGAATCACAACTGCTTACTTTGAAATTTTGCCTTAAAAAATGAATGACACATGTACACTACTCCGACTACCGAAAAAATATTTTCTGCATTTTATAAATGGAGTAAAATTCAAATTCAAAGAAACGTTGCCACTGATCACAAATTTGCCAATAATCTTTAATAAAGATGGCTTAAACATTCTCATTCAAGGCAATGATGTGTAGTAACTCTGTTCTTCAACACACATCTCTTTGATTTACCTAACTTTAAATGAATTGGGATGTTCTGCCTAACAGGCTCTCCCATAGCAATACTCAAATGATTTAACATGACATCACCCTAGCTACTGTCAGTCAATTAAGTAATCTGTGAAATGGTGGTTGTTTATCCCTGAATGCTCTACCTTATAATTGCATATGTGACAATCAACTGTATAAACTGCCTGAGGATAGTTCTACATGAGCAGTAAGCAGGACTGTTTATACAGGCTACAGGTTATGGGCATATATCATGGTGGTAAAGAATGGTCTCTCTGCATCACTCTGTTTTTTTTTTTGTTGTTGCTAAGATTACTGAAAATCATATTTTTCAAAACATGACTGTGTTATGGCAGGTATGTTATACTGGACTGAATAGCAGTGACAATATCATTAATGTCAATTAAAAATAAACAAAGGTCAAAGTATAGATCCCTTGGGCACAACAGCCCTGACATGTTGTTGGTATGAAGTACAACCTTCTATAACAACTCTTTGCATCACATTTAAAAGATAATTTTAAAACCATTTCAATAGTCCATCACCAATTAAAATATTTCTTACTTTATAATGCATATAAACTCTAGATCTATTGTACTATTATACCAAAGTTTCAGCTGAAAGCAGCCACTGATGTAGAAGATATTTAACCGTCAAAAAACTTGAATGCAAAACTTGAAAATTGTTCACCTTGATGCTTAAGCAAGTGAGACAGGCAGGAGAGGAACTTCTAGCATATCACAGCATACACTTTAGGGTCATAGTGATAATATCAAGGAGTTTCACTTGAATGCAGATACTGATGTAGAAGCTACATGACTTTCAGAAACTTTAACAAAATACTTTAATATTGATGATGCCACTGCAGCCGGCAGAAAGTGACTAATAAATCTCACAAATCTTAGGCAGCTGAGAAAATAAGTACTTGGTATGGCCCGAGAGAAGGCTAGATGTCTCCTGTAACTTAAAAGTTTAAAAAGTTAAATGAATAAAATCTCTAGAACTGTTTAACTTTCATAATTGTGTAGTACATTTATTTCTCTACCAATACATGTATCACGAGTTTGTTTAGATTTATGTTCTCAATAGTTACCTTTGTTGTAAAACATTGATGCCATTTGTCCCTGAAAACAAGATTGAATCAAAATTTTAGTACATGCTTCAATATATATGCATTGTTCACATTTTACTTCATAAGAGAATGTTAAAATCTGCATGAAATTCATAAAAGATAATATTATTTTTCAGGAATTACAGTGACATTTTTTTCTTCTTTTTGAAGAAAATCTAATTTAATCAGAGTGATTTGAAGGATTTGTTTAAATTTTATTAATTTCTTGGAATAAAGTTGTACATATATTTAGTCAATTCCAATAATCATACAATAATATTATATAATTTCCTTTTGAAGCATTTACCAGAGTAAACCTTATCGAGGTTAGATATGTTTCAGCAACATCAAAGATATAAAATGATCTTCGCGATTTCCAAAATGGACCAGGAATAACTTAAGGTAGCACTAAACAGTTTATTATGATTGTTCATCTGGGAAAGTTTTTATGAAAGAGACATCCATGTTTTTCCCTTGTTACTTACAGTAGTATCAAGAATTGGCTGCTTTGATTTGTCCTTGGGAAAAGAACTTAACTGGCATTTCCTTGGCACAATATAGGCAATATTGTTTAAAAAGTACAGTTAATACCAAGAAAAAGAAAAAGCAAATACAAAAAAAAAGAATCATATTGTATGCACAAGGGAATGATTCCAGTGCAGAAACACATTTCTCCGAGCTCTGTTCTTAATCATTTATCGAAAATTTTCATAGCGAGTGATTTTGTGGGAAATCGTTGTCTTCATGGTTCACTTTCCTCTTTACTAAAGTAATATCTGGGATACAAATGTTACTGCCTTATATATGAAATATCTCTGATTTTCTTCAGTATTGGTTCTATATGGGGTAAAAATTGAAATTTTTTAGGGATTTTTACATATTGTGGTATGTGTGTGTATGTGTGCTTGTATGTGTGCTATCAAAACGATTCAGTTAACTGAAGACAAAGTTGCATGTATCATACACTGCATGTCATCCAGACTGTACAAAATGAGGTACTGGGGTGGTCACAACATAGGCTTCAATGATGCAGTTACCAACTAAACCGATGCATATTAAAAAAAGAAATTCTTGAACACAGTGATTGCATAATTAAGATTTCATTTTATGCTGAGAACCATGCGCTAATATGTACCTGTATCAGAAAAGCGGCAAATGAATAGCATGTATAGTTAAAGTACATGTGCACTCACCAAGCAATCTCAATGCAGCAGTTAAATACATACTAATTCTCTCAAAAAATGTGCACAAAGCAATGTTTAATCATTCCATCATCTATCATAATAAGTCTGAATTCAATGCAAAAATTATTCTAAGAATAATGTAAGCAAGGATATAGAACAAGTACATTTCATTATAGATTTTAACAGGTGTGAAACTACCTTTGGGATTCTCTGTAAACAGTACTACATGTACATGTATGTGATCAGTATATGTAGTTTTGGAGAAAAAATTAGATTTCATAGGTAAAGAGGGATCTCCAACATATTGTTGAGTTATCCTCAAAACTAGAGTGGAAATAATAAATAAAATAAACACTATATAATTTGAAAACTATCTTGATAACTATGGCTCTGCACTACTGCACAGCAAAAACTGGGAGTAGCATGTTTGATTATAGCAGCAAAAACTCCATCCCAACGTCAATAGTTCTGTTACAGAGTCAAGTGTCCAGCAACAGTACATGTAACTTGAAACTGACATATTCACTGTAAGGATGAAAGACAATACGTATTTTGTCTGTAACTTAACCTAGAATCACAATGACAATTAGCCCATGTATATCAGAGAGAGTCATCTGAAGATATCTGCATTTCTGACTACCTTTTAGGAAATAAAAAGGATTTAGTCAAATTTTAAGCATATTGGTTTATGCATATAATGACTTTAAAACATACTTCAAAGACATTAAATTATTTTGTCTATTTTTTTTAATAAATAAAAAAGCACCTGAATTTTTGCAACAACCATTCGCTATGGGATTAATTTATCTGCAATTACCTAATTAGGTAGATTAATTAATCAATTTATCAATTATAGTGATAAACTTATTTCAACAAGGGTAGTGTTTGATGCACAGGTACGTATGCCAGTTGATTGAGCAAGCCTGGTGGTCTATTGTTTCCACTGGAGTGAACAACAAGTGGTATACGATGCATTGATGACAAACAGAAAGAAGAATTATCAGCTTTATTGTTGATAGTTCAATGCAAATTAGATGAACAATTATTAGCTTTTTTAAAGAGTTGGCATCTTTAAAAAATGACAAGCTAACAAAAGTCAATGACATTCTAATGACAGATTTGCAATGAACATTCAAAAATAGAAACTGTTAACATCTGTATTCATTATTTACTGAGGCCGCAATAAAACTTCAAGATCCAAGCCACAACCATGTTATATCCGACTTCATGTTATAACAAAGCATGCATTTTTGGGGGTTTTTCCTTGCACATGTTGATGGTTTTGGGGATTCATTTTGATAGCACATGGTTTCAAAGGTGAGAGGGTACATCCTGGATTGCGGTTATAGCTGGAAACTGTCAAGTGCTACCTAAGGACAAGGGGGTTCACACCAACAAACAAATAAACACCTAGAAACATGAATATTTGCTACTCAACAGTTGTTTTTCATGCAAAAGTTCCACAGATACTCAAGCAAGTCTGCTTCAAAATACTGAATACCTCCTGTACTCACCAATTCTGTTCTCTCAGTGATGTGAAATGGGTTTCCATTACCTGGCAAAGAAAAGAAAGAGTATACTCAGGGCTGAGCAAATTTTTGTTTCATCCACTTGTCCAGGACAAGTGGTTTCAGAAAATTCACTTGTCCCACCTAACTTTTCACTTGTCCCAAAAGTTAAATCATAGAAAGAACAAACAAAATAATGTACAACATATTTATTTCTTAAAAAACGTTAATTTTTCAAAAACAGGTTGATATTATACTTTTTGTTACATCAGGTTTTCAATTTTCCATTGTCCAGATATCTTATATGCACTATTTCTTGCTGATTGATTGCTGTATACGATGGCACAGCCATATGTACATATGTAGCCATGAAATTAAAAATGGCCTCAGAAGGTAGGGTTGTGTTATTCTATGTGGATTTACAAGTTTTTGAACATATGGATTTGATCCAGAAATATTCTGTACATATCACCCAAAAGGACCCTTCAGCCAACCATAACCCAAGCGCCATGAGAAATACCGGTAAGTGTCTAAAATGTACACTGATGTGTTACGGACATATTTGTCTGCACCAGTTGCAGAATTTAATGAACAGGTAAGATCAGACACCAAAACCATCTATCAGTATCAGTACAGATTTCGGGACTTATTTATTGGACTAACAGAGACCCTGATCTGCCAGCACATTATGCGATGACAAATCACGGCCTATGTTGTTTACAGTTTGACCAGATTTTATAAGTGAGCATATATGGTATACATATTTTGGACAAGAAAATTTTTTCTCAATGAAAGACAATTCCAATTAAAACTGACTGATTACTTTATTTGAAAATATGATACAATTAGAAGATCCTACAGACATGACCACTCTCTATCATTCATCACATATCAAGGTATATTCAATGAAAGTCATTTCATGATAAAATAAAGTTTGTTTCTTTACTTATGGCATTCAGTGTTGTACCTTAAGCAATTGGTCACTGGGTTTCCCAGCAAGTTTTAGTCCCACATCCCCAAAATAGTAGAAAATAAAGTGACAAAACTGCAAAGTAAACAGGAGTGCACCCCATGGACACTCTTTTTCATCATGATGTGTGTTTACTTCAGGGAAAAATCGGAAAGTCTGCTACAATTTTTCTTTAGTCTACATCTGCCCTAAGTTTATACTAGCACTTGCAATCACCAAAATTGCCAAGACTACACACATTTTCAGATTGAAATTAATTTTCATTAAAATGACATACATGACAATCGAACATTTAAGGCTCATTCAGTTGTCTGCAGAGTTTCAGTGCAAAGTCATACTGTAACATATTTTTTAGACTGAAGTAATGACAAAAGAAACTCAATTTCTAAAGGAATAACCTTGCAGAAATACAAAATTTAGCATTTAATCAATAAATTATTAGCATGAAAAGAAAAATAATTCAGAGAAAATGGGGATCCTATATAAAACACTGGTAGATAATGAGTAAATGCGAGCAGTATCAGATCCAAAACAGAAAATTCCATAGAGCAGCTATTTTCTGGTAAACCAGATACTGAAACATGTCAATGTTTATCATTGAGCACCTGATGAAATATTTATTATATTAATCTAAGCTTCCAAGAATTAGATTATAGTACAGTGTAGGCAACAAAGTTAAAGTAACAAAACTGCCAAAGTAAATAAGATTCTTTTCTTTTCTTGTTTTTTTTTTTAAAACCAATACAAGTGCATACAGTATTTTATAGTATTTTTCTTTGTCCCTTTGAAATGTTGTGTCCACCATATATGGAGGACAGGGGGACACACTGTTCCCTGCCCTTGGGGTCCTTGGTGCAACACTGCTTATTATTAAAATAAATATACACATATTGTGCTTTGGGAAAAGATTTTGAAGAAAAAGCTACTTGAAATAGGATGAAGCAACTAGCAGATATACATCATCTACATGTGGCATACCAGAGTTTGTGAGTGTGATAAAAACAACCATTTTTTTCAGGTGTCTCACTGACATTAAAAATTTCATGCTTTCTAGTGTGTTTTACTTCCAAATTTGCTAAAAACATCATAGGAAATCACTTGTAAAAAAACATTATTGGAACAAATTATATTGTATGGATTCTGTCTATAATCCAATATTGTTTTTTTACACTGACTATAACATGGTAATGATATGAATGCAATCAAATTGTTACAAAGGCTAAATTGTAAACTTATCCCATTTACTGGATGATGGGAAGCACTTTTTAATAATTTAGATACAGATGACAACTAATAAAATTTTAAGTTAACATGAACAAATTTCAAATTTCTTGTGTAATTACATACATCTATTAGACCAACTCATGTGGTATTAAAACTTTGCTGTACTTAGTGGATTTTGAGAAAAACTTTAAAAACTGGATTATAATATGAACCAAACAGACTATATAAAGATATTTGTTAAAAAAGGATTTCATTGAAAGATAAATGAGTCATATATTTCATTTAAAAATGTTATTTAAAAAACATTATTTGCACAGCCTTTGTGGCCAAAAAAAATTTGTGTTAGGATTTTTGATTTCTAAGTTTGATGGATAAACAGGATAATGTTTTTGCCATTGAAATCAAGAAAACGTACATGTTAAAGTCAAAGCTGTAATCTGTATTGAAACCTAATACAAGTCTGGTGGCTGGGTGATGAGAAACTGTTTCCCATGATATATGTGCCTTTCATAAACATGTTTGTAATGTATGAACCTCACTGTTCAAAGGAATAGAACTTCATGAAACAGTCCAATTATACTGAATAATTCCCAATCCAAAAGCACATGTTTAACATTTAACAGTTTGTACCTAATCAGGTTTAAATCTACCAATAAATGTTTGCAAATGAAATGAAAATTGGGAATCACAGAATTGTGCACATACAGATGGACCAGTGGATGGTGGCAAGTGTTGCAGAGTCTGAAATGTTAAAGTGAAAGGGAAAATGAAAACTAAGCACCATCAAAAGCAATGAACAAAATAACCTGTTACTGAAATTAGTAAAGGCATGTAAGTTATATGAATTAAAAACAATTTATTTTAACTCTCTAAGTGCAAAATATTACACCAAGCAAAACATGTTACCATCAAGCAAGGCTGTTCTCTCCTCTGGAAGATGCTGCTGTAGGAAGAAAATACATGCACGTACCAAAGGAAGCCATTAAAAAAAATTCATGTTATTAAACAGGACCATGCTTGGCTATACAGAAGATGACAACTATTACAAACTCATCTCTAGTTCCTGACATTTAGTGCAAAATCCCATGGGATCTATTTACAATGAATCCATATTACTGTAAAAGAACTTCAATAAATACAAATCCTGATTAAAATTGAATAATCCCTAGAGACTAGTAAAGCCATTATGAATAGGATTCCACAGTAAAACAGAGTTCAATTTAGGATTATGTCTGGCCCATTAGAATTTACAAAAGTGGCCACCAAGAAAAATTTGACATGGATTACTACTTTATTTTCATGACTCAGCTAATGATTATACTGAAGATTAGATGATACATGTACTGTACCCCAAAATTATGCTTAAAATATTAATTATGCCTATAATAGCAGAATACAGTATTATTTTGTACACAGAGTAATTAGGAATCAAATTTATTTCATAGTCTAAAATAAATAACTCGTTATTGATAACAGAGTAATGAATTACAATTTACATTCAAAGATAAACAATTTATCATTACTTTATGTCAAATAATCAGATATGGGTAAATTTGTCACACTTGTCACTAGCAGAAGTACTGTAAAGTCACTGCAATAAAGTACTTTGAATGTCAGTATTTTTATTGCCTTTAAATAATAATTGTTAAGGATACAATGTTTACACAATCATGTAAACAGCTTAGTTTAGTTTACTGCCTGTAAATATCTACAATATTGATAAATGTGTAAACAAACATGCATGTGGCTGTCACTGATGCAGGAACTACCGATTCCAATTAAATTCTATATTTCCACATCTTTGCCTATGAAGATTGTTTAGTAGGATTTTTATGTTAATTCTTTTCTTAAAGTATAAATCTATGATTTTCACATTGAATGTGGCATCACTAGGATTTGGTTGTTATGGGTTTAAAGCCATTTTTCAGCACATGATAGGCTACACATGGCGGCCAGTATATCTGGTGGAGGAAGACCCAGAGAAAACCCCAGGAAGAACCACCGACCCACGGGAAGCTATTGGCAAGCTTTCTCACATACCCACGTTGGCCGAGCCTAACCCACGAGGACTGAGGTGAGATATCAGTGATCTGTAAAGGCGAGCACCTTAGACCACTCTGCCATCCGGGGCCTGGGGCACCACTGGGAACAAAAGAAGTTGATGAGAATTGGTTATAGCACACATTACACAACATTACACATCAGACTAATTTACTGATAATGCTGATAACAATTTCTTTCAACTACAGTATTTACCTTTAAACAATATGTTTGTTAACAGAACCTTTGATTAGTAACATTTTATTTTAAAGAAACACAGTTTCAAGTTTATAAGCCATTGCATAGTTTCTTAGTCATTGTAGATGTCCAGGCAGTACATCCAATTCCATGATTGATTTTTTCATGATGTGTATATATGTAACAGCAGGGAACAATATCACTACAATCATAGGGATGTTTTATTGAAACTATCAAATATATTCAAGAAAAACATGTCACAAAATGAATTCTGTCGTAATAAGACAGTCGCAAGTTGAGCTAGGTACAGCATGCACATTATCATAGCTGTCAGCTATTCAGTAAGCCTAGCAGATAGAGAGGGGGAAAAGTTGAGTTTCTAATTGTTTTAATTAAACAGCATCATTTCAGTTATTGTAAACTGTGTACATGTTCAGACTTTTTGGTAAATGCTGCAGCATTAACTGTTCAATATTTATAATTCTTTGGTACACTGTTGCATTTAAACTCAGTAATTCAACTATCTCATTAATTGAGTGATTTAATGTAAAAGCTGAAATGAAAGCAAACTGAAAGAATAAACAAGAGTCCCGCAAAGGGACTGATGCTCTACTGGCTGAAAAAAATTTCCAGGAACCCAAGATAAGATCATTTCTTCATTTTAACTGCTGAGTGTGGAAACCATCCCTGATATTCTCAAGTAATAACAAGATTTTCATGATGGCTATTGTGGTGACCATATTGGATGCAAGACTAGCACCAGTTTCATTTTGAACCAATTAGAGATTATAAGAAGACTTGTGGTGAAAATCACATGTTGACATCACCATCCATTCCAGAGGAATAGCAATAAGATTCTCAAGATGGCCATCATTGTGGCTATACTGGATGAAGACTAGCACCATTTTCATTTAAGACCAACTAGATATCATAAGAAATCTTTTTGTAAAAACTAAATGTCAATATGACCATGCATTCAGGAGGAGTTGCAATTACAAGATTTTCAAGATGGCCACTACAATGACAATATTGGATGACAGAGTGGCACCATTTTCATTCAGAACCAACTAGATATCATACGAAGTCTTCTCTTAAAACCCCATGCCAATATAACTTTTGGTTCAGGAAGAGTAATGATAACAAGATTTTCGAGATGGTGCAGCCATACTGGATGTCAGATCAGCACCATTTTCATTTAGGACAAACACAATGTAATGAATGCATGTGTAAAGTTTCATCCCAATCTTCCAAGTAGTTTAGAAGTAGCAATAAAAAACTTGTGCTAATGGGCTGACAACAGGCCATCCCATAAGCTCAATTGTCTATAACCAGTCGAGCTAAAAAAAACACAATGTTGATATGACTATCCTTTCAAGAGGAGTAGTGATAACAAGATTTCAAGATGGCCACCATGGCAGTCATATTGGATTTCACATAATCACCTTCTTCATTTAGGGCAAACCAGAGATCATATGAAATCTTTTAGCAAAACTCACATGTCGGTATGACCATCTCTTCAGGAGTAACAATAACAAGATTGTCAAGATGGACACTGTGGCAGCTGTATTGAATATCAGCTTGGCACCATTTCCATTTAAGCCCAACTAGACATAATAAGAAGAAGTCTTTTAAATGAAAACCCTATGTTGATATGACTATCCTTTCTGGAATAACAGTAATAACAAGATTTTCAACATGGCTGCCATGGTGGGGGTGGAGAGAGAGAGTGGAGAAGATTAAGAAAAAACCCTCTACCATCTCTCCGTGCATCCTGACGGAGTTGTTCTGGCATCTTGCAGAGAATAGCTCTGCACACCACGCTTTCTTGCAGAGTCACATCCGATGACCACCATGGAGTGGATGTGGTCTCGATAATATGGGCATGGTTTACTGTATAAGACCCATGCAAGCATGCTCTAAAGAGGTCCAGAGACAGAGAGAGAGGCACTGATTTATCTGCATCATTATCTCTTTCGGAAGCAATTTGCTTACTTTTTTATAGTTAAACAACGTGACAATTCAGTTAATTATAAACATTTCCTAGTTCTAATGAAGATAATGTATGGTACATAATGCCAAATCAAATTTTAGATAATATTAACATAATGACAATGCCTCACAAACTGTATTAATACTACATTTTGCACAATGAATAAATTTTTTTTCTGTCTTCAATACTGCATTATCAGAACCTACAGATGCATTAATGTCCTTATTTCTGTTGCAGTTTGTGCAATAAACTTTTTTTATGATCTTATGAAGGCAGTAATTTTGTACTCCCTGCAGTGAAAAGAATGATAAACATTGAACAAATTAATAACAAAATTGTATTCATACCTGACTGAATTCAAACAAAATCGCACAAGTTCCAACGGGGTAATTGAAACTTGAGAAAGCATAGTTCTGGTGGTTGCTGCATGATCATGCAAAAGCAAAGATTATTGCTACAAAAAGATTATTAAGATATTTTAATTAAAACTACTATTTTGTATTAATTTTCAAAGTAGCATGTTTTTTAAAAAAAAATCACAAATGGTCACAAAAAGTCATCCGAGATACATGTAGGTTGACATGTACACTTTTAGAAGATAAATGGGGTTTCGAAAAATCACGTGAGCTGTACTGTACCTCTTCCCTTTATTGAGCCTGTTTGAACTGGTGAAAGAAGATTGGGGTCCATGGCAGGGGAGGATGTTCCTGAAAACGAAGCCAGTGTCCATCATTTAAAGTGGAACAGACCCACACATCATCTGTGATGCATGATCAAACCCCTGAAACCCTTGAAAAGAGGGCTAGATGAGCCTTCCTCTTTGGGGAAAGGGAAGATAGGCCACTCTAACTAACTCGCCTAGTGAACAATAGTCGGGACGGAGCGTTCAAATGAAGCTGCAGTGAGACTGTTGAGGCTGTGCCTTTTTGAAGAACTTGGGAGAAGGTCCCCTAGGGTAGTTAGGATGGGTGCGATTCTTGGCAAATTTTGACAGGCCTAGAGTTGCTGTCAGGGATCTGTGTTGCTGGAGCCTCAAATCATGTGATGTTGTGGAGGGGATGAGACCTCCTAAGAGCATCTCCACCTCAAGCAGTACACCCCTTAAAAGGTTCTTGCTGTGGTCAAGCAAGACCAAAGCAGCACAGCAAGACCAAAGCAGCATCCCTGAGGCGAAGAAGCTCTCCTGAGAGTGCCATTGACATGGAGAGTGCATGATGTGATGTCTTTGCTACAGCCTCCCCACTTGGAACACACTGGATTCCAAGCAGGAAGAGGAAGGGGGTGGGGTGCCAAGTGGGAGAATGAACTTGATAGCTGCAGCAAAGATGAGCAACCAGAGTCCTGGGAATGAAGGAGGTTGTCCTGTGATGACAAAGAGGAAAAGGGACCCTTCTTCCCTTGGTATGTGTGGTGACTTTCTGCCAAGTCCCACACTTGATCTATCCAGAGAAAACAAATCAGACAATTGTCCGTGTGTGCACAACCAGTGCAAAATAGGCTGGTGTGTCTCATGGGGCCTTCATGTGCTTGCACTTACCCACACCCTGCTGCATATTAAGCACTGAAAGAGAAGAAAAAAAAATCACACAAAGAAAAAAATCCAGGAACCCAAACAGGGTAGGCAATATTTACCCTAGCAAAAGAACTATGTAGGAGACAACAATATACTGTAGCACCACTTGCTACATAAGGTGCAAAACCCCTTCAAAATTAACAAAAGAAACACAGAAAGCATTAAAATAAAGCAAGGACTGAGGAGATAAATACTCAGTCAACACCAGAAAGGTATATGTTGGGCCTAAAAGATGTTTAATGACAACAACAAATGCGAATTTCAATGAGAGATCTGGCACATGTGTACTGTCCATACAGTCCAAGGAAAAAAGAAGGTATTCCATATGTTGGCTATGACTAAGGAATCAGGATGTCAGATCAGTACCATTTTCATATAGGACCAACTAGACATCTTTTAGTGAACATCACATGCTGATATGACGATCCATTCTGCTGAAGTAGTGATAACAAGATGGCTGCTGTGGTGGCCATATTGGATGTCTGGGCAGCAGCATTTTCATCTAGGACCAACTAAACACCATAAGAACTCTTCTAGTGAAAATTCCATGCCAATATGACTCCGTTCCGGTGGAGTAGAGATGACAAGATTTTCAAGATGGCTGCTGTGATGGCCATATTGGATGCCAGATCAGCACAATTTTCATTTAGGACCAAGTAGGTACCATAACAAGTCTTTTAGTGAAATCCACATGTTCGTATGGCCATCAATTCAGTAAGAGTAGCTATAAGAAGATTTTCAAGATGGATGCTGTGGTGGCCATATTGGATGTCCGAGCAGCACCATTTTCATCTAGGATCAACTAGACCTTGGAATGAATGTGTGTGTAATGTTTCATGACCATCTTCCAAGTAGTTTAGGAGGAGTTGCAATAACAAACTCATGCTAACAGATGGACAAACATCGGACGATGGACAACAGGCCATCCCATAAGTTCTACTGGTCTGTGATATTGCTCACTTGGTTAGCTGATATAGGTCTATTGATGCTGGTGTAATTTACCTTCTTTCCTATACCATATATGTAGGATCACTTTCTCAGCATAAAAAGGACAATTCATTTATATAACCAACATTTCCTTCAAATCTCTCTCTCTGCCCCTGGTGACTAGACCCTAATTCATAACTTACTAGCTGTTCATAGCCCCACCCTTAAATACACTTATTTGGCATAGTAAGAGGAATTAATCTGATCAGTCAGCATGAATTAGTCTGTCTGTCCTTACCCCTACCAGGGCCCTGCCATTGAGATTCCCACCTGAGGAATCTGTGACTCAGTTAAGACATCTGACTCATGACCAGATGGTTGCAGGTTCAATTTCCACCATCTGATCAGCATGGACCCTCATTAATATGCATGCATCTAACTCGTAATTGAACTCATCTGAGATTTTAATGGATACAAGCTCACATACCAAATCTGATCAGGAATATGGCCTCTAAAGTGTTCACAAGCTCTGCCAATTAGATGCAATGTCACCTCATTAATATGCATAGATGTTGCTCATAAATGAACACATCCAAGATCTGGATGATATAAGCTCACATACCAAATCTGATCAAAGTCTGATCAGAAAAATGGCTTCTAGAGTGTTCACAAACTCAGCCAATTAAATGCAAGATCACCTCATTAATATGAGTGGATCTTCCTCATTATGAAAATTGTCCAAGATTTTGATGATATAACCATATATTCCCAGTCTAATAAAAAAAATATGGCCTCTAGATTGTTCACAAGCTCTGCCAATCAGATGCAAGGTCACCTCGTTATTATGTGTGGATGTTACTCATAATCGAAATCATCCAAGATGTTGATGACATAAGCTTACATACCAAATCTGACCAAACTTTGATCAGAAATATGACCTCTGGAGTATTCACAAGCTCAGACAATCAGATGCAATATCACCACAGTAGTATGCAAGGATGTCGCTCATGATCAAATTCATCCAATATATTGACAATATTAGCTTACACACCAAAACTGATAGAAATATGATTAGAAATAACGCCTCTAGAGTGTTCACGAGCAATTGTTGATGGATATACAGATGATGCTCAATGGACAAAAGGGCTTACCATGAGCTCACTTGGCCTTTCATCTGGAAAGTACTAAATTGCTGAAATTTGAAATTCCACCTGATTTTGAAATATTTTACCTTGGGATTGGGGGTTATATACACATTGGCATGGGGCCTATTTTTGGTCCCTGAGGACCCCTTATAAAATATCACTGTGAAGAGGAAATGGCACCCACCCAAGCAGTCTGAAATATACTGAATAATGATTTTCAGTGAGCATGCAAAATTTGTTATTGGCATGCAGGTACAGAATGTGCAGCTACTAATTAGAAATGGGAGAATGGTCTTACCCTGAATATTGCCTGACAACAGGATCTGGCTCTCTGATTCAATACTATCAATGCTATTCTCTACTAGGGTTGACTATGAAAAATACAGAGTTTAGAAAACAAATCACAAGAAGGCACAAGAGTGCTGGATAAAATCAATGCCTGCAATTCTATCGATTGACTGATTGATACTAGTCACATTTAAGGACATTCCCCTAGTTCAATACATTGGACTCTTCAGCTTTTTAAATTGCAACTATAATTATGAATGCCTCTTGTGGAAAACGCACGTAAGTGGAGTTCTTGATATTCCCAAGATTTATAAAATGGGTGTCACTAATGAGACTGAGTCAAGAATGAAGGCTTTACACATCAGGAGAAAAATCTCAGTTAACATTCAGTTTTAAAAATTATCAGTGAATGATAAAGTTTTAAAAATAAACTACTGTATATACCCACATATAAGCCAGGTCCAAATGCAAACAACACAGATCCTGATCTGCCGGCGCATAATGCGCCACTAGATCAGGGTCTATGTTGTTTTTTCTCCTGATTAGTCCTTACAAACTGCATAGACCCAGATCTGCCGGCACATTATGCGATCGCAGATCGGGGTATATGCAGTTTGCAGTTGGTATAGGCTTATACGTAAGTATATAAGGTAGTACAACAAAATAGAGATATCAAACAATGCGGACTAGCCAGTGAGCTGGATGTATTTTTATCTCTAAAATGAAACAATGATGAATGTCTTTTACACTCATCAAAAGCAGACATGTCAACCCCTCATCATGCTTATCTGGAATCTTAGCATAACTTTTTCCAGAATCAGAGCAGGTCTTGTAGAATGGTCAATATTTTAAACCAAACAGATACCAAATATGGCTTCAAGAGTTGTAACAAGCTAAACGAATCAGATGCAAGACTGCCTCATTAATACCAGTATGCATTGATCCCTTTTACTTTCAAAACTTCCCAAGATCTTGATGATATTAGTCCATATTCTTATGTCGATAAAAATTGGGTCACAAATATGGCAAGATCACTGCATGAATATGCATGGATCAGGCTCTTTACTGAAATAGTCCAAGATCTTGAAGACAGAAGCATTATACTCCATGTTTGATCAAAACTGGATCACAAATATGGCTTCCAGAGTGGTAACAAGCTCAGCCAGTTGGAAGTAAGATTACATCATTACAGGTGAGCTCAAAAGGAATACTCAGATCCCTGGCCATGTTTTGAAAAAAAATCAGGAAAGGCAACACTTACATTTATTGGAAATCACATTGTGTTGATCTGAGTATTGCTTATAGCAAGGGAGATAACTTCCACCACCAAGTGAAATTTAAAAAAACCCAAAGATGTTGTTAAGTTGTGAGATCTAGCAAGAAGCCATTGACTTCTATGGGGTTTGGAACTGCAGTTTCTGAAACTGAACTGGAGGTCATCATGGTGAAAGTGTACTTTACAACTTTTTTAGTTGAACATAATGTTGCCTTCGCAAGATTAAATCACACTTCTGAACTTTTCAAATGCAAGGTGACAATAGCAGTACATGATATTTTGTTACACCTTACTGAAAATTGGTCTATCATACAGAAAAATATAATCTGACTGGCTTACTGAGAAGGTCTTGTTGGGGTTGGTAGGTCCGTATTTGGCCATATAGTACAAATCAAACTGCAAACAGCACTAATCCAGATCTGCAGTAGCATACTCTGCTGGGAGATCAGGTTCTACACTATGCCTGTATTTCTATCAATAGATAGAGCAATGGTAGCTCAGTGGTTAAGGTGTTGGACTCATGATCAGATGGGTGTGGGTTTGATTCCAACCATCAAATCCAGATTAGTTACTGTGGTCTGTCCTTGGGTAAGGCACTTTACTTGCTTGTTAAAGTGTTGCTGTGCCATAATACACCAACCCAACCCAGCCCAAACCAAAACCGAATTTAGGAGTTGAAGCTAAAAACAGAGACCCTGATCTGCTTGGCAGGCAGGCCTTGGGTTGATGCTGTTTGAAGTTGGGTTAACGGGATAAATCATTACATAAAGTATTCCCTCATTATAACACTGTCCATGTAAGCCACGGAGCATACTGCCTTACAGTGAGATCACCTTATAAAGAAGTAAATTGTACATATCATTTCACTACCACTTCATGAAATGGGATCCATGACCATACACACCTTATAACAGGAACTGTATTTTATTGAAAGACCTTATAGTGAGGGAGTGCTGTAGGACTTGAGTCTATAATTGGGCAAATGAATAATTGCATAAAGAGATTACCCCTGGACTGTTTATGGCATCATTCTGCTTTGGTGATCTTGACTGTGTTTTCAGTACAGCATTGGCAACTGCCATAGATTCCATCACAAACGTAGCTGTCAAATAACTGGAAGAATATTGTGCAAAGACTTTTAAAAGTTGTGGCATTATTCCATTCAGCAATATTTTTTTTCAGATTTTTACATCTGGTATGTTATACTCAAAGATGCTTTTAAGAATGTGTGAATTGGTAAGCAGTGTTTAAAGTTAACTTTTAGAACCTGGTAGATTTTTGGGCAAGGAACTATTGAAAAATTAGTGGCAAAATTCTTTAAGAAATTACTGATCCACTAAAAATTCCTGTTTTTAGGTCACCTGGCAGGCATCAGATTCAGACTTGTGGGCAAGGTGATATATATGCATGTAGTAGCGTTTTACAGCACCTCAGCACAATAGTGGCTATATGTGCCAACTAAATGTTAAGTTCGAAAAATGTAACATTGAATTGCACACAAATATATGAAGATAAACCCTTCCAAGTAAATGTAAACATGAAGCACAACAAGATAAAATATAAAACATAAAGACGTTAAAATTCTGCAAAATGTATATCAAATAAAAGATAAAGGTAACACGTGTAAAATACTTAAAACATATGGTCACAAGTTTTATATAAAACACATTGCCTCAAAAAATCAAAGATTTTCAGTGGTTTTACTCAATTGTGCTTCAAGGTTTTTGTAAAAAAAAGGTCTAAAGTCCAAAATATTCAAAAATAAAAATTAAAAAAATGCTGTAATGGCCTAAAAATCTAACTGGGTCATCTACATATGCATACATTAATTTGTTTACACTGAATAATTTTGTTCAATCTTTGCCAACAAGCTTTTTGGCATGGACAGATGGATTGCAAATGCAAGTACTGATGGACAAGAAAAATCAAGATGCCCCCACTGGTATAAACCCACCACCACTGTCTAGAAAGCAGGCAGGTATGAAAAAATAAACATGAAGTGTGGAAACTGGCTGTGAGTGCCTAGACTAGACTAGAAATTAAGCACCAGAAGGTCAGGCCTGGAAATCATAAAATGCTTGCACTTGAGTTTCAGCTTGAGATTTTGTTTCAGCAAATCACAAATGACCTTATGTTTGAAATTTTGTTTCTGATCAGCTGAAAGTGCAAACAATCTTAGACTGAAGGTCCGAGTTTTACGATCTTGAGTCTGGTTACACACTGCTCTACTTATGATTTCAAGCAAATAGTATAAACACTTACCTGCTGGTGCTAAAAGAAATGGCAGATGTAGATATGCACTGTTTGCTGTGCATCCTACGAGCAAATACTGTATTTCTGGTGTTAAGGATGATCACTTGTGAAATACTTGAGTTCTTACCTTTTGAAAAATGTATATTTTTACATAGTTATGGGTACAAGAAATCTAAAATCATTAAAGCATGGTTTGTACAACCCCAGTGAGTTGTTTTTCCAAGGAGTTTTCAAGGACTTCTGATAGTTTTCAAGGAGTGTTTTTTCTTATGGAAATTAAACTTTCTTCAAATGTTATTTTGTTTATTACTGCATAAATAGGTAAGTTTAGTTTAAAAATATATTATTGCCAAGAAGATCACAATCAAGATAAGTGATGTATTATACATAATGAAATAAGATATATAAAGGAAATAAAGATCAGAAGGAAAGAGAAGAGCAGACAGATTGTGTTTGGTGTGGTCTGGTTGGTACAATTTTAACTGTAGACATAAGATAACAAAAAGTACTCATATGTTTGTAAATCTTTTGTGTAAATTATAAATTTCTGCATTTCCTTTTGTAGCAAAATGTTTTGTTCTGCGGTGTACATTTTTTTGACAGATAAAAGTGTATCAGAATAAATGTTAATATTCATTACTGATAGTCTCTGAAAAAGATCACTTCTTTTATTGTTAAAGAATATTCCCACCCCCCCACCCCCAAAATGGTCATTTTCATTTATAGAAATCTGCAGGAATAAGAAGTATCAGTGATAAGATTACATCCAAATAAATCATAATTAAGCGAACTACATTTGTGTCTTAATCGGCTTAATAGCACAGAAGTTTGCCAATTACCAAAGGCTAAATAACTGAGAGCCAAAATTTTTTGCTTGATAATTTCTTGTTTGAAGGTTCATATGGATACAAGAAATCTAAAATGAACAGATGAACAGTTTCTCGCCCATTGTGTCATATCGTTCCATGAGTTGATAAGTGTTGGTATATGCAATTTTTTTTAAGAGAGGTTCACATCAATATTGAATTAAATTGTTTGAGTTTTTCAGATTATAAGAACAAGTTGGGGGTAAATCAGTTATATAATCTGGAGACTGATTCTTGATAATTGAACCAAAACTACTGAGATTTTTTTATCTTTTGCTTGAAAATTTTGGTAGTCCAGAGACTAAACTGGTTACTTTAAGTTGTAACTTTTCAAGTTTTTTGGAATCTGAATTAGTACAGGATGTCCAAATTTCAGATGCGTATTCCAGAATTGGACGAATGTAGGCTAAATAAATTTTATTCAAGTTATGTTTTTGATAATACATTTTTTAAGCTTCTTCAGTTGTCCAATGCATATTTCTTTGCTTTTTATATCTTGTTATGTGATGAAGGCAGTTTGACTTGAAAGCTTTTAGCTCAGTATGCCTCTTATTCTGATTTCTTGTCTTAAATCTAAGTTTAACCATATTTTGTCCCCTGGTCTATATGTAACTAACTGAGAAGAAATGCGCTGTTGAGAAAACAAATTTATAAAATTATAAAACAATTTGCACATATATTTGATATCTTTACACAAATTAAAGGATTCGTTCCATGTGTAATTACCAATTAATCTACTGAATAGTTCATAATTGCCTTTTTTGTAGAGTCAGACTTTTCACTGAAATGAAATTATTTTGGGATAATCTAGTCTTATGCTGACAAATGTGGCTATGTGATTACTAATATGTTCTTCAACAGGCACTGTATCAGGTTGGACTATATCATAGCCTGTTGATACAATAATTGGATCATGCAGGATTACTGTGTGCATGGAAAAGTGATTTGGTCCATTTATAATGTTAGTCAGATTGCTTTGCACTAATAGATTGTGCAGTTTATTGTTCATTGGCCTAAGAAGGTTGGCATTCAGATCACCCATTACAATTATGTATGAAGTTAAATCACTCAAAGGATTGATAGTGGACAAAAAGGTGTCCCAAAATTCAATAGTTGCATTTGGTGGTCTGTATATAGTGCAGTGTAAAATTAATTTACTTCTAAGAAATAGTTGTAACCAAATCATCTCAGTCAATATATTAAATATCTTGCCCTCTTTCGCAGTGTATGTCTTCACTGACTAAAATGGGCACACCACCCCCAAACTGTTTTCTATCCTTCTGAAATGTTCGGAAACCCTCCCCTTCTAGTATTTTGTCTGGAACAGTATCATCAAGGTGAGTTTCAGTAAAGCAAAATTTGTACAGCTGAGATGCGAGTTCATCAATTTTATTTCTAAAACTGACATTTTTATGAAATATTAGAAAGGTACAAAAGTAGAAGAAAATACATGCATCTAATTAGCGCATGTCTAAAGCAAAGGGATGCAACTCTGTGTCATATGTCATTTGATCCACCCAATTTTATCTCATTTGATTATGTATTTGTTCATTAATTTTGAAAAATAAGTAAACAATAACAATTTTGAATTTAAAAAGTGATACATTTTATTAAGTTTTAACTTTTTATAATTCTCTCAAATAAATTCCAGTAGTTTTTGAGAAATTTCACAGAGTTTTGGAACAAATTCATTGACTTTTCAAGGATAAAATAGACCTTTAAAAAATTCCAAGAGTTTTCAAGCCAACCACTCAAATTCAAGGATTTTTCAAGGTTGTACAAACCATGTAAAACTGTATAGATTGGTGTGCATTTTCTTGTGCTACTAAAAGTTGAATACCAATCTCCCAGGGTCATTACATACAAAAGTATGAAAAAGTACCATGTCACTAATTGTCCATAAAAATATAACTGAATGAATATTTAAAAATTCATCAAATTTTGAAACATTGAAGATCATACACTCTTCTTATCAAATGCACAAAGAAAAGACTATGTTGGTGAATATGTTTATTCAGTATGACACAATTATTGAGATCACATCGGTTTCCCACAACAGAAAGCCAGGGTGACTGATTTATGGCACTTGCAATATTTCACAAGGTCCTGTATACTTCTTGTGACTTTATCATTACTGCACAAAATTACTTTTAAAACTGTCCAAGAATTTTCGTTTTCCTTTCATTATTTAATAAGAGACATAAGTCAAACCACATCATCTTTTGTCCAATATCTCCCAAAGTTCATAGCGCTATGATCCACTTCTGTAAAAAGTTACATCATATCGATGGTATCATAATATAATGATCATGTCATTTCAAGCTGCGCAGTAAGAATTTATTTTACACAGGTGGACTACGGGTAACCTTAACATCTGATCAGCATATGATTCTAAAACTTTTTACTACTTGCTTAAACCACTACTGGACAATTTTCCTACAATTTCTTAGAGATACTGCTACAATATTTAACTCTGTGAAATGGACAAGGCAGCAAGATGACTCTTGAATTTTTTTTAAAAACCAGATAATATAAATTAATATTCAATGATTCCATGAAAAGACATCAATATTACCTGAAAATTGCTAGAATGATAATGAGAACCAGACTGAGCAGCCATCCTGCAGTGTGGAAAGCTAAAGGCATTGCCAGGGCCCCAGTTCCAACAATCAGGTTGAAAATGTAGATTAATCCGACCTGAAATCAAAGTATTGGAAACACTTATGCCTTGGAGGTTTGAAGTCATGCCAATTTACATAAGATCATATGGAAGAACATAAAGAGATATTGCTATTCAATGGTACTTTTTTAATCCTTGGGAGACAACTACTTTAGGTCTAATCTACCCAAATTTGAGTTGCCTCCCTCAACATACATGTATAAAGCTGACCTGATAGGCCAGTGGGTCTATACTCTGTTACTAATTTTAGCAAGACCATACAGTTGGTTACTATTATTAGTAATACAATCTATATTTTGGTAAAAGAGAATGGATACTGTACCAAAGACATGGTGGGACTGAAATTCCTCCCAGCCAAAATTACAAGATGCAGCATTTCTCCTATTACAATACCATGGGGCCAGCATAATAAATTTGTCAAAAAGTAGAGGTTGGGTTTATTATTAACGAAAGAAATACTAGTAAATACTGCAAATTTGTTGTAAAAACTGGGTGTGTGCTTATCACTGGATTAATACAATACCTTTGAGGGATACTAATATACATGCAGTAATTACTTCTCTGGGTATCAACTTTAATGCTAATCATCAGTAAGATAATACATGTTAAAACAAGGCAAAGATGTACATTAAATTACAACAATTAAACATGGTTATTGTTTAGCTGACTCAAATTCTTTGCAATTTTAACAGTACCAAGCCTTCCCCCATATAGGACACCAGGTTTGAAATTTGATTACACTTACTCTACCTTCTGAGAAGAGTGACCAAGTGTTCCATTACATGGTGTCTAAGCTGTGAACAAAGTTATGATTCCACTGATGCAGGCAAGACAGGAACTCCTAGTATATCTGGGTACACACTTTATATGTAGTAATATTCTTCTAAAGTTACAGTTGAAACACCCAATGATGCAGAAGATATGTCACTTTCAAAAATGTTAACATTACTGACAATGACAGTGACATCACTGTTGCTGCCATGATACCTGTGTCTTGCCATTCACAGTTAAGACAAAGAAAGATGTGTCTGTGATGGCTTAGTAACACAAAAGCCATCTACAATTTTGTTCACATTTTTGGAATATAAACAAGTTCTATATTCTACAAGAGAAATACTTGCTTCATTATTCTCTATTGGGGACTTTTAGAAGTAAACTGGGATTTCAGAGATAGATGTACTTTGGGATGAATTTCACTTTTGGAAATTAAATTTACACCAGATGCTGCAAGGTTTTCCAAAATTTTCAGGATAGGTGACTGTTCATGATAAACAGACAACTATGCAGGGCAGTGAGCGAGTTTGCTAGGAGCGGTAGAAATCAAAGATGCAAAAATGGTGCAATTTCACGTGTTCATAGAGAGTTTTTTTTCTTGTAAAACATACCTTCTTGAGATGAAACAACAAGCCCTGATATTTAAAGATTTAAACTGGGACTTCAGAGATAGATGTATTTTGGGATGAATTTCACTTTTGGAAATTGAATTTACACCAGATGCTGCAAGGTTTTCCAAAATTTTCAGGATAGGTGGCTGTTCATGATAAATAGACAACTATGCAGGGCAGTAAGCGAGTTTGCTAGGAGAGACAGAAATCAAAGATGCAAAAATGGTGCAATTTCACATGTTCATAGGGAGTTTTTTTTCTTGTAAAACATACCTTCTTGAGATGAAACAACAAGCCCTGATATTTAAGATTTAAAATATCTCCTTTTAGATAAATCAAAATTTACATGAATTATAAAATATTTTGAAAATTGGATAAGTTCGATCTTTCTAAAGACATTTTTTTTAAAAAATATTCTTTAAAAGAAGTAGATATTTAAGTTTAAAAGCCATTAAAAGCCGTTAACACAGATTTGCTTATGTGAGCGAGTTTGCTAGGAGAGATAGAAATCAAAGATCCAAAAATGGTGCAATTTCACATGTTCATAGGGAGGTTTTTTTTCTTGTAAAACATACCTTCTTGAGATGAAACAACAAGCCCTGATACTTAAGATTTAATATATTATTTCCTTTTAGATAAATCAAACTTTACTTGAATTATAAAATATTTTGAAACTTGGATAAATTTGATCTTTCTAAAGACATTTTTAAAAAAAAAAATTCTTTAATAGAAGTAGATATTTTAGTTTAAAAGCCGTTAACACAGATTTGCTAATGGGTGGTAATTTCACGCGCAATATTTGGAGTTGGCTATTTTCTACTGGTTAGTATTTGTGTCTGGTTGTTTAGCATACAAAAGTTTCCTCCTTTTGTCTTGTATTTTCTCATGAGAGCAAAGACAAAAGCCTTCTTCAAAAATGATGTCTCTGAATTTGAGGATGTCCTCATAAATCGAGACCTCTCCCCACTGACAAAGTGTTAAATAACACTGTAAATAAGTTGGTGGTTGGTTGAATAGATGTATACCTTCTCTAGTAAAAAAAAAAATCACCTGAGACTTGAAACAAATCAGTCTGTAACTCTTACCCCTAATGAGTACTGTGCTCCTGTATCTGAAATCTGCCCTGCCATAGCTAGACTTGACTGGCAAATACACTCCAACTCAGTGTTGTCTGCTGTTGTTGATAACGATCTTGATGATTTCCAACCGGATTCCTCTCTATTTAAGTACCTTCTCAGTCTGTAACAAAAACCACCAAAATTACATGAGATTAGGGACTGACCATTTAAATTTTCAGGGGGCTGGGGCTGGGATTTTCTTCTGAACCAGGATACTTTTTATTCTTATACCTCAAGATAACTTATATTATTCAAGTGATATAATGGATATAATTAGTTTTTTTCTACAAATCAGAGTAAGAATATTTTCTGTAAACTAGATCCATTTAGGGCAACATTTTTTCAAAAAAATCCCACCCCCACCCCCGAAAATGGTTGGTCCCTTACATGCTTTGCAAACAAGTGTTACTCATTAGAGTATGACAGTTTTAAACTCATAAAAAAAAAGAGTTAAGTGCAGTTAAACACCAGTTTCTACTATAAATAAAAATAATAAAAAATACACGGAATTAATGTTACTTTCTACATCAATCTGATTAAAATCAAGCTCTCGGACATATCTGATCTGCTGACATGTTCTTAAAAACAAGTGGTCCAGGAATTCCAGGGCAGACCAAAACATGTACTGTACTGTACCTTTATCCGTGCCTGTCAAATCTCTTTTATAATCAGACTGCACTTTCAATCCCAATATCGATAATCGGGTCGAATATCATGATCATGCTGCTAAATATTGTCCAGGTCAAAGATCTAATTTTTAAATAAGGGGACTAAAATAACATTTCTTACTGTACATTGGTAAGTGAACAGGACACTAAGTAACAGGGACTGAACCAGGCTCCCACCCCTTGTACGATATCACATGAAGATCGCGCCTATCAAGCTCCGGATGTGTGACTCAGTTGTCAGTGAAACTCATTCGGGGCATTTTCGTTTCGTCTCTTTACAATGCCATTCGGAAAATCCTCGTCTCTTTGCGATGCGAGTCGAATAACTTCGATTCTCTGAAAGAGACAGAGGTAATCGTAGCGGTATCCTCGATTCATCGGTATTAACGCACTTGAGTATTTACTTTAACTTTTTCAGAAGTATACTGCTTTCATAGTGATACCTATCATTTAATTTGAAACTTTAGTAGTAAAGTATGCATAGCTATCATACGTCCTCTTTTTCCCAGACATGTCCTCCTTTTCGGTCCTTAAATCTCCGTTCGGCCGTTGTTTTTTTTAAATATCTAAAAATGACCGGGATTTTACCTGCGTGTTCTTTATCAAACATATAATGTTCAATATTTTTGCATTAGTTAATATCTCAAAGAAGTACATACAAGGAAAGAACCTACGTGCACTTGTTTCCAATTAATATACAACTGAAGAAGGAAAGGAAAGGACGACATGTAGTTCACAGGTCACACTATATTATCGATATATAATAGCGTTGTATACTCACTTTTACTCGTTGTATATATGCTTATGATCGATATAACACGTTAATACAATGTGAGCTGGTAGATACAGATACACCAACTCTCCGGAGTGTCCTCTTTTTTGAAAGTTCAGATATGGTAACCACATATTATCTCATACTCCTCATGGCATGCTTTCAACCAGACGAACTCTTGTTACAAAGCTGTGTATTGCGTCACTTGTTTTGACGCAATTCACACGAATCTACTTCTGCCTGTGACACCGTTTTACATACGGACCTCTAAAAATATTACATTGCAGAGCAACATCAATAGCACATTGAAAACTCAAGTTTATAGGAAAAATTGCGTAAAGCAACTTAACTTAGCGTTCCTAAAGATTTTCTATATTTATCATAATTTTCGTTTGGGGAGAGATTTTGTCGCAAAATCTAAAGGAATCAAATTGGGAAAAATCATGATGGTATTATAATAAAATTGTTTATTTGTAATACAAACATATAAGATTTAGCATATGACCTATTTTTTAAAACTTAATTGGCAGTGTGAATATGCAAAACCTCAATCGTTGAATGTACTGTTTTTTGGAACTTCAAAACCGTTTTGCATCTTTCATAGCTTATTTCTCTAGAAGTGCAAATAATCAGAGTCAAAAGACATAAAGTTACAGAAGTATTTTTTTTTTTTTAAATTTATTATCATTTGTACCATTATCAAACAAATTAAATAGGTCAAAATAAGTTTAATATCAGGATGCTCTTAAAGGATGCTTTAAAATTTACTGTTAAGTAAAACTGATTATTTATCAGAGAGAAAATCCTAATACTTTGATTTAAATAGTAGCTGACTGGATGCCTATTATGGCGGGAAGTTGATTTGCGTAATAGTTAGTAAGGATTTTTAGGACGACTTACTGATAGGAAAAAAAAAAGAATTAGTGAAATGGAGTTTAACAGCAGCAATATCTTACCCACCACTATTGCGCAGCAATTACTTTTTCGTGTTGAAAAATCTCGTCCATTTGATGTGAATACATCCTTCCACAGAGTGGAAAATTGTAAATAAGGCACGGTCTACTCGTGCACCTCGCATGCCCATGCGCAGAAACAGTCATCTTTTTTATGGACGACATTACGTCAGGACATCAGAGCGAGGTGGGAGAAGGGCAATCGGCAATGCGCAGAAACAGGCATCTTTTTGAAGGACTCCATGTTAATGATTGTGTCCTTCATAACCTGACCAGAGAAAAATTGCTTGTCACGAGTTTAAATCACATTTGGTTCTCCCGTCAGTGATATTTCTTCTAGTGTTACATTCACCCGTCTCGTCGTCTGTTTTTAGGTCGGTAACCCTTGCCCTTTTTCAGTAACTTGTTCTGGAAAGGTCTTCTTGGGTTACCACTTTGTATCCCATCCTTTAGGGGTTAGGGTACACCCGTCTTATTTCTCAAAATGCAATTGGTTGACGGGTAAGTCTTGTGTGTTAAGTTATAACGCAACATAGGTCCTACCTCAATTAATAGGAATTCGTAATTCCCTTAATTAAATAATTGATCAAACATCAATTCTTTTTTTTTCTATTGTATTTTAATACCACGCGTGATGCGTCGCATTGTTATTGTGTGTATCTGCATTGCTCCTAGAGAACAATAAAGGTTAACATTTGAACGTCCGTTAATAAAGGAAATTCCTCGACGAGTGAATCATTGTCTACCATTGTGCAAATATACTGAGGTGCATATAGCACGCAGTACATACAAACAGGTGAGTTACACGTGTGAAAATAATACAATATTGTTAGTGTTCTCTTTCAGATAACTTTTAATTCAGAGAACAATTACTTACCTTGTGCAAATACACTGGGGTGTATAAAGCACGTAGTATATGCAAACAGGTGAGTTTCACGTGCGAAAATAATACAATAATGTTATTATTATTGTTCTCTTTCATATAACATTTTTTTTCAGAGAACAATGTCGGGACAGTCTGTGGGAAAGTGTGTCCACAAGAAGAACCCTTAGGACACTCACCCAGACTGCCTCACATGTTCAAAGCGTACACGTAAGAAACGTTGTACCTTTTGCACAAAATTGAATAATGAAGCCTGTGATCTAGCCGATTCCAGACGTACATACAGAGGGTGGAGGAAACTTCAATACATCTCATCGTCTGAATGTTGAGGTTTTTCTCTTACAGAGCCTCAGGAAGGAACACACTGAAAGAAGACTAGCTCTTCAGCTCGGAAGAACTCTCCGATGTCCCAAGAGTCTGTGGGATCAGTCTCTTCGGGGACAGGTAAGGCCCATCCTGTAGGATGGAGTGAACGTTCGAGGTCTAGAACTCCTCCCCCAGAAAGGGAGGAGAGGTCGAACACCCCTCACGTTCTTAGTAACGTGATGCTGCCTTCCGCGAGGAAGGAAGTGCACCACTCATCTCAGGGTAGCGTGTTGCTGCCTTCCTCAAGGAAAGAAGTGCACTGCTCGCCTCAGGATAGCGTGTCGCATCCTCCCGAGAGGGAGGAGCTGCACCGCACACAACAATTCCGGGGAAGCGTGTCGCGCCCTTCCGAATGGAAGGAGTGGCACTGCACCTTGATGAGTGATGAAGACGAACAAGGCTCTGATATATCTATGTCGATTATCAGTGACCGGTCGGTCACCTGTCATTGACCGGTCACTGGTCCGGTCACCGATCAATGTCTGGTGACTGGTCACCGGAAGCCGGTCAGTTCGTCAAAGCGACCGATCAATGTATGGTCACCGGTCACTTCGTCCCGGTGACCGGTCAGATCGTACCGGCCACCGGTCAGATCGTACCTGTCGCCGACTTTACACCGGTCATCACTCAGAGGCCTCATGGTACGGGGATAAGGATCGGACCGAGATCCCGCCTCTCCCCCACAATACCCAGTACAGGACTGGAAGTTAGCCTAGCGGGTTCAGACTAGAGAAGGGGATTGCATCGGTATCCCCCCTTTCCTATTATCCCAATAAATCCGTACGGGATGTGGGGCCTTTATGGTAATTGGTCCCTAATGCCTCCTTGGGCTACTGGACCCAGAGTAGAGGGGATGCCGCGGCTCGTGTACCGCCACCACTTCCTCGTCATGTGACATCCACCAGGAAGGCTGGAGGCATAGCATCATCCACGAAAGACAAGCTGTCTCGTCTTCATCCTAGAACCTCTAGAACACATAGAACCCCTACTCACCATGACGAAAAAATACGGGAAATTGCGCAGAGTGCTCCTATGTAACTTCCTCCGAAGGACATCGTAATACCCAGCCACTCCGACTCGGATTGTTCTAGATGATGATGCATTATCTATCCTCGTCGACTCGAATTATTTCGAGGTTGAAACAGCTCAATTGACGCCTCCTATCTGGCCCACCAACTTCTCTCAGTTGGACGAAGAGCATGACTTTATTCGCCGTAATGTTGCGCTGTACTCCTCGAAGGTCCTAGTTAACTATAGTAAAGACCTTGTAAGGACTGCTCCGTTGGAAGCCGAGGCCCTCTTCAGATAACTCATCCCTACCGTGGCTTCACACGATCTGAAGGTTAATCAACATAGATCCTTCACAGTTGCTCCTGGCAATCGACCAGGAAGCGTCCTAATGTGAACCGCCCCAAGGGGCCACCCACTAAATTCTTCAAACAGATGCAGCCCCAGTGCAATGCAAAACATCAAATGAGATCTCCTCCTCGTGAGTCAGACCCTCGGCGTAGAAGTCGCTGAAGAGCCTCTAGGAAGAAGTTTTCCAACCCACCTACCTTTCCCAAGGGCGGCCCTAGAGACGCACACCCTCTCCTGCCGTGTATTACTCTCTCCCAAACATCACCGTAGGTGCTCGTCTAGATCTCCATTAAGAGGCCTGTTCAAGCCTCAAAGACGATGTGTGGATTGTCTCTATTGTGAGCGAGGGTTACCGAATTCAGTTTCGGGAACAACCCCCTCCATCAAGGACCCCCATGTTTTTTCAACAGTCCAATCTGGTGAAATTAAGGGAAGAGGTGCACACCCTTTTGCAGAAAGGTTCAGTCGAGAGGGTCCTGAACGATGAGTCTCCCGCATTCTACTCCTGAATCTTCCTGGTCACCAAGAAAAGCGCAAAATTTCGCATCATAATCGATCTCTCCTCGTTAAACCGATTTCTTCTGGAGGAACATTTCAAGATGGAGACCACGTCCTCAATCCGGAACTCGATGCATGCGTCATACTGGGCGGTCTCCATCGACCTTCAGGATGCCTATTTGCAAATCCAGCATTCTCCTCACATCGGAAATACCTCCGGTTTTGCTTGGACCAGGAAGTCTTTCAATTCCGGGTTCTGCCGTTCGAAATCGCTTCCGCACCCAGAGTCTTCACCAGAGTTATGGTACTAGTAGTGTCCTATCTCTCAAATCTTCAATATGTCGACGACTGGCTGATCCACAACATTCAGGTTCAAGCCCTCCATCATTATCTGTTCCGTTGTTTGTCCAGATTACTGTAGTATCATCAATTTTCGTGGTTTTCGTTGTTGCCCCAAACGACGAATTTAAATACCCAACGAAAAATTAGCCACGTATGATGATAGCGGCACCCACCCACCCCCTTTTTTTT
Organism: Margaritifera margaritifera; assembly: GCA_029931535.1. NCBI lineage: Eukaryota > Metazoa > Mollusca > Bivalvia > Unionida > Margaritiferidae > Margaritifera > Margaritifera margaritifera. Next base: position 1,054,943 of record JAQPZY010001215.1, on the reverse strand, counting down.
TTACTGTGTGTCGTTCCTAGAGATTAAGGAACCTACTAGTATTTTATAAATAAACATCAACATCAATTCTGTAATTTGGAAATAAAATATTAGCTTTTACATGTGTTTGTTTTATTTTAAACCATTGAAAAAGAATTATAAAGCATTTTATATTGTTTCAATGCACAGGTGTCGATAAGATATCCAGTAGGTGTAATTTCCACTCACTGCCTTAAATCGATATGCGAGATAGGTAAGGATAGAGAGAAACGAGAAAAACCATAAGGTGTTCAAACACTAGTAATGTTGAAAATGAAAGAAAGAATAATAAAAAAATAATAGTATATGAAAATTAAATTAAATACTTGCTCAAATCGATCCTTCACTCGAGTACAAGTGTTGTTAAACAATTTAAATCCTCCTGAAACCACATTTCATTTTATCCGTGCATTTTTAATCCAAAAGAACAACAGGCCTGTAAAATACTAGAACTATTGCTTGAAGCACTATTATTAATGAAACACTACGTATATACACTAATTACAGCAGAGTATTAAAGCTCACACTTCACTGATTTTCAGACAAAACCACTGTATCAACATCGTGTCAATCAAGTCTCAATGTACACAATTTAAATCCTCCTGAAACCACATTTCATTTTATCCGTGCATTTTCAATCCAAAAGAACAACAAGCCTGTAAAATACTAGAACTATTGCTTGAAGCACTATTATTAATGAAACACTACGTATATACACTAATTACAGCAGAGTATTAAAGCTCACACTTCACTGATTTTCAGACAAAGCCACTGTATCAACATCGTGTCAATCAAGTCTCAATGTACACAATTTAAATCCTCCTGAAACCACATTTCATTTTATCCGTGCATTTTTAATCCAAAAGAACAACAAGCCTGTAAAATACTAGAACTATTGCTTGAAGCACTATTATTAATGAAACACTATGTATATACTCTAATTACAGCAGATTATTAAAGCTCACACTTCACTGATTTTCAGACAAAGCCACTGTATCAACATCGTGTCAATTAAGTCTCAATGTACACAATTTAAATCTTCCTGAAACCACATTTCATTTTATCCTTGCATTTTTAATCCAACAGAACAACAAGCCTGTAAAATACTAGAACTATTGCTTGAAGCACTATTATTAATGAAACACTATGTATATACTCTAATTACAGCAGATTATTAAAGCTCACACTTCACTGATTTTCAGACAAAGCCACTGTATCAACATCGTGTCAATCAAGGCTCAATGTACACACATAAATGCTTGTCAGGTAAATAATCCCCAAATTGCAGAATTAAACAAGTCCAGCTTTCTCCAAACCACTGATCATTAAGTCACTTCTTTCACTCATTGTCGCGTGTGCTGCAACTATCCATTCAGCCCGAATTGGCTTGATTAATGAGGTTGCAATCAATGATCGTCACCAGTACCATCTTCCTTTTTTTCGTGATGGCCTTCATGACCTGTTTAGCATACCAGTTATGGAAGTGTGATTTTAATTATTCTTTGTACTCTTTATTTATTTTCAAGTCTAGTGGTTGAGTTGGTCTGTACATGAGGCAGGCACAAACAAACGCGTGATTCCACTGTCTTTCAATTTAGTTAGCATCTTCTCACATTGATGGACTCTAGACACATCAAATATTGCCACTGTCTGCTGATTGATTGAGCAAAGGTCAACCGGTCACGTGTTTTGTTCCCTTTATGGATAGTGTTTTAAGTTAGAGATCCTACATGTTACTTTAATAACCGATTGACTTAGTGTTGTAGTCTGCGTCGGCTTCCTTTGATGTTGAGCACTCAGACGAAAACACTGTAAGTGATTGACCTTGACAGGTGTGCTATTTGTGATCATAGAGGCGGTAGTATTATTTAGTGTTGTTGGCTGCGTCGGCTTCCATTGATGTTATTCACTTAGACAAAAACACAGTGTCAGTATTGAACTTGTCAGGTTTTTTATTTGTGCTCATACATGTGAAAGTATTGTTATTAACATTCAAGCGACCGCCGTTTGCGTCGGCAGAGTTTTATCTTTTGTATTCTTTATTTTGGGTATTTGTAGAGGTTAACCCACGAAATTAAACACTTATTAATATGCAAACTTTGACTGGCGAAACAACGAATTTAAGTGCCCACGAAAATGTCTTTTTTTTAAAACCACAAAAATTCAGCCCCACGAAAATAAATGATACTACAGTAACTCGGTTGGGTCTTTTACCCATCCTCAAGAAGTCGGTACTCCTTCCATCTCAGTACTTCGTCTTCGTGGGTATGAATTTCCTCACGAATCAGAATGTAGTCCGAGGTCCATTGGATCGGTTAGAATGAATCTTGGCGCTTCTAGAGGCACTGCGACTCAAAATATCGTTGTGTGCTCGCCGTTACCTATCCATATTGGGAACCTTGAACGCCGCTGCGAATCTGATTCCTTTACGACGTTTCCATATGCGCCCTCTACAGTTTCTCCTTCTCGCAAGGTGGAAACCGCACAGAGATTCCCTTCAAGCTCTGATTCCTCTAGGACCAGACTTTCATCTCCATTTCCGCTGGTGGATGAATCGGAACAGATTCTTGATTAGGGTTCCCATACCTGCACTAGACCCTCACTCCTATCTGTTCACTGGCAGAGGCATAACTTTCTCATCAGGTTTAAAACTCCTTTCCTGTGTATTTCTGTCGTACCTTAGTTTCAGTTTTGACTGGGTAGTGTGAAGATTAGTTCGAACTACTTCACAGGCCTTTGGGAATTTGTATATGAAATCAGAGGCGTAGTCAAGAATATTAATTTTTGAATAGCCATTTAAAATAAGTTTTTCTTTCAACAATTTCAATGGTCCACGGACGGTATGTCCAAAAACCAGTTCAAAGGGACTAAAACCCAATGACTCTTGAACTGATTCCCTGACAGCAAACAATAACAAATGAACACCCTCATCCCAATCCATTAATGTATCAAAACAATATGGTCGAATCATTTTCTTCAAAGTTTGATGAAATCTTTCCAAAGCTCCTTGACTTTCAGAGTGATAGGCAGAAGATTTAAACTGTTGGATGTCTAATTCATGCATAACTTGTTGGGAAATTCCAGAAATAACATTTGACCCTTCATCAAACTGGACAAATTTGGGAAGGTCAACAAGTGTAAAAAAAAAAAAAAATTCACCAAAGCTTTCACAATGGTTTTAGTTTTTATATTTCTCAAAGGAATTGCCTCTGGAAATCTTGTGGACGCACACATGATGGTCAACAAGTATTGGTTGCCTGACTTGGTCTTAGGTAAGGGACCGACACAGTCTACCATTATTCTACTAAATGGTTCATCAAATGCAGGAATAGGTTGCAGATGAGCCTTAGGTATCTTCTGATTGGGTTTTCCTACCATTTGACAAGTGTGACAGGATCTGCAGTATTTAGAAACATCACTTTTAAGTTTCGGACAATAAAAATGATTCAAGATCTTGTGATAGGTCTTATTGACTCCTAAATGACCAGCCAAGGGAGTTTCATGGGCTAGACTAAGAATTTCCTGTCGATATGACTTAGGAACGACAATTTCATAGCTCACTGACCACTCGTCATCAGCGGGTACCTCAGGTGGTCTCCATTTTCTCCTAAGGACCCCATTTTTCACAAAGTAACACACTGGAACTTGTGTGGCTTCAGTTTCACTAATAGCCCTCTGAAACAAACAGGAGATTTCAGGATCTTGTTCCTATAAGACAAGTGATTGTCTTTTGTCACCCTGATTAGAATAGAGAGAATGAGTTGTAAAAAGAGGACCACTGGGATCAATACCTTCTGATTGCCCAATATCATGAGAGAAAGTGACATCATCAAAAGACTGACCAATAAATGTGTCAGCTAAAGGAATAATTTCCTAATCAACATCATTCTCAAGAGCTCTTTTTTTGCCATAGTTCTGGTAACTGCACAAGCAGAATATAATTCGGGGATTTCAATCTCAATAGGATCAACTTTTTGATCCAAAAAAGGCTCGTCAGTAACAAGTGGATTGACCACGACCCTATCTCCAGCTAGGTCATTGCCTTGTAACAAATGGATACTTTCTATAGGTAAAGAAGTCACTGCCTCAACAGTCACAGGTCCAGAAACTAAGTCTGATGCCAAATTAACACAATGGAGATCAACATTTACAAAGCCGCACTCTACTCCCTGAATAAGTACACTTTCACTAGAAGAAGACTTCTCCAACAAAGGCAAAGTACCTGAAAACAAAAGACTCTGAGAAGCTTCTGTGTCCCATAATATATTAATAGGGAAAGGTTTGGCAGAATCATCAATAAGTGATATAGATCCTTCTGACATGAATGATTCATAAGTCTCCAAAATAGAATCAGACTGGGATTTGTTTGACCCAACAAATGTATTGCTTTCAATACAAGACCTTGACCTTGACCTCTTTAAGAATAAAAGCATTTGGAACAGCTCTGTCTTTATTTTGTTGCTTATTTTCAAACTGAAGCAATCAGAAATGACCCGCCCTTTCATTGTACAATAAGTGCGTGTTGGAAGAGATAAGGATTTCTGATCAGTCTTATCAGATGTTTGATTCCTAGCAGTTGTGCTGTTTTGAAATTTAGAAGTACTCGTTTGAAATTGAAATGGGTTTTTTTTTTTAACCAGAAAACTGCTGAGAGGAAGAATTATTGACAAATGAAATTTTGTGAGTCAAGGAATAATCATCAGCCATACGAGCAGCATTTTTACAAGTTTCCACTATCTGCTCGTCAAGATAGGTCTTAACATCACTATGGATGCACCTCTTGAACTCTTCAATTAATACGAGCTGTCTAAGGTTATCGTAATCTTGATCAACCTTTTTGGCTGAGCTCCACCTAGCAAATAGTTGTTCTTTTTCCCTTGCAAATTCGACATGAGTTTGTCCAGTTTCTTGTCTACAATCTCTAAACTTTTGTCGATAGGCCTTAGGTATCAACTCATAACCCTTCAAGATGTACTCCTTAACCACATTATAATCAGTGCTTTGTTGTACTGATAGTGAAGTGTAACTTCACGAGCTATGCCAGTAAGTACACTTTGTAATAACAAAGTCCAATGCTCTCTTGGCCATTTCAAGTTTTCAGCAATTTTTTCATGGAAGTATTTATCTACTTCTTTTTCCTGACAAGCGGGTACTAACCTAATGTATCTGGTAACATCAAAACCTGAACGTGTTTGTAAAGGTGTGGGTGGGTCTGCGCTTCTTGCCAGTTCTAACTCTTTGAATTTATATTGCATATCCCTCTCCTCTTTCTGCAACTGCATTTGCATCTGCCTGTCCTTTTCTTCTTTCTGCATCTGCATCTGCCTTTCTAAAACCCTCTCCTCTCTCTGCATTTCCTTTTTCTGAAGCTGAAGCTTTGCTAATTCCAATTCCATGTGTTTTTTTTTAACTGCAATTCCTTTAATTTCCAAACAAAACAAGATACAGACTTCCCAATTAAACCCAAAGCACTTTCATCCAAAATTTTCTTTTCCACCAAATGTGGAATTTAAATATTCTTTATCTCATGTTTTGTCAAAGATATTTTCGCCTCAGAAAGATCATATCGTCTGGCAAGCTCAAGCAATTCATCCTTATGCATAGACTCTAACCCTTCCTGAGAAGGATTTGAAACAAAGTTCTCAACCTTAGATGACATTGTGAATGCTTGCTGGTTTCACTAAAGATTTCTCAAATGTGTGAAATAAAAATCTTTACCAGAGACAATGAAAATTCTAAAACAAAGTCAATGTAAATTGTAATTTAAAGAAATTTAGATCCTGGAACTGCCCCCAAATTCTGTCATGACTCTACGTCTTCAAATAATGTAACAGAAAGAAAGTGAAACCAACAATGTAAGTAAAATCAACAAGCAATTTATTTCTAGACAATTAAAGAGAAAATTCAAAAGACACTTTCAGTAACGTGAATTAAAATCCAAATAATCCAATAATCCTAAGTGTCCTAATCACAAGTCCTAAATATAGAATGTTTCGAATGAATTCCAGTAGCTTTGAATGTCCTGATGTGTTAGTAGTCTTAAATGTTCTGATATGCCTGAATGATGTAATCCTGAATATCTTTGAATAATTCACATAAATCCCCAAGTCAAGTATTAATCAAATATGAGAATGCGCACTTTTGATAATTCCAATGAATATTTCAAATAAATAATTCCTCTCTCTGAATTTGCTCTGAATTTTCACAACTATAAAGATCTGATTATTAAAATGATTCTTCATAGATTGACCATTTGAACAAGAATGAAATATTGTCTACTAAAATCTCTATATATAAACGTAAGTCACGTGACAATGTTCTAGAATATGAGTAATTTCCTCAGCGTACGGGACTTTTCTCACACAAGTCATGGAAAATTCCAATCTAAGTACTAAATGCTATGTAAACAAGTCTGACCTTGAACTCAAATGCAGTAAATATGTTGTTTACAAAATGACTAAAGTACAACTTACCTCAATGACACATATTATAAATTCAGTATACAAAACAGTACAAGTAAATACTTGTTTTTTCCAGTCAAAAATACTCATCTCAGTTAGGATCACGTTTCCATTTATCTTGTGCCTTTGTATATAAATTATGTCTTGCTAAAAACCGATGAATACTTTGACAACCTTTCTTCTTTTGAGTGAGTAATCTTAGCAGAAATAACATAGCTGGTATATTTAAGATAATATCTGAAGCTTCAAATTTGCATACCCTCAAATATTCTATGATAGCACCCATAATACTCTCACATTGTGCAAAGTCTTTATTCTCATTGGATAAATTGCTAAAAAAAAAAAGAAAAAAGAAAAAAAAATAATTAAAACTAAGAAACTAATTCTTGCATTGAAATCCCCAATTATATTTACTCCATAATTGTACGGACTTTATTATTTGCATTGAACCGCACTGGCTCAGGTAGAAACGATTGCCATGACTCCGGATTGTTTGTTTCTTAAAGTTTTAACCAACCGAATAAAACATATTTCCAAACATTGTTTTTCAGACCTCTTGAAATCCTTTTAGTAAATTCAATTCCGAAAACAAAAATATCTGATATTTTTGGATATCTTTCAATTAATAAGTTTTTCCACTTAGCTGTATCCAAAAAGAGTCTACGTATCCAGTTTGCTTTTAATTCCGTCATAAATATTTTAATATTTCTAATCCTCCTTTAGAATATTCTTGAGTACAGACTAGTCTTTTTATCTAACAATTCGATTTATCCCATAAGAAATTAATAAAAACATTGTATTAAGGTTTATTCATAATGGTTTCTGATGGATTAGGTAAACAAAGAATCAAGTGACATCTTGGACACAGCAAAGATCTTTATAATAGTAATTTTTCCAAATGGTGTCAACATTCTTTTGGACCGTTGCGAAAACAGAATTTTTATTTATTCCATTTTGTCTCGATAGTTTAATTCTATCATTTCTCTTAAATTTGTCGTGATTTAATGCCTTGCAGTGTGAAAACACCCGTTTCCTAATTTAATGAATTTTCCTGACAAAACTTATCTCTTCTATTTTTCTTTTTTCCAAACCAAACTTCTCTTGTCTTTTCAATGCTAGTGCTACGACCGGATATCTTTGCATAGCACTTGAATGTATCGAAGATACCTCGCATTAACATTTCATGTTGCTTCTGAAATAATGGAGGTATCATCTGCAAATTGGAATAAAATATATTTTTATGCCTTTGATCTTGGGATTTAACTTAATCATATGTCACAGAATCTCGGCACATAAAGTGAAAATATATGGCGATAAGGGATCACCTTGCCTGCAATCGCGTTCAGTATAAAAATACCGTGAATCTTGACTGTTCACAGTGACACTTTATTTGATATCCTTGTAAAATATTTCAATCCATTTTTTAAAAACGGGGCAGAAATTTAAAACATGATGAACATGAAACCGAATCGAACGCTTTTTCAAAGTCGACAAGGAGAAGAAGACCAGGGATATTGCATTGTATAATAAATAATTCTTACATTTTCCACTATGTATGGACAAGAAATGAAACCCGTTTGATCTGGGTTATTTAGTAATAATTTATTCTTCGTGCCTTTTGGAATACAAGTTATAATTCTATCTTTTCGAATAGTTGATTATTCACCCTTATGAAAACAAAAATGTATATATCTAAGAAGAAATAAACCTAAATCTTTCCAAAAGAATTATAAAAATTCTCCGGTAAAGCCACCTGAGCCTGGACACTAAGAAGTGTTCATTTTTTTAAGACTGGACAGTAATTCACGGTATGTAATTAATCATTCAGTTGAATTTTGTTAATTTAAGTTATGTTTAGGTAATTCAAATTGCGGGTTAAAAAGATTATTTAAACTTACTTCTACTTTTCTAACTGTAAAAAGATTATCATAATAAGACTGAGTTTCATTTAATATTTCATGATGATTATTTCTTGTCGAGGCAAGAGTTTTGAAACATAATTCCTACTTTCCAAATGACAGAAGAATTGTGTTACTTTTTCTCCTTTCTCTATCCAAATTGCTTTAGATCTAATTCTACCCACCACCACCTAACTTTTTATTTCTTCCTCTAAGTTAAAAATATATAAAAAGTAAAAAAAGTTACCGGCTCATTTTTATTACAATTTACCTTCGAAGTCCAGAACGTGAAAATGACCAAGAGAAGCTAGCAGTTTTTAAAAAAAATTTTTTTATATATATATGTGCACATCTAAAATAAGGCCAAGCTGCATACTCTATAACCCAAATTACACCCATCAATCATACACCAAAATAAAGGGAATTAAAAGTTCTTTTAATACCTAAGATATACAAGGTCTTTTTAAATAGCCAGGTTAACCAGTGAGGTAAACCTGGGAAATTCTTTTTCTTTAAAAATCTAACCATATACAAAATACGAAACTGCAGAGCGCCTTCTTAAGCTGTCAAATTGTGTATTACCTCATTGTTTCTGTGTACCGAGACGTAATACATAATTCAAATTCTTTTTATTATTTTTAATTTGTGTTGTTATGTATGATGTTTATATAATATTATAAATATTTTAGGAAATTATAAATGTTTCTTCACTTTAATATTTGCTTAAATCTTAATGTTTATCAGGAAAAACATGTTTAACTAGTGTCCTTGAATTAGGTTGTTTTGATCAATATGTTTTCTCAATTTGAAGGTCAAGGTTGAATTTTGTTTACAAGTAAAATTCCATTAAGATGACACACATTCTAGAACATTTTGTCATGTGACCAATCTTTATATATACCATGTTTGGTGGACATTTATTCAGTTTTGACATTACCATCAGTCTTGTAAAGAGCTATTACAGTTGTGAAAATTCATTCCAAATTCTAAGAGAGGAATTATTTTAAATATTCATTGGATTATAACAGTGCTCACAAACTTTTGGATTTTGGATTTTTAATTGATGATTTTGGAATTTATGTGAACTTATTCAAAGATTTTGGAATACTTCATTTTGACATCAGCACATCAAGATTTCTAGTACATCAGGACTTTGGAGACCATAGGCACATAATAACATTCAAGGACACAGCCCTGAATTCTAAACATTCTATATTTAGGACTTGTGATTAGAACAATCATTCTTATTGGATTATTAGGATTTCAAAACACATTACTGTAAGTGACTTTTTGATTTTTCATTTTAATTATCTAGTAATAAATTGCTTGATGATTTTTTACTTGATTTGTTGGTTTCACTTTCTTTCTGTTACATTTTTCTTAGACCATAGAGTCGTAACAGAAATTGGGGGCTCGCCGTTCCGGGATCCGAATTTCATTAAAGCATATTAGAGATATTAAATTTATCTTTGAAATTCATATTGATTTTGTCTCGGAGAATTTTTTTTTGTCTTTGGCAAAGATTTTTAATAAAGAAATTTTTTTTGTGTGAAACCAACAAGCATTTACAATGGCATCTAATGTTCAGAATTTCATTTCAAAACCTACCCAGGAGGGGTTAGAGTGCATGAGAAAGGATGAGTTGCTCGAGCTTGCCAGAAAATACAGTCTATCTGAGGCAAAAGTATCATTGACAAAACAGGAGATAAAGATTATTTTAATTCAGTATTTAGTAGGAAAGGGAAATTTTGATAGTAGTGCTTTAAGTTCGAAGAGAAAGCCTGTATCTGGTTCTGACAGGAAATTAAGGGAATTAGAGTTAAAGAACCAGATGGATTTAGAGTTAGCAAAGCTTCAGATTCAGAGAGAGAGAGAAAAAGAAGAGAGGCAGCTGGAGAGAGAGAAAGAAGAGAGGCAGATACAGATGGAGAGAGAGAAAGAAGAGAGGCAGATACAGATGGAGAGAGAGAAAGAAGAGAGGCAGATACAGATGGAGAGAGAGAAAGAAGAGAGGCAGATACAAATGCAGAAAGAAGAGAGGCAAATGCAGAGGGAGAGAGAGAAAGAGGAGAGACAGATGCAGATGCAAAGAGAAGAAAGGGAAATGCAATTTAAATTAAGAAAATTAAAACTGGCAAACAGAGCACACTCCACTCCTTTAAACACAAGTTCAGGTTTTGATGTTACTAGGTATATTAGGTTAGTACCCCCTTTTCAGGAAAAAGAAGTAGATAAATACTTTCTTCATTTCGAGAAAATAGCTGAAAACTTGAAATGGCCCAGAGAGCATTGGACTTTGTTATTACAAAGTGTACTTATTGGCAAAGGTCGTGAAGTCTACATTTCAATGTCAGTACAACAAAGCACTGATTATGATGTGGTTAAGGAGTACATCTTGAAAGCTTATGAGTTGGTACCAGAGGCATATCGACAAAGGTTTAGGAATTGTAGAAAAGAAACTGGACAAACTCATGTCGAATTTGCAAGGGATAAAGAACAACTATTTGATAGGTGGTGCTCAGCCAAGGAAGTTGATCAAGGTTATGATAACCTCCGACAGCTCGTATTAATTGAAGAGTTCAAGAGGTGTATCCATAGTGATGTTAAAACCTATCTTGACGAGCAGAATGTGGAAACTTTGGAAAATGCTGCTCGTATGGCTGATGATTATTCCTTGACTCACAAAATTTCATTTGGCAGTAAGTCGTCCTCTCAGCAGTTTTCTGGTAAAAAACCATTTCAATCTCATTCGAGTACTTCCAAATTTCACAACAGCACAACTGTTAGGAATCAAACATCTGATAAGACCGATCAGAAATCCTTATCTCTTCCTACGTGCACTTATTGTAAAAAGAAAGGGCACGTTATTTCTGATTGCTTCAAGTTGAAAAATAAGCAACAGAGTAAAGACAGAGCTTTTCCAAATGCTCTTATTTCTACGAGGTCAAGGTCACGGTCTTGTATTGAAAGCAATACATTTGTTGGGTCAAACAAACCCCAGTCTGATTCTATTTTGGAGGCTTATTAACCATTCATGTCAGAAGGTTCTATATCACTTATTGGTGATTCTGCCAAACCTATCCCAATTAAAATATTAAGGGACACTGGAGCTTCTCAGAGTCTTTTATTATCAGGTACTTTGCCTTTGTCTGAGGAGTCTTCTTCAAGTGAAAGTGTTCTTGTTCAGGGAGTAGAGTGCGGCTTTGTAAATGTTCCTCTCCATTGTGTAAATTTGGCATCAGACTTAGTTTCTGGACCTGTGACTGTTGGGGCAGTGACTTCTTTACCCATAGAGGGTGTTCATTTATTACTAGGCAATGACCTAGCTGGAGATAAGGTTGTGGTTAATCCACTTGTAACTGACAAGCCTTGTTTAGATCAGAAAGTTGATCCTGTCGAAACTGAAATCCCTGATTTGTACCCTGCTTGTGCAGTTACTAGAGCTATGGCAAAAAGAGCTCTTGAGAGTGATGTTGATCAGGATATTATTCCTTTAGCTGACACATGTATTGGTCAGTCTTTTGATGAGGTCACTTTTTCCTCAGGTATTGATCAATCAAATGGTATTGATCACAGTGATCCTCTTTTGGCAACTCATTCTCTTTGTTCTAATCAGGATGACAAACGACAATCCCTTGTCGTTGAACAGGAGCAAGATCCCGAGATATCTTGTTTGTTTCAGAGGGCTATTAGTGAAACTGAAGCCACACAAGTTCCAGTGTGTTACTTTGTGAAAAATGGGGTCCTTAGGAGAAAATGGAGACCACCTGATGTACCCGCTGGTGACGAGTGGTCAGTGAGCTATCAAATTGTTGTTCCTAAGTCATATAGACAGGAAATTCTTAATTTAGCCCATGAAACTCCTTTGGCTGGTCATTTAGGAGTCCGTAAGACTTATCACAAGATCTTGAATCATTTTTATTGGCCGAAACTCAAAAGTGATGTTTCTAAATACTGCAGATCTTGTCACACTTGTCAAATGGTAGGAAAACCCAATCAGAAGATACCTAAGGCTCATCTGCAACCTATTCCTGCATTTGATGAACCATTTAGTAGGATAATGGTAGACTGTGTTGGTCCTTTACCTAAAACCAAGTTAGGCTACCAATACTTGTTGACCATCATGTGTACATCTACAAGATTTCCAGAGGCAATTCCTCTGAGAAATATAAAAACTAAAACTATTGTGAAAGCTTTGATGAAGTTTTTTACACTTGTTGGCCTTCCCAAATCTGTCCAGTCAGATCAAGGGTCAAATTTTATGTCTGGAATTTTCCAACAAGTTATGCATGAATTAGGCATCCAACAGTTTAAATCTTCTGCCTATCACCCTGAAAGTCAAGGTGCTTTGGAAAGATTTCATCAAACTTTGAAGAATATGATTCGATCATATTGCTTTGATACAGAAAAGGATTGGGATGAGGGTGTTCATTTGTTGTTGTTTGCTGTTAGGGAATCAGTTCAAGAGTCGTTGGGTTTTAGTCCCTTTGAACTAGTTTTTGGTCATACTGTCCGTGGACCATTGAAATTATTGAAAGAGAAACTTCTTTCAAATGAAGATTCAAAGATTAATCTTCTTGATTATGTCTCTGATTTCAAATACAAGTTGTCAAAGGCCTGTGAAGTAGCAAGAACTAATCTTCACACTACCCAGTCAAAAATGAAATTAAGGTATGACAGAAATTCACAGGAAAGGAGTTTTAAACCTGGTGACAAAGTTCTGGCTCTCTTTCCCATACCTCAGAATCCTCTTCAGGCTAAATTTTATGGTCTTTATACCGTTGAAAAGAAAGTAAATGACTTAAATTATATCATTAACACTCCTTGGAGACGGAAACAGAAACAACTTTGTCATATAAATATGTTAAAGGAATATTTTGACAGAGATAGCCCAGCTAATTATTCAGTTAATTTAGTTGTACCTGTCCCACACAGTGAAGATATCAACGATGGAATACAATCAGACTATAGTGACTCTGGTATAACCAATCTTCGGAATTCAGAAATATTGAACAACCTAGACCAGAAACTTTCACATCTACAACAACAGGAAAGAAATGAACTAAAACAGCTATTACATGACTATGAGCACTTGTTTCTTGATGTTCCAACACGAACAAGTAAAATTTATCATGACGTTGACATTGTAGATTCTGCGCCTGTGAAACAGCATCCTTATAGGATGAATCCTCTCAAATAGAACTATCTGAAGAAAGAAATTCAGTATTTACTGGAGAATGATTTCATAGAACCAAGTAAAAGTAACTGGAGTTCACCATGTATTCTTGTTCCCAAGCCAGATAATACATTCCGTATGTGTACTGACTATAGAAAAGTCAACAGTGTCACCAAAACTGATTCATTTCCAATCCCAAGAATGGACGATTGCATTGATAAAATTGGAAATGCTAAATATGTCACCAAGTTTGACCTTTAAAAGGATTCTGGCAAATTCCACTGACGGAAAGGGCAAAAGAAATTTCAACATTTGTAACTCCAGATGGACTTTATCAATATAAAGTCATGCCGTTTGGAATGAAAAATTCGCCTGCAACGTTTCAACGTCTGATGAACATGATAACATTTGGTCTTGATAATTGTGACGCTTATATCGATGACGTCATTATCTACAACAACACCTGGGAAGATCATTTGGAAACCATTCGAAAATTCTTCGATCGACTCAGTGATGCGAATCTGACAATTAATTTGAGCAAAAGTGAGTTTTGCCATGCTTGTGTCACATTTTTAGGACATATTGTGGGACAAGGTCAAGTTAAACCTATAGAAGCTAAGGTCAAAGCTATCTCTGAATTTCAAGTTCCAATTTGTAAAAAGCAACTGATGCGATTTCTAGGTATGGCTGGATATTATCGGAAATTTTGTTCCAATTTTTCCAAAATTGCTGAACCTTTGACAAGTTTATTGAGTAAGAAAACCAAATTTCATTGGTCTGACAAGTGTCAGGAATCTTTTGACAAGTTAAAGGCCATGCTTAAGAATGCACCAGTTCATTCTGCACCAAATTTTAGCCAATCATTTAAATTATCTGTTGATGCAAGTGATGTAGGGGTTGGTGGAGTATTGATTCAGGAAGACAAAAGTGGTGTGGATCACCCTGTGTGTTATTTTTCTAAAAAACTAAACAAGCACCAGAAAAATTATTCCACAATTGAGAAGGAATGTTTGGCTTTGATATTGGCTTTACAGCATTTTGAAGTGTATGTTACCTCAGCTCTTTCTCCAATTATTGTGTACAGTGATCACAATCCCCTTACTTTCATCAACAAAATGAAAGATACAAATCGGAGATTGTTGAGATGGAGTTTGATATTGCAAGAATATAACATTGACATCAAACACATCAGGGGAAAAGACAATGTGATTGCAGATGCACTCTCACGTGCCTAGAAATGTAATATTGCTTGATGTAATTAAGTCCAGTATCATAAAACATGTTCTTATGTAATTTTGGTTATTGTAGTATTAGATGTATATTCAAAAGAAAGCTTTTTTATATAAATCTTTCTTTTTCTTTATGAGGGGAGGTGTTATGTATGATGTTTATATAATATTATAAATATTTTAGGAAATTTTAAATGTTTCTTCACTTTAATATTTGCTTAAATCTTAATGTTTATCAGGAAAAACATGTTTAACTAGTGTCCTTGAATTAGGTTGTTTTGATCAATATGTTTTCTCAATTTGAAGGTCAAGGTTGAATTTTGTTTACAAGTAAAATTCCATTAAGATGACACACATTCTAGAACATTCTGTCATGTGACCAATCTTTATATATACCATGTTTGGTGGACATTTATTCAGTTTTGACATTACCATCAGTCTTGTAAAGAGCTATTACAGTTGTGAAAATTCATTCCAAATTCTAAGAGAGGAATTATTTTAAATATTCATTGGATTATAACAGTGCTCACAAACTTTTGGATTTTATAGTTTTAATTGATGATTTTGGAATTTATGTGAACTTATTCAAAGATTTTGGAATACTTCATTTTGACATCAGCACATCAAGATTTCTAGTACATCAGGACTTTGGAGACCATAGGCACATAATAACATTCAAGGACACAGCCCTGAATTCTAAACATTCTATATTTAGGACTTGTGATTAGAACAATCATTCTTATTGGATTATTAGGATTTCAAAACACATTACTGTAAGTGACTTTTTGATTTTTCATTTTAATTATCTAGTAATAAATTGCTTGTTGATTTTTTACTTGATTTGTTGGTTTCACTTTCTTTCTGTTACATTTTTTCTTAGACCATAGAGTCGTAACAGAAATTGGGGGCTCGCCGTTCCGGGATCCGAATTTCATTAAAGCATATTAGAGATATTAAATTTATCTTTGAAATTCATATTGATTTTGTCTCGGAGAATTTTTTTTTGTCTTTGGCAAAGATTTTTAATAAAGAAATTTTTTTTGTGTGAAACCAACAAGCATTTACAATGGCATCTAATGTTCAGAATTTCATTTCAAAACCTACCCAGGAGGGGTTAGAGTGCATGAGAAAGGATGAGTTGCTCGAGCTTGCCAGAAAATACAGTCTATCTGAGGCAAAAGTATCATTGACAAAACAGGAGATAAAGATTATTTTAATTCAGTATTTAGTAGGAAAGGGAAATTTTGATAGTAGTGCTTTAAGTTCGAAGAGAAAGCCTGTATCTGGTTCTGACAGGAAATTAAGGGAATTAGAGTTAAAGAACCAGATGGATTTAGAGTTAGCAAAGCTTCAGATTCAGAGAGAGAGAGAAAAAGAAGAGAGGCAGCTGGAGAGAGAGAAAGAAGAGAGGCAGATACAGATGGAGAGAGAGAAAGAAGAGAGGCAGATACAGATGGAGAGAGAGAAAGAAGAGAGGCAGATACAGATGGAGAGAGAGAAAGAAGAGAGGCAGATACAAATGCAGAAAGAAGAGAGGCAAATGCAGAGGGAGAGAGAGAAAGAGGAGAGACAGATGCAGATGCAAAGAGAAGAAAGGGAAATGCAATTTAAATTAAGAAAATTAAAACTGGCAAACAGAGCACACTCCACTCCTTTAAACACAAGTTCAGGTTTTGATGTTACTAGGTATATTAGGTTAGTACCCCCTTTTCAGGAAAAAGAAGTAGATAAATACTTTCTTCATTTCGAGAAAATAGCTGAAAACTTGAAATGGCCCAGAGAGCATTGGACTTTGTTATTACAAAGTGTACTTATTGGCAAAGGTCGTGAAGTCTACATTTCAATGTCAGTACAACAAAGCACTGATTATGATGTGGTTAAGGAGTACATCTTGAAAGCTTATGAGTTGGTACCAGAGGCATATCGACAAAGGTTTAGGAATTGTAGAAAAGAAACTGGACAAACTCATGTCGAATTTGCAAGGGATAAAGAACAACTATTTGATAGGTGGTGCTCAGCCAAGGAAGTTGATCAAGGTTATGATAACCTCCGACAGCTCGTATTAATTGAAGAGTTCAAGAGGTGTATCCATAGTGATGTTAAAACCTATCTTGACGAGCAGAATGTGGAAACTTTGGAAAATGCTGCTCGTATGGCTGATGATTATTCCTTGACTCACAAAATTTCATTTGGCAGTAAGTCGTCCTCTCAGCAGTTTTCTGGTAAAAAACCATTTCAATCTCATTCGAGTACTTCCAAATTTCACAACAGCACAACTGTTAGGAATCAAACATCTGATAAGACCGATCAGAAATCCTTATCTCTTCCTACGTGCACTTATTGTAAAAAGAAAGGGCACGTTATTTCTGATTGCTTCAAGTTGAAAAATAAGCAACAGAGTAAAGACAGAGCTTTTCCAAATGCTCTTATTTCTACGAGGTCAAGGTCACGGTCTTGTATTGAAAGCAATACATTTGTTGGGTCAAACAAACCCCAGTCTGATTCTATTTTGGAGGCTTATTAACCATTCATGTCAGAAGGTTCTATATCAGTTATTGGTGATTCTGCCAAACCTATCCCAATTAAAATATTAAGGGACACTGGAGCATCTCAGAGTCTTTTATTATCAGGTACTTTGCCTTTGTCTGAGGAGTCTTCTTCAAGTGAAAGTGTTCTTGTTCAGGGAGTAGAGTGCGGCTTTGTAAATGTTCCTCTCCATTGTGTAAATTTGGCATCAGACTTAGTTTCTGGACCTGTGACTGTTGGGGCAGTGACTTCTTTACCCATAGAGGGTGTTCATTTATTACTAGGCAATGACCTAGCTGGAGATAAGGTTGTGGTTAATCCACTTGTAACTGACAAGCCTTGTTTAGATCAGAAAGTTGATCCTGTCGAAACTGAAATCCCTGATGTGTACCCTGCTTGTGCAGTTACTAGAGCTATGGCAAAAAGAGCTCTTGAGAGTGATGTTGATCAGGATATTATTCCTTTAGCTGACACATGTATTGGTCAGTCTTTTGATGAGGTCACTTTTTCCTCAGGTATTGATCAATCAAATGGTATTGATCACAGTGATCCTCTTTTGGCAACTCATTCTCTTTGTTCTAATCAGGATGACAAACGACAATCCCTTGTCGTTGAACAGGAGCAAGATCCCGAGATATCTTGTTTGTTTCAGAGGGCTATTAGTGAAACTGAAGCCACACAAGTTCCAGTGTGTTACTTTGTGAAAAATGGGGTCCTTAGGAGAAAATGGAGACCACCTGATGTACCCGCTGGTGACGAGTGGTCAGTGAGCTATCAAATTGTTGTTCCTAAGTCATATAGACAGGAAATTCTTAATTTAGCCCATGAAACTCCTTTGGCTGGTCATTTAGGAGTCCGTAAGACTTATCACAAGATCTTGAATCATTTTTATTGGCCGAAACTCAAAAGTGATGTTTCTAAATACTGCAGATCTTGTCACACTTGTCAAATGGTAGGAAAACCCAATCAGAAGATACCTAAGGCTCATCTGCAACCTATTCCTGCATTTGATGAACCATTTAGTAGAATAATGGTAGACTGTGTTGGTCCTTTACCTAAAACCAAGTTAGGCTACCAATACTTGTTGACCATCATGTGTACATCTACAAGATTTCCAGAGGCAATTCCTCTGAGAAATATAAAAACTAAAACTATTGTGAAAGCTTTGATGAAGTTTTTTACACTTGTTGGCCTTCCCAAATCTGTCCAGTCAGATCAAGGGTCAAATTTTATGTCTGGAATTTTCCAACAAGTTATGCATGAATTAGGCATCCAACAGTTTAAATCTTCTGCCTATCACCCTGAAAGTCAAGGTGCTTTGGAAAGATTTCATCAAACTTTGAAGAATATGATTCGATCATATTGCTTTGATACAGAAAAGGATTGGGATGAGGGTGTTCATTTGTTGTTGTTTGCTGTTAGGGAATCAGTTCAAGAGTCGTTGGGTTTTAGTCCCTTTGAACTAGTTTTTGGTCATACTGTCCGTGGACCATTGAAATTATTGAAAGAGAAACTTCTTTCAAATGAAGATTCAAAGATTAATCTTCTTGATTATGTCTCTGATTTCAAATACAAGTTGTCAAAGGCCTGTGAAGTAGCAAGAACTAATCTTCACACTACCCAGTCAAAAATGAAATTAAGGTATGACAGAAATTCACAGGAAAGGAGTTTTAAACCTGGTGACAAAGTTCTGGCTCTCTTTCCCATACCTCAGAATCCTCTTCAGGCTAAATTTTATGGTCTTTATACCGTTGAAAAGAAAGTAAATGACTTAAATTATATCATTAACACTCCTTGGAGACGGAAACAGAAACAACTTTGTCATATAAATATGTTAAAGGAATATTTTGACAGAGATAACCCAGCTAATTATTCAGTTAATTTAGTTGTACCTGTCCCACACAGTGAAGATATCAACGATGGAATACAATCAGACTATAGTGACTCTGGTATAACCAATCTTCGGAATTCAGAAATATTGAACAACCTAGACCAGAAACTTTCACATCTACAACAACAGGAAAGAAATGAACTAAAACAGCTATTACATGACTATGAGCACTTGTTTCTTGATGTTCCAACACGAACAAGTAAAATTTATCATGACGTTGACATTGTAGATTCTGCGCCTGTGAAACAGCATCCTTATAGGATGAATCCTCTCAAATAGAACTATCTGAAGAAAGAAATTCAGTATTTACTGGAGAATGATTTCATAGAACCAAGTAAAAGTAACTGGAGTTCACCATGTATTCTTGTTCCCAAGCCAGATAATACATTCCGTATGTGTACTGACTATAGAAAAGTCAACAGTGTCACCAAAACTGATTCATTTCCAATCCCAAGAATGGACGATTGCATTGATAAAATTGGAAATGCTAAATATGTCACCAAGTTTGACCTTTTAAAAGGATTCTGGCAAATTCCACTGACGGAAAGGGCAAAAGAAATTTCAACATTTGTAACTCCAGATGGACTTTATCAATATAAAGTCATGCCGTTTGGAATGAAAAATTCGCCTGCAACGTTTCAACGTCTGATGAACATGATAACATTTGGTCTTGATAATTGTGACGCTTATATCGATGACGTCATTATCTACAACAACACCTGGGAAGATCATTTGGAAACCATTCGAAAATTCTTCGATCGACTCAGTGATGCGAATCTGACAATTAATTTGAGCAAAAGTGAGTTTTGCCATGCTTGTGTCACATTTTTAGGACATATTGTGGGACAAGGTCAAGTTAAACCTATAGAAGCTAAGGTCAAAGCTATCTCTGAATTTCAAGTTCCAATTTGTAAAAAGCAACTGATGCGATTTCTAGGTATGGCTGGATATTATCGGAAATTTTGTTCCAATTTTTTCCAAAATTGCTAAACCTTTGACAAGTTTATTGAGTAAGAAAACCAAATTTCATTGGTCTGACAAGTGTCAGGAATCTTTTGACAAGTTAAAGGCCATGCTTAAGAATGCACCAGTTCATTCTGCACCAAATTTTAGCCAATCATTTAAATTATCTGTTGATGCAAGTGATGTAGGGGTTGGTGGAGTATTGATTCAGGAAGACAAAAGTGGTGTGGATCACCCTGTGTGTTATTTTTCTAAAAAACTAAACAAGCACCAGAAAAATTATTCCACAATTGAGAAGGAATGTTTGGCTTTGATATTGGCTTTACAGCATTTTGAAGTGTATGTTACCTCAGCTCTTTCTCCAATTATTGTGTACAGTGATCACAATCCCCTTACTTTCATCAACAAAATGAAAGATACAAATCGGAGATTGTTGAGATGGAGTTTGATATTGCAAGAATATAACATTGACATCAAACACATCAGGGGAAAAGACAATGTGATTGCAGATGCACTCTCACGTGCCTAGAAATGTAATATTGCTTGATGTAATTAAGTCCAGTATCATAAAACATGTTCTTATGTAATTTTGGTTATTGTAGTATTAGATGTATATTCAAAAGAAAGCTTTTTTATATAAATCTTTCTTTTTCTTTATGAGGGGAGGTGTTATGTATGATGTTTATATAATATTATAAATATTTTAGGAAATTTTAAATGTTTCTTCACTTTAATATTTGCTTAAATCTTAATGTTTATCAGGAAAAACATGTTTAACTAGTGTCCTTGAATTAGGTTGTTTTGATCAATATGTTTTCTCAATTTGAAGGTCAAGGTTGAATTTTGTTTACAAGTAAAATTCCATTAAGATGACACACATTCTAGAACATTCTGTCATGTGACCAATCTTTATATATACCATGTTTGGTGGACATTTATTCAGTTTTGACATTACCATCAGTCTTGTAAAGAGCTATTACAGTTGTGAAAATTCATTCCAAATTCTAAGAGAGGAATTATTTTAAATATTCATTGGATTATAACAGTGCTCACAAACTTTTGGATTTTATAGTTTTAATTGATGATTTTGGAATTTATGTGAACTTATTCAAAGATTTTGGAATACTTCATTTTGACATCAGCACATCAAGATTTCTAGTACATCAGGACTTTGGAGACCATAGGCACATAATAACATTCAAGGACACAGCCCTGAATTCTAAACATTCTATATTTAGGACTTGTGATTAGAACAATCATTCTTATTGGATTATTAGGATTTCAAAACACATTACTGTAAGTGACTTTTTGATTTTTCATTTTAATTATCTAGTAATAAATTGCTTGTTGATTTTTTACTTGATTTGTTGGTTTCACTTTCTTTCTGTTACATTTTTCTTAGACCATAGAGTCGTAACAGAAATTGGGGGCTCGCCGTTCCGGGATCCGAATTTCATTAAAGCATATTAGAGATATTAAATTTATCTTTGAAATTCATATTGATTTTGTCTCGGAGAATTTTTTTTTGTCTTTGGCAAAGATTTTTAATAAAGAAATTTTTTTTGTGTGAAACCAACAAGCATTTACAATGGCATCTAATGTTCAGAATTTCATTTCAAAACCTACCCAGGAGGGGTTAGAGTGCATGAGAAAGGATGAGTTGCTCGAGCTTGCCAGAAAATACAGTCTATCTGAGGCAAAAGTATCATTGACAAAACAGGAGATAAAGATTATTTTAATTCAGTATTTAGTAGGAAAGGGAAATTTTGATAGTAGTGCTTTAAGTTCGAAGAGAAAGCCTGTATCTGGTTCTGACAGGAAATTAAGGGAATTAGAGTTAAAGAACCAGATGGATTTAGAGTTAGCAAAGCTTCAGATTCAGAGAGAGAGAGAAAAAGAAGAGAGGCAGCTGGAGAGAGAGAAAGAAGAGAGGCAGATACAGATGGAGAGAGAGAAAGAAGAGAGGCAGATACAGATGGAGAGAGAGAAAGAAGAGAGGCAGATACAGATGGAGAGAGAGAAAGAAGAGAGGCAGATACAAATGCAGAAAGAAGAGAGGCAAATGCAGAGGGAGAGAGAGAAAGAGGAGAGACAGATGCAGATGCAAAGAGAAGAAAGGGAAATGCAATTTAAATTAAGAAAATTAAAACTGGCAAACAGAGCACACTCCACTCCTTTAAACACAAGTTCAGGTTTTGATGTTACTAGGTATATTAGGTTAGTACCCCCTTTTCAGGAAAAAGAAGTAGATAAATACTTTCTTCATTTCGAGAAAATAGCTGAAAACTTGAAATGGCCCAGAGAGCATTGGACTTTGTTATTACAAAGTGTACTTATTGGCAAAGGTCGTGAAGTCTACATTTCAATGTCAGTACAACAAAGCACTGATTATGATGTGGTTAAGGAGTACATCTTGAAAGCTTATGAGTTGTACCAGTGGCATATCGACTAAGGTTTAGGAATTGTAGAAAAGAAAACTGGACAAACTCATGTCGAATTTGCAAGGGATAAAGAACAACTATTTGATAGGTGGTGCTCAGCCAAGGAAGTTGATCAAGGTTATGATAACCTCCGACAGCTCGTATTAATTGAAGAGTTCAAGAGGTGTATCCATAGTGATGTTAAAACCTATCTTGACGAGCAGAATGTGGAAACTTTGGAAAATGCTGCTCGTATGGCTGATGATTATTCCTTGACTCACAAAATTTCATTTGGCAGTAAGTCGTCCTCTCAGCAGTTTTCTGGTAAAAACCATTTCAATCTCATTCGAGTACTTCCAAATTTCACAACAGCACAACTGTTAGGAATCAAACATCTGATAAGACCCGATCAGAAATCCTTATCTCTTCCTACGTGCACTTATTGTAAAAAGAAAGGGCACGTTATTTCTGATTGCTTCAAGTTGAAAAATAAGCAACAGAGTAAAGACAGAGCTTTTCCAAATGCTCTTATTTCTACGAGGTCAAGGTCACGGTCTTGTATTGAAAGCAATACATTTGTTGGGTCAAACAAACCCCAGTCTGATTCTATTTTGGAGGCTTATTAACCATTCATGTCAGAAGGTTCTATATCACTTATTGGTGATTCTGCCAAACCTATCCCAATTAAAATATTAAGGGACACTGGAGCTTCTCAGAGTCTTTTATTATCAGGTACTTTGCCTTTGTCTGAGGAGTCTTCTTCAAGTGAAAGTGTTCTTGTTCAGGGAGTAGAGTGCGGCTTTGTAAATGTTCCTCTCCATTGTGTAAATTTGGCATCAGACTTAGTTTCTGGACCTGTGACTGTTGGGGCAGTGACTTCTTTACCCATAGAGGGTGTTCATTTATTACTAGGCAATGACCTAGCTGGAGATAAGGTTGTGGTTAATCCACTTGTAACTGACAAGCCTTGTTTAGATCAGAAAGTTGATCCTGTCGAAACTGAAATCCCTGATTTGTACCCTGCTTGTGCAGTTACTAGAGCTATGGCAAAAAGAGCTCTTGAGAGTGATGTTGATCAGATATTATTCCTTTAGCTGACACATGTATTGGTCAGTCTTTTGATGAGGTCACTTTTTCCTCAGGTATTGATCAATCAAATGGTATTGATCACAGTGATCCTCTTTTGGCAACTCATTCTCTTTGTTCTAATCAGGATGACAAACGACAATCCCTTGTCGTTGAACAGGAGCAAGATCCCGAGATATCTTGTTTGTTTCAGAGGGCTATTAGTGAAACTGAAGCCACACAAGTTCCAGTGTGTTACTTTGTGAAAAATGGGGTCCTTAGGAGAAAATGGAGACCACCTGATGTACCCGCTGGTGACGAGTGGTCAGTGAGCTATCAAATTGTTGTTCCTAAGTCATATAGACAGGAAATTCTTAATTTAGCCCATGAAACTCCTTTGGCTGGTCATTTAGGAGTCCGTAAGACTTATCACAAGATCTTGAATCATTTTTATTGGCCGAAACTCAAAAGTGATGTTTCTAAATACTGCAGATCTTGTCACACTTGTCAAATGGTAGGAAAACCCAATCAGAAGATACCTAAGGCTCATCTGCAACCTATTCCTGCATTTGATGAACCATTTAGTAGAATAATGGTAGACTGTGTTGGTCCTTTACCTAAAACCAAGTTAGGCTACCAATACTTGTTGACCATCATGTGTACATCTACAAGATTTCCAGAGGCAATTCCTCTGAGAAATATAAAAACTAAAACTATTGTGAAAGCTTTGATGAAGTTTTTTACACTTGTTGGCCTTCCCAAATCTGTCCAGTCAGATCAAGGGTCAAATTTTATGTCTGGAATTTTCCAACAAGTTATGCATGAATTAGGCATCCAACAGTTTAAATCTTCTGCCTATCACCCTGAAAGTCAAGGTGCTTTGGAAAGATTTCATCAAACTTTGAAGAATATGATTCGATCATATTGCTTTGATACAGAAAAGGATTGGGATGAGGGTGTTCATTTGTTGTTGTTTGCTGTTAGGGAATCAGTTCAAGAGTCGTTGGGTTTTAGTCCCTTTGAACTAGTTTTTGGTCATACTGTCCGTGGACCATTGAAATTATTGAAAGAGAAACTTCTTTCAAATGAAGATTCAAAGATTAATCTTCTTGATTATGTCTCTGATTTCAAATACAAGTTGTCAAAGGCCTGTGAAGTAGCAAGAACTAATCTTCACACTACCCAGTCAAAAATGAAATTAAGGTATGACAGAAATTCACAGGAAAGGAGTTTTAAACCTGGTGACAAAGTTCTGGCTCTCTTTCCCATACCTCAGAATCCTCTTCAGGCTAAATTTTATGGTCTTTATACCGTTGAAAAGAAAGTAAATGACTTAAATTATATCATTAACACTCCTTGGAGACGGAAACAGAAACAACTTTGTCATATAAATATGTTAAAGGAATATTTTGACAGAGATAGCCCAGCTAATTATTCAGTTAATTTAGTTGTACCTGTCCCACACAGTGAAGATATCAACGATGGAATACAATCAGACTATAGTGACTCTGGTATAACCAATCTTCGGAATTCAGAAATATTGAACAACCTAGACCAGAAACTTTCACATCTACAACAACAGGAAAGAAATGAACTAAAACAGCTATTACATGACTATGAGCACTTGTTTCTTGATGTTCCAACACGAACAAGTAAAATTTATCATGACGTTGACATTGTAGATTCTGCGCCCTGTGAAACAGCATCCTTATAGGATGAATCCTCTCAAATAGAACTATCTGAAGAAAGAAATTCAGTATTTACTGGAGAATGATTTCATAGAACCAAGTAAAAGTAACTGGAGTTCACCATGTATTCTTGTTCCCAAGCCAGATAATACATTCCGTATGTGTACTGACTATAGAAAAGTCAACAGTGTCACCAAAACTGATTCATTTCCAATCCCAAGAATGGACGATTGCATTGATAAAATTGGAAATGCTAAATATGTCACCAAGTTTGACCTTTTAAAAGGATTCTGGCAAATTCCACTGACGGAAAGGGCAAAAGAAATTTCAACATTTGTAACTCCAGATGGACTTTATCAATATAAAGTCATGCCGTTTGGAATGAAAAATTCGCCTGCAACGTTTCAACGTCTGATGAACATGATAACATTTGGTCTTGATAATTGTGACGCTTATATCGATGACGTCATTATCTACAACAACACCTGGGAAGATCATTTGGAAACCATTCGAAAATTCTTCGATCGACTCAGTGATGCGAATCTGACAATTAATTTGAGCAAAAGTGAGTTTTGCCATGCTTGTGTCACATTTTTAGGACATATTGTGGGACAAGGTCAAGTTAAACCTATAGAAGCTAAGGTCAAAGCTATCTCTGAATTTCAAGTTCCAATTTGTAAAAAGCAACTGATGCGATTTCTAGGTATGGCTGGATATTATCGGAAATTTTGTTCCAATTTTTCCAAAATTGCTGAACCTTTGACAAGTTTATTGAGTAAGAAAACCAAATTTCATTGGTCTGACAAGTGTCAGGAATCTTTTGACAAGTTAAAGGCCATGCTTAAGAATGCACCAGTTCATTCTGCACCAAATTTTAGCCAATCATTTAAATTATCTGTTGATGCAAGTGATGTAGGGGTTGGTGGAGTATTGATTCAGGAAGACAAAAGTGGTGTGGATCACCCTGTGTGTTATTTTTCTAAAAAACTAAACAAGCACCAGAAAAATTATTCCACAATTGAGAAGGAATGTTTGGCTTTGATATTGGCTTTACAGCATTTTGAAGTGTATGTTACCTCAGCTCTTTCTCCCAATTATTGTGTACAGTGATCACAATCCCCTTACTTTCATCAACAAAATGAAAGATACAAATCGGAGATTGTTGAGATGGAGTTTGATATTGCAAGAATATAACATTGACATCAACACATCAGGGGAAAAGAACAATGTGATTGCAGATGCACTCTCACGTGCCTAGAAATGTAATATTGCTTGATGTAATTAAGTCCAGTATCATAAAACATGTTCTTATGTAATTTTGGTTATTGTAGTATTAGATGTATATTCAAAAGAAAGCTTTTTTATATAAATCTTTCTTTTTCTTTATGAGGGGAGGTGTTATGTATGATGTTTATATAATATTATAAATATTTTAGGAAATTTTAAATGTTTCTTCACTTTAATATTTGCTTAAATCTTAATGTTTATCAGAAAAAATACATGTTTAATTAGTGTCCTTGAATTAGGTTGTTTTGATCAATATGTTTTCTCAATTTGAAGGTCAAGGTTGAATTTTGTTTACAAGTAAAAATTCCATTAAGATGACACACATTCTAGAACATTCTGTCATGTGACCAATCTTTATATATACCATGTTTGGTGGACATTTATTCAGTTTTGACATTACCATCAGTCTTGTAAAGAGCTATTACAGTTGTGAAAATTCATTCCAAATTCTAAGAGAGGAATTATTTTAAATATTCATTGGATTATAACAGTGCTCACAAACTTTTGGATTTTATAGTTTTAATTGATGATTTTGGAATTTATGTGAACTTATTCAAAGATTTTGGAATACTTCATTTTGACATCAGCACATCAAGATTTCTAGTACATCAGGACTTTGGAGACCATAGGCACATAATAACATTCAAGGACACAGCCCTGAATTCTAAACATTCTATATTTAGGACTTGTGATTAGAACAATCATTCTTATTGGATTATTAGGATTTCAAAACACATTACTGTAAGTGACTTTTTGATTTTTCATTTTAATTATCTAGTAATAAATTGCTTGTTGATTTTTTACTTGATTTGTTGGTTTCACTTTCTTTCTGTTACATTTTTCTTAGACCATAGAGTCGTAACAGAAATTGGGGGCTCGCCGTTCCGGGATCCGAATTTCATTAAAGCATATTAGAGATATTAAATTTATCTTTGAAATTCATATTGATTTTGTCTCGGAGAATTTTTTTTTGTCTTTGGCAAAGATTTTTAATAAAGAAATTTTTTTTGTGTGAAACCAACAAGCATTTACAATGGCATCTAATGTTCAGAATTTCATTTCAAAACCTACCCAGGAGGGGTTAGAGTGCATGAGAAAGGATGAGTTGCTCGAGCTTGCCAGAAAATACAGTCTATCTGAGGCAAAAGTATCATTGACAAAACAGGAGATAAAGATTATTTTAATTCAGTATTTAGTAGGAAAGGGAAATTTTGATAGTAGTGCTTTAAGTTCGAAGAGAAAGCCTGTATCTGGTTCTGACAGGAAATTAAGGGAATTAGAGTTAAAGAACCAGATGGATTTAGAGTTAGCAAAGCTTCAGATTCAGAGAGAGAGAGAAAAAGAAGAGAGGCAGCTGGAGAGAGAGAGAAAGAAGAGAGGCAGATACAGATGGAGAGAGAGAAAGAAGAGAGGCAGATACAGATGGAGAGAGAGAAAGAAGAGAGGCAGATACAGATGGAGAGAGAGAAAGAAGAGAGGCAGATACAAATGCAGAAAGAAGAGAGGCAAATGCAGAGGGAGAGAGAGAAAGAGGAGAGACAGATGCAGATGCAAAGAGAAGAAAGGGAAATGCAATTTAAATAAGAAAATTAAAACTGGCAAACAGAGCACACTCCACTCCTTTAAAACACAAGTTCAGGTTTTGATGTTACTAGGTATATTAGGTTAGTACCCCCCTTTTCAGGAAAAAGAAGTAGATAAATACTTTCTTCATTTCGAGAAAATAGCTGAAAACTTGAAATGGCCCAGAGAGCATTGGACTTTGTTATTACAAAGTGTACTTATTGGCAAAGGTCGTGAAGTCTACATTTCAATGTCAGTACAACAAAGCACTGATTATGATGTGGTTAAGGAGTACATCTTGAAAGCTTATGAGTTGGTACCAGAGGCATATCGACAAAGGTTTAGGAATTGTAGAAAAGAAACTGGACAAACTCATGTCGAATTTGCAAGGGATAAAGAACAACTATTTGATAGGTGGTGCTCAGCCAAGGAAGTTGATCAAGGTTATGATAACCTCCGACAGCTCGTATTAATTGAAGAGTTCAAGAGGTGTATCCATAGTGATGTTAAAACCTATCTTGACGAGCAGAATGTGGAAACTTTGGAAAATGCTGCTCGTATGGCTGATGATTATTCCTTGACTCACAAAATTTCATTTGGCAGTAAGTCGTCCTCTCAGCAGTTTTCTGGTAAAAAACCATTTCAATCTCATTCGAGTACTTCCAAATTTCACAACAGCACAACTGTTAGGAATCAAACATCTGATAAGACCGATCAGAAATCCTTATCTCTTCCTACGTGCACTTATTGTAAAAAGAAAGGGCACGTTATTTCTGATTGCTTCAAGTTGAAAAATAAGCAACAGAGTAAAGACAGAGCTTTTCCAAATGCTCTTATTTCTACGAGGTCAAGGTCACGGTCTTGTATTGAAAGCAATACATTTGTTGGGTCAAACAAACCCCAGTCTGATTCTATTTTGGAGGCTTATTAACCATTCATGTCAGAAGGTTCTATATCAGTTATTGGTGATTCTGCCAAACCTATCCCAATTAAAATATTAAGGGACACTGGAGCATCTCAGAGTCTTTTATTATCAGGTACTTTGCCTTTGTCTGAGGAGTCTTCTTCAAGTGAAAGTGTTCTTGTTCAGGGAGTAGAGTGCGGCTTTGTAAATGTTCCTCTCCATTGTGTAAATTTGGCATCAGACTTAGTTTCTGGACCTGTGACTGTTGGGGCAGTGACTTCTTTACCCATAGAGGGTGTTCATTTATTACTAGGCAATGACCTAGCTGGAGATAAGGTTGTGGTTAATCCACTTGTAACTGACAAGCCTTGTTTAGATCAGAAAGTTGATCCTGTCGAAACTGAAATCCCTGATGTGTACCCTGCTTGTGCAGTTACTAGAGCTATGGCAAAAAGAGCTCTTGAGAGTGATGTTGATCAGGATATTATTCCTTTAGCTGACACATGTATTGGTCAGTCTTTTGATGAGGTCACTTTTTCCTCAGGTATTGATCAATCAAATGGTATTGATCACAGTGATCCTCTTTTGGCAACTCATTCTCTTTGTTCTAATCAGGATGACAAACGACAATCCCTTGTCGTTGAACAGGAGCAAGATCCCGAGATATCTTGTTTGTTTCAGAGGGCTATTAGTGAAACTGAAGCCACACAAGTTCCAGTGTGTTACTTTGTTAAAAAATGGGGTCCTTAGGAGAAAATGGAGACCACCTGATGTACCCGCTGGTGACGAGTGGTCAGTGAGCTATCAAATTGTTGTTCCTAAGTCATATAGACAGGAAATTCTTAATTTAGCCCATGAAACTCCTTTGGCTGGTCATTTAGGAGTCCGTAAGACTTATCACAAGATCTTGAATCATTTTTATTGGCCGAAACTCAAAAGTGATGTTTCTAAATACTGCAGATCTTGTCACACTTGTCAAATGGTAGGAAAACCCAATCAGAAGATACCTAAGGCTCATCTGCAACCTATTCCTGCATTTGATGAACCATTTAGTAGAATAATGGTAGACTGTGTTGGTCCTTTACCTAAAACCAAGTTAGGCTACCAATACTTGTTGACCATCATGTGTACATCTACAAGATTTCCAGAGGCAATTCCTCTGAGAAATATAAAAACTAAAAACTATTGTGAAAGCTTTGATGAAGTTTTTTACACTTGTTGGCCTTCCCAAATCTGTCCAGTCAGATCAAGGGTCAAATTTTATGTCTGGAATTTTCCAACAAGTTATGCATGAATTAGGCATCCAACAGTTTAAATCTTCTGCCTATCACCCTGAAAGTCAAGGTGCTTTGGAAAGATTTCATCAAACTTTGAAGAATATGATTCGATCATATTGCTTTGATACAGAAAAGGATTGGGATGAGGGTGTTCATTTGTTGTTGTTTGCTGTTAGGGAATCAGTTCAAGAGTCGTTGGGTTTTAGTCCCTTTGAACTAGTTTTTGGTCATACTGTCCGTGGACCATTGAAATTATTGAAAGAGAAACTTCTTTCAAATGAAGATTCAAAGATTAATCTTCTTGATTATGTCTCTGATTTCAAATACAAGTTGTCAAAGGCCTGTGAAGTAGCAAGAACTAATCTTCACACTACCCAGTCAAAAATGAAATTAAGGTATGACAGAAATTCACAGGAAAGGAGTTTTAAACCTGGTGACAAAGTTCTGGCTCTCTTTCCCATACCTCAGAATCCTCTTCAGGCTAAATTTTATGGTCTTTATACCGTTGAAAAAGAAAGTAAATGACTTAAATTATATCATTAACACTCCTTGGAGACGGAAAACAGAAACAACTTTGTCATATAAATATGTTAAAGGAATATTTTGACAGAGATAGCCCAGCTAATTATTCAGTTAATTTAGTTGTACCTGTCCCACACAGTGAAGATATCAACGATGGAATACAATCAGACTATAGTGACTCTGGTATAACCAATCTTCGGAATTCAGAAATATTGAACAACCTAGACCAGAAACTTTCACATCTACAACAACAGGAAAGAAATGAACTAAAACAGCTATTACATGACTATGAGCACTTGTTTCTTGATGTTCCAACACGAACAAGTAAAAATTTATCATGACGTTGACATTGTAGATTCTGCGCCTGTGAAACAGCATCCTTATAGGATGAATCCTCTCAAATAGAACTATCTGAAGAAAGAAATTCAGTATTTACTGGAGAATGATTTCATAGAACCAAGTAAAAGTAACTGGAGTTCACCATGTATTCTTGTTCCCAAGCCAGATAATACATTCCGTATGTGTACTGACTATAGAAAAGTCAACAGTGTCACCAAAACTGATTCATTTCCAATCCCAAGAATGGACGATTGCATTGATAAAATTGGAAATGCTAAATATGTCACCAAGTTTGACCTTTTAAAAGGATTCTGGCAAATTCCACTGACGGAAAGGGCAAAAGAAATTTCAACATTTGTAACTCCAGATGGACTTTATCAATATAAAGTCATGCCGTTTGGAATGAAAAATTCGCCTGCAACGTTTCAACGTCTGATGAACATGATAACATTTGGTCTTGATAATTGTGACGCTTATATCGATGACGTCATTATCTACAACAACACCTGGGAAGATCATTGGAAACCATTCGAAAATTCTTCGATCGACTCAGTGATGCGAATCTGACAATTAATTTGAGCAAAAGTGAGTTTTGCCATGCTTGTGTCACATTTTTAGGACATATTGTGGGACAAGGTCAAGTTAAACCTATAGAAGCTAAGGTCAAAGCTATCTCTGAATTTCAAGTTCCAATTTGTAAAAAGCAACTGATGCGATTTCTAGGTATGGCTGGATATTATCGGAAATTTTGTTCCAATTTTCCAAAATTGCTAAACCTTTGACAAGTTTATTGAGTAAGAAAACCAAATTTCATTGGTCTGACAAGTGTCAGGAATCTTTTGACAAGTTAAAGGCCATGCTTAAGAATGCACCAGTTCATTCTGCACCAAATTTTAGCCAATCATTTAAATTATCTGTTGATGCAAGTGATGTAGGGGTTGGTGGAGTATTGATTCAGGAAGACAAAAGTGGTGTGGATCACCCTGTGTGTTATTTTTCTAAAAAACTAAACAAGCACCAGAAAAATTATTCCACAATTGAGAAGGAATGTTTGGCTTTGATATTGGCTTTACAGCATTTTGAAGTGTATGTTACCTCAGCTCTTTCTCCAATTATTGTGTACAGTGATCACAATCCCCTTACTTTCATCAACAAAATGAAAGATACAAATCGGAGATTGTTGAGATGGAGTTTGATATTGCAAGAATATAACATTGACATCAAACACATCAGGGGAAAAGACAATGTGATTGCAGATGCACTCTCACGTGCCTAGAAATGTAATATTGCTTGATGTAATTAAGTCCAGTATCATAAAACATGTTCTTATGTAATTTTGGTTATTGTAGTATTAGATGTATATTCAAAAGAAAGCTTTTTTATATAAATCTTTCTTTTTCTTTATGAGGGGAGGTGTTATGTATGATGTTTATATAATATTATAAATATTTTAGGAATTTTAAATGTTTCTTCACTTTAATATTTGCTTAAATCTTAATGTTTATCAGGAAAAACATGTTTAACTAGTGTCCTTGAATTA
This sequence comes from Margaritifera margaritifera, assembly GCA_029931535.1. Lineage (NCBI taxonomy): Eukaryota > Metazoa > Mollusca > Bivalvia > Unionida > Margaritiferidae > Margaritifera > Margaritifera margaritifera. Next base: position 1,022,176 of record JAQPZY010001215.1, on the reverse strand, counting down.
GGTTGTTTTGATCAATATGTTTTCTCAATTTGAAGGTCAAGGTTGAATTTTGTTTACAAGTAAAATTCCATTAAGATGACACACATTCTAGAACATTCTGTCATGTGACCAATCTTTATATATACCATGTTTGGTGGACATTTATTCAGTTTTGACATTACCATCAGTCTTGTAAAGAGCTATTACAGTTGTGAAAATTCATTCCAAATTCTAAGAGAGGAATTATTTTAAATATTCATTGGATTATAACAGTGCTCACAAACTTTTGGATTTTATAGTTTTAATTGATGATTTTGGAATTTATGTGAACTTATTCAAAGATTTTGGAATACTTCATTTTGACATCAGCACATCAAGATTTCTAGTACATCAGGACTTTGGAGACCATAGGCACATAATAACATTCAAGGACACAGCCCTGAATTCTAAACATTCTATATTTAGGACTTGTGATTAGAACAATCATTCTTATTGGATTATTAGGATTTCAAAACACATTACTGTAAGTGACTTTTTGATTTTTCATTTTAATTATCTAGTAATAAATTGCTTGTTGATTTTTTACTTGATTTGTTGGTTTCACTTTCTTTCTGTTACATTTTTCTTAGACCATAGAGTCGTAACAGAAATTGGGGGCTCGCCGTTCCGGGATCCGAATTTCATTAAAGCATATTAGAGATATTAAATTTATCTTTGAAATTCATATTGATTTTGTCTCGGAGAATTTTTTTTTGTCTTTGGCAAAGATTTTTAATAAAGAATTTTTTTTTGTGTGAAACCAACAAGCATTTACAATGGCATCTAATGTTCAGAATTTCATTTCAAAACCTACCCAGGAGGGGTTAGAGTGCATGAGAAAGGATGAGTTGCTCGAGCTTGCCAGAAAATACAGTCTATCTGAGGCAAAAGTATCATTGACAAAACAGGAGATAAAGATTATTTTAATTCAGTATTTAGTAGGAAAGGGAAATTTTGATAGTAGTGCTTTAAGTTCGAAGAGAAAGCCTGTATCTGGTTCTGACAGGAAATTAAGGGAATTAGAGTTAAAGAACCAGATGGATTTAGAGTTAGCAAAGCTTCAGATTCAGAGAGAGAGAGAAAAAGAAGAGAGGCAGCTGGAGAGAGAGAAAGAAGAGAGGCAGATACAGATGGAGAGAGAGAAAGAAGAGAGGCAGATACAGATGGAGAGAGAGAAAGAAGAGAGGCAGATACAGATGGAGAGAAAGAAAGAAGAGAGGCAGATACAAATGCAGAAAGAAGAGAGGCAAATGCAGAGGGAGAGAGAGAAAGAGGAGAGACAGATGCAGATGCAAAGAGAAGAAAGGGAAATGCAATTTAAATTAAGAAAATTAAAACTGGCAAACAGAGCACACTCCACTCCTTTAAACACAAGTTCAGGTTTTGATGTTACTAGGTATATTAGGTTAGTACCCCCTTTTCAGGAAAAAGAAGTAGATAAATACTTTCTTCATTTCGAGAAAATAGCTGAAAACTTGAAATGGCCCAGAGAGCATTGGACTTTGTTATTACAAAGTGTACTTATTGGCAAAGGTCGTGAAGTCTACATTTCAATGTCAGTACAACAAAGCACTGATTATGATGTGGTTAAGGAGTACATCTTGAAAGCTTATGAGTTGGTACCAGAGGCATATCGACAAAGGTTTAGGAATTGTAGAAAAGAAACTGGACAAACTCATGTCGAATTTGCAAGGGATAAAGAACAACTATTTGATAGGTGGTGCTCAGCCAAGGAAGTTGATCAAGGTTATGATAACCTCCGACAGCTCGTATTAATTGAAGAGTTCAAGAGGTGTATCCATAGTGATGTTAAAACCGATCTTGACGAGCAGAATGTGGAAACTTTGGAAAATGCTGCTCGTATGGCTGATGATTATTCCTTGACTCACAAAATTTCATTTGGCAGTAAGTCGTCCTCTCAGCAGTTTTCTGGTAAAAAACCATTTCAATCTCATTCGAGTACTTCCAAATTTCACAACAGCACAACTGTTAGGAATCAAACATCTGATAAGACCGATCAGAAATCCTTATCTCTTCCTACGTGCACTTATTGTAAAAAGAAAGGGCACGTTATTTCTGATTGCTTCAAGTTGAAAAATAAGCAACAGAGTAAAGACAGAGCTTTTCCAAATGCTCTTATTTCTACGAGGTCAAGGTCACGGTCTTGTATTGAAAGCAATACATTTGTTGGGTCAAACAAACCCCAGTCTGATTCTATTTTGAAGGCTTATTAACCATTCATGTCAGAAGGTTCTATATCAGTTATTGGTGATTCTGCCAAACCTATCCCAATTAAAATATTAAGGGACACTGGAGCATCTCAGAGTCTTTTATTATCAGGTACTTTTGCCTTTGTCTGAGGAGTCTTCTTCAAGTGAAAGTGTTCTTGTTCAGGGAGTAGAGTGCGGCTTTGTAAATGTTCCTCTCCATTGTGTAAATTTGGCATCAGACTTAGTTTCTGGACCTGTGACTGTTGGGGCAGTGACTTCTTTACCCATAGAGGGTGTTCATTTATTACTAGGCAATGACCTAGCTGGAGATAAGGTTGTGGTTAATCCACTTGTAACTGACAAGCCTTGTTTAGATCAGAAAGTTGATCCTGTCGAAACTGAAATCCCTGATTTGTAACCTGCTTGTGCAGTTACTAGAGCTATGGCAAAAAGAGCTCTTGAGAGTGATGTTGATCAGGATATTATTCCTTTAGCTGACACATGTATTGGTCAGTCTTTTGATGAGGTCACTTTTTCCTCAGGTATTGATCAATCAAATGGTATTGATCACAGTGATCCTCTTTTGGCAACTCATTCTCTTTGTTCTAATCAGGATGACAAACGACAATCCCTTGTCGTTGAACAGGAGCAAGATCCCGAGATATCTTGTTTGTTTCAGAGGGCTATTAGTGAAACTGAAGCCACACAAGTTCCAGTGTGTTACTTTGTGAAAAATGGGGTCCTTAGGAGAAAATGGAGACCACCTGATGTACCCGCTGGTGACGAGTGGTCAGTGAGCTATCAAATTGTTGTTCCTAAGTCATATAGACAGGAAATTCTTAATTTAGCCCATGAAACTCCTTTGGCTGGTCATTTAGGAGTCCGTAAGACTTATCACAAGATCTTGAATCATTTTTATTGGCCGAAACTCAAAAGTGATGTTTCTAAATACTGCAGATCTTGTCACACTTGTCAAATGGTAGGAAAACCCAATCAGAAGATACCTAAGGCTCATCTGCAACCTATTCCTGCATTTGATGAACCATTTAGTAGAATAATGGTAGACTGTGTTGGTCCTTTACCTAAAACCAAGTTAGGCTACCAATACTTGTTGACCATCATGTGTACATCTACAAGATTTCCAGAGGCAATTCCTCTGAGAAATATAAAAACTAAACTATTGTGAAAGCTTTGATGAAGTTTTTTACACTTGTTGGCCTTCCCAAATCTGTCCAGTCAGATCAAGGGTCAAATTTTATGTCTGGAATTTTCCAACAAGTTATGCATGAATTAGGCATCCAACAGTTTAAATCTTCTGCCTATCACCCTGAAAGTCAAGGTGCTTTGGAAAGATTTCATCAAACTTTGAAGAATATGATTCGATCATATTGCTTTGATACAGAAAAGGATTGGGATGAGGGTGTTCATTTGTTGTTGTTTGCTGTTAGGGAATCAGTTCAAGAGTCGTTGGGTTTTAGTCCCTTTGAACTAGTTTTTGGTCATACTGTCCGTGGACCATTGAAATTATTGAAAGAGAAACTTCTTTCAAATGAAGATTCAAAGATTAATCTTCTTGATTATGTCTCTGATTTCAAATACAAGTTGTCAAAGGCCTGTGAAGTAGCAAGAACTAATCTTCACACTACCCAGTCAAAAATGAAATTAAGGTATGACAGAAATTCACAGGAAAGGAGTTTTAAACCTGGTGACAAAGTTCTGGCTCTCTTTCCCATACCTCAGAATCCTCTTCAGGCTAAATTTTATGGTCTTTATACCGTTGAAAAGAAAGTAAATGACTTAAATATATCATTAACACTCCTTGGAGACGGAAACAGAAACAACTTTGTCATATAAATATGTTAAAGGAATATTTTGACAGAGATAGCCCAGCTAATTATTCAGTTAATTTAGTTGTACCTGTCCCACACAGTGAAGATATCAACGATGGAATACAATCAGACTATAGTGACTCTGGTATAACCAATCTTCGGAATTCAGAAATATTGAACAACCTAGACCAGAAACTTTCACATCTACAACAACAGGAAAGAAATGAACTAAAACAGCTATTACATGACTATGAGCACTTGTTTCTTGATGTTCCAACACGAACAAGTAAAATTTATCATGACGTTGACATTGTAGATTCTGCGCCTGTTGAAACAGCATCCTTTATAGGATGAATCCTCTCAAATAGAACTATCTGAAGAAAGAAATTCAGTATTTACTGGAGAATGATTTCATAGAACCAAGTAAAAGTAACTGGAGTTCACCATGTATTCTTGTTCCCAAGCCAGATAATACATTCCGTATGTGTACTGACTATAGAAAAGTCAACAGTGTCACCAAAACTGATTCATTTCCAATCCCAAGAATGGACGATTGCATTGATAAAATTGGAAATGCTAAATATGTCACCAAGTTTGACCTTTTTAAAAGGATTCTGGCAAATTCCACTGACGGAAAGGGCAAAAGAAATTTCAACATTTGTAACTCCAGATGGACTTTATCAATATAAAGTCATGCCGTTTGGAATGAAAAATTCGCCTGCAACGTTTCAACGTCTGATGAACATGATAACATTTGGTCTTGATAATTGTGACGCTTATATCGATGACGTCATTATCTACAACAACACCTGGGAAGATCATTTGGAAACCATTCGAAAATTCTTCGATCGACTCAGTGATGCGAATCTGACAATTAATTTGAGCAAAAGTGAGTTTTGCCATGCTTGTGTCACATTTTTAGGACATATTGTGGGACAAGGTCAAGTTAAACCTATAGAAGCTAAGGTCAAAGCTATCTCTGAATTTCAAGTTCCAATTTGTAAAAAGCAACTGATGCGATTTCTAGGTATGGCTGGATATTATCGGAAATTTTGTTCCAATTTTTCCAAAATTGCTAAACCTTTGACAAGTTTATTGAGTAAGAAAACCAAATTTCATTGGTCTGACAAGTGTCAGGAATCTTTTGACAAGTTAAAGGCCATGCTTAAGAATGCACCAGTTCATTCTGCACCAAATTTTAGCCAATCATTTAAATTATCTGTTGATGCAAGTGATGTAGGGGTTGGTGGAGTATTGATTCAGGAAGACAAAAGTGGTGTGGATCACCCTGTGTGTTATTTTTCTAAAAAACTAAACAAGCACCAGAAAAATTATTCCACAATTGAGAAGGAATGTTTGGCTTTGATATTGGCTTTACAGCATTTTGAAGTGTATGTTACCTCAGCTCTTTCTCCAATTATTGTGTACAGTGATCACAATCCCCTTACTTTCATCAACAAAATGAAAGATACAAATCGGAGATTGTTGAGATGGAGTTTGATATTGCAAGAATATAACATTGACATCAAACACATCAGGGGAAAAGACAATGTGATTGCAGATGCACTCTCACGTGCCTAGAAATGTAATATTGCTTGATGTAATTAAGTCCAGTATCATAAAACATGTTCTTATGTAATTTTGGTTATTGTAGTATTAGATGTATATTCAAAAGAAAGCTTTTTTATATAAATCTTTCTTTTTCTTTATGAGGGGAGGTGTTATGTATGATGTTTATATAATATTATAAATATTTTAGGAAATTTTTAAATGTTTCTTCACTTTAATATTTGCTTAAATCTTAATGTTTATCAGGAAAAACATGTTTAACTAGTGTCCTTGAATTAGGTTGTTTTGATCAATATGTTTTCTCAATTTGAAGGTCAAGGTTGAATTTTGTTTACAAGTAAAATTCCATTAAGATGACACACATTCTAGAACATTCTGTCATGTGACCAATCTTTATATATACCATGTTTGGTGGACATTTATTCAGTTTTGACATTACCATCAGTCTTGTAAAGAGCTATTACAGTTGTGAAAATTCATTCCAAATTCTAAGAGAGGAATTATTTTAAATATTCATTGGATATAACAGTGCTCACAAACTTTTGGATTTTATAGTTTTAATTGATGATTTTGGAATTTATGTGAACTTATTCAAAGATTTTGGAATACTTCATTTTGACATCAGCACATCAAGATTTCTTAGTACATCAGGACTTTGGAGACCATAGGCACATAATAACATTCAAGGACACAGCCCTGAATTCTAAACATTCTATATTTAGGACTTGTGATTAGAACAATCATTCTTATTGGATTATTAGGATTTCAAAACACATTACTGTAAGTGACTTTTTGATTTTTCATTTTAATTATCTAGTAATAAATTGCTTGTTGATTTTTTACTTGATTTGTTGGTTTCACTTTCTTTCTGTTACATTTTTCTTAGACCATAGAGTCGTAACAGAAATTGGGGGCTCGCCGTTCCGGGATCCGAATTTCATTAAAGCATATTAGAGATATTAAATTTATCTTTGAAATTCATATTGATTTTGTCTCGGAGAATTTTTTTTTGTCTTTGGCAAAGATTTTTAATAAAGAAATTTTTTTGTGTGAAACCAACAAGCATTTACAATGGCATCTAATGTTCAGAATTTCATTTCAAAACCTACCCAGGAGGGGTTAGAGTGCATGAGAAAGGATGAGTTGCTCGAGCTTGCCAGAAAATACAGTCTATCTGAGGCAAAAGTATCATTGACAAAACAGGAGATAAAGATTATTTTAATTCAGTATTTAGTAGGAAAGGGAAATTTTGATAGTAGTGCTTTAAGTTCGAAGAGAAAGCCTGTATCTGGTTCTGACAGGAAATTAAGGGAATTAGAGTTAAAGAACCAGATGGATTTAGAGTTTAGCAAAGCTTCAGATTCAGAGAGAGAGAGAAAAAGAAGAGAGGCAGCTGGAGAGAGAGAAAGAAGAGAGGCAGATACAGATGGAGAGAGAGAAAGAAGAGAGGCAGATACAGATGGAGAGAGAGAAAGAAGAGAGGCAGATACAGATGGAGAGAAAGAAAGAAGAGAGGCAGATACAAATGCAGAAAGAAGAGAGGCAAATGCAGAGGGAGAGAGAGAAAGAGGAGAGACAGATGCAGATGCAAAGAGAAGAAAGGGAAATGCAATTTAAATTAAGAAAATTAAAACTGGCAAACAGAGCACACTCCACTCCTTTAAACACAAGTTCAGGTTTTGATGTTACTAGGTATATTAGGTTAGTACCCCCTTTTCAGGAAAAAGAAGTAGATAAATACTTTCTTCATTTCGAGAAAATAGCTGAAAACTTGAAATGGCCCAGAGAGCATTGGACTTTGTTATTACAAAGTGTACTTATTGGCAAAGGTCGTGAAGTCTACATTTCAATGTCAGTACAACAAAGCACTGATTATGATGTGGTTAAGGAGTACATCTTGAAAGCTTATGAGTTGGTACCAGAGGCATATCGACAAAGGTTTAGGAATTGTAGAAAAGAAACTGGACAAACTCATGTCGAATTTGCAAGGGATAAAGAACAACTATTTGATAGGTGGTGCTCAGCCAAGGAAGTTGATCAAGGTTATGATAACCTCCGACAGCTCGTATTAATTGAAGAGTTCAAGAGGTGTATCCATAGTGATGTTAAAACCTATCTTGACGAGCAGAATGTGGAAACTTTGGAAAATGCTGCTCGTATGGCTGATGATTATTCCTTGACTCACAAAATTTCATTTGGCAGTAAGTCGTCCTCTCAGCAGTTTTCTGGTAAAAAACCATTTCAATCTCATTCGAGTACTTCCCAAATTTCACAACAGCACAACTGTTAGGAATCAAACATCTGATAAGACCGATCAGAAATCCTTATCTCTTCCTACGTGCACTTATTGTAAAAAGAAAGGGCACGTTATTTCTGATTGCTTCAAGTTGAAAAATAAGCAACAGAGTAAAGACAGAGCTTTTCCAAATGCTCTTATTTCTACGAGGTCAAGGTCACGGTCTTGTATTGAAAGCAATACATTTGTTGGGTCAAACAAACCCCAGTCTGATTCTATTTTGGAGGCTTATTAACCATTCATGTCAGAAGGTTCTATATCAGCTTATTGGTGATTCTGCCAAACCTATCCCAATTAAAATATTAAGGGACACTGGAGCTTCTCAGAGTCTTTTATTATCAGGTACTTTGCCTTTGTCTGAGGAGTCTTCTTCAAGTGAAAGTGTTCTTGTTCAGGGAGTAGAGTGCGGCTTTGTAAATGTTCCTCTCCATTGTGTAAATTTGGCATCAGACTTAGTTTCTGGACCTGTGACTGTTGGGGCAGTGACTTCTTTACCCATAGAGGGTGTTCATTTATTACTAGGCAATGACCTAGCTGGAGATAAGGTTGTGGTTAATCACTTGTAACTGACAAGCCTTGTTTAGATCAGAAAGTTGATCCTGTCGAAACTGAAATCCCTGATTTGTACCCTGCTTGTGCAGTTACTAGAGCTATGGCAAAAAGAGCTCTTGAGAGTGATGTTGATCAGGATATTATTCCTTTAGCTGACACATGTATTGGTCAGTCTTTTGATGAGGTCACTTTTTCCTCAGGTATTGATCAATCAAATGGTATTGATCACAGTGATCCTCTTTTTGGCAACTCATTCTCTTTGTTCTAATCAGGATGACAAACGACAATCCCTTGTCGTTGAACAGGAGCAAGATCCCGAGATATCTTGTTTGTTTCAGAGGGCTATTAGTGAAACTGAAGCCACACAAGTTCCAGTGTGTTACTTTGTGAAAAATGGGGTCCTTGAGGAGAAAATGGAGACCACCTGATGTACCCGCTGGTGACGAGTGGTCAGTGAGCTATCAAATTGTTGTTTCCTAAGTCATATAGACAGGAAATTCTTAATTTAGCCCATGAAACTCCTTTGGCTGGTCATTTAGGAGTCCGTAAGACTTATCACAAGATCTTGAATCATTTTTATTGGCCGAAACTCAAAAGTGATGTTTCTAAATACTGCAGATCTTGTCACACTTGTCAAATGGTAGGAAAACCCAATCAGAAGATACCTAAGGCTCATCTGCAACCTATTCCTGCATTTGATGAACCATTTAGTAGAATAATGGTAGACTGTGTTGGTCCTTTACCTAAAACCAAGTTAGGCTACCAATACTTGTTGACCATCATGTGTACATCTACAAGATTTCCAGAGGCAATTCCTCTGAGAAATATAAAAACTAAAACTATTGTGAAAGCTTTGATGAAGTTTTTTACACTTGTTGGCCTTCCCAAATCTGTCCAGCTCAGATCAAGGGTCAAATTTTATGTCTGGAATTTTCCAACAAGTTATGCATGAATTAGGCATCCAACAGTTTAAATCTTCTGCCTATCACCCTGAAAGTCAAGGTGCTTTGGAAAGATTTCATCAAACTTTGAAGAATATGATTCGATCATATTGCTTTGATACAGAAAGGATTGGGATGAGGGTGTTCATTTGTTGTTGTTTGCTGTTAGGGAATCAGTTCAAGAGTCGTTGGGTTTTAGTCCCTTTGAACTAGTTTTTGGTCATACTGTCCGTGGACCATTGAAATTATTGAAAGAGAAACTTCTTCAAATGAAGATTCAAAGATTAATCTTCTTGATTATGTCTCTGATTTCAAATACAAGTTGTCAAAGGCCTGTGAAGTAGCAAGAACTAATCTTCACACTACCCAGTCAAAAATGAAATTAAGGTATGACAGAAATTCACAGGAAAGGAGTTTTAAACCTGGTGACAAAGTTCTGGCTCTCTTTCCCATACCTCAGAATCCTCTTCAGGCTAAATTTTATGGTCTTTATCTACCGTTGAAAAGAAAGTAAATGACTTAAATTATATCATTAACACTCCTTGGAGACGGAAACAGAAACAACTTTGTCATATAAATATGTTAAAGGAATATTTTGACAGAGATAGCCCAGCTAATTATTCAGTTAATTTAGTTGTACCTGTCCCACACAGTGAAGATATCAACGATGGAATACAATCAGACTATAGTGACTCTGGTATAACCAATCTTCGGAATTCAGAAATATTGAACACCTAGACCAGAAACTTTCACATCTACAACAACAGAAAGAAATGAACTAAACAGCTATTACATGACTATGAGCACTTGTTTCTTGATGTTCCAACACGAACAAGTAAAATTTATCATGACGTTGACATTGTAGATTCTGCGCCTGTGAAACAGCATCCTTATAGGATGAATCCTCTCAAATAGAACTATCTGAAGAAAGAAATTCAGTATTTACTGGAGAATGATTTCATAGAACCAAGTAAAAGTAACTGGAGTTCACCATGTATTCTTGTTCCCAAGCCAGATAATACATTCCGTATGTGTACTGACTATAGAAAAGTCAACAGTGTCACCAAAACTGATTCATTTCCAATCCCAAGAATGGACGATTGCATTGATAAAATTGGAAATGCTAAATATGTCACCAAGTTTGACCTTTTAAAAGGATTCTGGCAAATTCCACTGACGGAAAGGGCAAAAGAAATTTCAACATTGTAACTCCAGATGGACTTTATCAATATAAAGTCATGCCGTTTGGAATGAAAAATTCGCCTGCAACGTTTCAACGTCTGATGAACATGATAACATTTGGTCTTGATAATTGTGACGCTTATATCGATGACGTCATTATCTACAACAACACCTGGGAAGATCATTTGGAAACCATTCGAAAATTCTTCGATCGACTCAGTGATGCGAATCTGACAATTAATTTGAGCAAAAGTGAGTTTTGCCATGCTTGTGTCACATTTTTAGGACATATTGTGGGACAAGGTCCAAGTTAAACCTATAGAGCTAAGGTCAAAGCTATCTCTGAATTTCAAGTTCCAATTTGTAAAAAGCAACTGATGCGATTTCTAGGTATGGCAGGATAATATCGGAAATTTTGTTCCAATTTTTCCAAAATTGCTAAACCTTTGACAAGTTTATTGAGTAAGAAAACCAAATTTCATTGGTCTGACAAGTGTCAGGAATCTTTTGACAAGTAAAGGCCATGCTTAAGAATGCACCAGTTCATTCTGCACCCAAATTTTAGCCAATCATTTAAATTATCTGTTGATGCAAGTGATGTAGGGGTTGGTGGAGTATTGATTCAGGAAGACAAAAGTGGTGTGGATCACCCTGTGTGTTATTTTTCTAAAAAACTAAACAAGCACCAGAAAAAATTATTCCACAATTGAGAAGGAATGTTTGGCTTTGATATTGGCTTTACAGCATTTTGAAGTGTATGTTACCTCAGCTCTTTCTCCAATTATTGTGTACAGTGATCACAATCCCCTTACTTTCATCAACAAAATGAAAGATACAAATCGGAGATTGTTGAGATGGAGTTTGATATTGCAAGAATATAACATTGACATCAAACACATCAGGGGAAAAGACAATGTGATTGCAGATGCACTCTCACGTGCCTAGAAATGTAATATTGCTTGATGTAATTAATTCCCGTATCATAAAACATGGTTCTTATGTAAATTTTGGTTATTGTCGTATTAAGCTGTATATTCAAAAGAAAGCCTGTTTTTATATAAATCTTTCTTTTTCTTATGAGGGGAGGTGTTATGTATGATGTTTATATAATATTATAAATATATTAGGAAATTTTAAATGTTTCTTCACTTTAATATTTGCTTAAATCTTAATGTTTATCAGGAAAAACATGTTTAACTAGTGTCCTTGAATTAGGTTGTTTTGATCAATATGTTTTCTCAATTGAAGGTCAAGGTTGAATTTTGTTTACAAGTAAAATTCCATTAAGATGACACACATTCTAGAACATTCTGTCCTGTGACCAATCTTTATATATACCATGTTTGGTGGACATTTATTCAGTTTTGACATTACCATCAGTCTTGTAAAGAGCTATTACAGTTGTGAAAATTCATTCCAAATATCTAAGAGAGGAATTATTTTAAATATTCATTGGATTATAACAGTGCTCACAAACTTTGGATTTTATAGTTTTAATTGATGATTTTGGAATTTATGTGAACTTATTCAAAGATTTTGGAATACTTCATTTTGACATCAGCACATCAAGATTTCTAGTACATCAGGACTTTGGAGACCATAGGCACATAATAACAATTCAAGGACACAGCCCTGAATTCTAAACATTCTATATTTAGGACTTTTGATTAGAACAATCATTCTAATTGGATTATTAGGATTTCAAAACACATTACTGTAAGTGACTTTTTGATTTTTCATTTTAATTATCTAGTAATAAATTGCTTGTGATTTTTTACTTGATTTGTTGGTTTTCACTTTCTTTCTGTTACATTTTTCTTAGACCATAGAGTCGTAACAGAAATTGGGGGCTCGCCGTTCGGGATCCGAATTTTCTTTTAAAGCATATTAGAGATATTAAATTAATCTTTGAAATTCATATTGATTTTGTCTCGGAGAATTTTTTTTTGTCTTTGGCAAAGATTTTTAATAAAGAAATTTTTTTCTGCTGTGAAACCAACAAGCATTTACAATGGCATCTTATGTTCAGAATTTCATTTCAAAACCTACCCAGGAGGGGTTAGAGTGCATGAGAAAGGATGAGTTGCTCGAGCTTGCCAGAAAATAAAATACAAGTACTATCTGAGGCAAAAGTAATCATTGACAAAAACAGGAGGGGAGATAAAGTTTATTTTTAATTCAGTAATTAGTAGGAAAGGGAATTTTTGAAATTAGTGATATAAGTTTGAAGAGAAAGCCCTTGTATCTGGGGTTTCTGACAGGAAATTAAGGAGAATTAGGAGTTAAAGAACCAGATTGATTTAGAATTGGCAAAGCTTCAGATTCAGAGAGAGGAGAGGGAGAGAGAAAGTAAGAGAGTCAGATACAAATGCAGAAGGAAGCGAGGCAGATTACAAAATGCAGAAAGAAGAGAGGCAGATACAGATGGAGAGAGAAAAAGGAAGGAGAGGCAGATGGCAAGAGAGAAAATAGAAGAGAGGCAGTTGGAAGGGAGAAAGAAGAGAGAAAAATGCAGGAGATACGAGATGGTGACGAGAAAGAAGAGAGGCAAATGCAGTATGGAGGCGAGAGAGGAAATGAGAGGAGAGAGAGAAAGAGAGAGACAGATGCAGATGCAAAGAGAAGAAAGGGAAATGCAATTTAAATTAAGAAACTTATAACTGGCAAAACAGAGCACACTCCACTCCTTTAAACACAAGTTCAGGTTTGATGTTACTAGGTATATTCAGGTTAGTACCCCCCCTTTCAGGAAAAAGAAGTAGATAAATACTTTCTCATTTCGAGAAAATAGCTGAAAACTTGAAATGGCCCAGAGAGCATTGGACTTTGTTCTTACAAAGTGTACTTATTGGCAAAGGCTCGTGGAAGTCTACATTTCACTGTCAGTACAACAAAGCACTGATTATGATGTGGTTAAGGAGTACATCTTGAAAGCTTATGAGTTGGTACCAGAGGCATATCGACAAAGGTTTAGGAATTGTAGAAAAGAAACTGGACAAACTCATGTCGAATTTGCAAGGGATAAAGAACAACTATTTGATAGGTGGTGCTCAGCCAAGAAAGTTGATTCAAGGTTTTTGATAACCTCCGACAACTCGTATATTAATTGAAGAGTTTCAAGAGGTGACATCCTAGAGTGTTGTTTTAAACTATCTTGGTCGAGCTGAAATGTGGAAACTTTGGAAAATGCACTGCTCGTTATGGCCCTGATGATTATTTCCTTGACTCACCACTCAAATTTCATTTGGTAATAAATCGTCCTCTCAGCAGTTTTCTGGTTAAAAAACCATTTCAATCTCATTCGAGTAGTACTTCCAAAATTTCACAACAGCACAACTGTTAGGAATCAAACATCCTGATAAGACTGATCAGAAATACCTTATCTCTTCCTACTTGCACTTATTGTAAAACGAAAAAATGGGCACGTTATTTCCTGATTGCTTGCTTCAAGTTTTGAAAAATTAAGCAAACCAGAGTTAAAGGACAGAGCTTTTCCAAAATGCTCTTATTTCTACCGAGGGCAAGGTCACGGTCTTGTATTGAAAGCAATACATTTGTTTGGGTCAAAACAAACCCCAGTCTGATTCTATTTTGGAGGCCACTTATGATAACCATTCATGTCAGAAGGTTCTAAAATATCACTTATTGGTGATTCATGCCAAACTCTATCTCCCAATTAAAAATATTAAGGGGACACTGGAGACTTCTCAGAGTCCTTTTTATTATCAGGTACTTTGGTGGGGTTTGTGGGGTGTGATTGGTGGTTGCTAACTTGGTTTGTGGGTGTATGGTGTGGGTGGTTTTGGTGTGAGTGGTTTGTGTTTGGGGGTTGTGTGGTGAGTGTTTGTGGAAATTGTGTTGTGGTTTGTGTGGTGGGGGGCAGTATTTGGGTTTGAGTTGGTGTTTGTTTGTTGGGGGTGTTGTGGGCTTTGTGATTGTGTGTTGCGGCTTTGTGTTTGCCCTTTTGTGTACTGAGGAGATCTTCTTCAAGTGAAAGTTGTTCTTGTTCAGGGAGTAGAGGGTGGTGCGGCTTTGTAAATGTTACCTTCTTCATTGTGTAAATTTGGCATCTAGACTTAGTTTCTGGACCCTGTTGACTGTTGGAGGCAGTGACTTCTTTACCCATAGAGGGTGTTCAATATTATTACTAGGCCAAATGACCTAGCTGGAGATAAGTGTTGTTGGTTAATCCACTTGTACCTGACAAAAACCTTGTTTTTTGGATCAGAAAAAAAAAGTTTGATCCTGTCGAAACTGAAAAATCCCTGATTTGTACCCTGGCTTGTGCAGTTACTAGTGAGCTATGGCAACAAAAGAAGCTCTTGAGAGTGATGTTGATCAGGATTATTTTTATTCCTTTAGCTGACAACAATGTTTATTTGGTTCAGTCTTTTGATGAGGTCACCTTTTTCCTCAGGTATTGATCAATCAAATGGTATTGATCACAGTGATCCTCTTTTGGCATACTTCATTTCTCTTTGTCCTAATCAGGATGACAAACGACAATCCCTTGTCGTTGAAAAAACAGGAGCAAGATCCCGAGATATCTTGTTTGTTTCAGAGGGCTTATTAGTTGGAAACTGGAAGCCACACAAGTTCCAGTTGTGTTACTTTTGTGGAAATATGGGGGGTCCTTATGAGGAAAAAATGGAGGACTCACCTGATGTAACTCGCTGGTCGATGATGTGGTCAGTGAGCTATATAAATTGTATGTTTCCTAAGTCATATCGAACAGGAAATTCTTAATTTAGCCCATGAAACTCCTTTGGCTGGTCATTTAGGAGTCCGTAAGACTTATCACAAGATCTTGAATCATTTTTATTGGCCGAAACTCAAAAGTGATGTTTCTAAATACTGCAGATCTTGTCACACTTGTCAAATGGTAGGAAAACCCAATCAGAAGATACCTAAGGCTCATCTGCAACCTAACTTCCTGCATTTGATGAACCATTTAGTAGAATAATAGTAGACTGTGTTGGTCCTTTACCTAAAACCAAGTCAGGCAACCAATACTTGTTGACCATCATGTGTACATCTACAAGATTTCCAGAAGCAATTCCTCTGAGAAATATAAAAACTAAAACTATTGTGAAAGCTTTGGTGAAGTTTTTTTACACTTGTTGGCATTCCCAAATCTGTCCAGTCAGATCAAGGGTCAAATTTTATGTCTGGAATTTTCCAACAAGTTATGCATGAATTAGGCATCCAACAGTTTAAATCTTCTGCCTATCACCCTGAAAGTCAAGGTGCTTTGGAAAGATTTCATCAAACTTTGAAGAATATGATTCGATCATATTGCTTTGATACAGAAAAGGATTGGGATGAGGGTGTTCATTTGTTGTTGTTTGCTGTTAGGGAATCAGTTCAAGAGTCGTTGGGTTTTAGTCCCTTTGAACTAGTTTTTGGTCATACTGTCCGTGGACCATTGAAATTATTGAAAGAGAAACTTCTTTCAAATGAAGATTCAAAGATTAATCTTCTTGATTATGTCTCTGATTTCAAATACAAGTTGTCAAAGGCCTGTGAAGTAGCAAGAACTAATCTTCACACTACCCAGTCAAAAATGAAATTAAGGTATGACAGAAATACACAGGAAAGGAGTTTTAAACCTGGTGACAAAGTTCTGGCTCTCTTTCCCATACCTCTAAATCCTCTTCAGGCTAAATTTTTTTGGTCCTTATACCGTTGAAAAGAAAGTAAATGACTTAAATTATATCATTAACACTCCTGGGAGACGGAAACAGAAACAACTTTGTCATATAAATATGTTAAAGGAATATTTTGACAGAAGATAGCTCAGCTAATTATTCAGTTAATTTAGTTGTACCTGTCCCACACAGTGAAGATATCAACGATGGAGTACGATCAGACTATAGTGACTCTGGTATAACCAATCTTCGGAATTCAGAAATATTGAACAACCTAGACCAGAAACTTTCACATCTACAACAACAGGAAAGAAATGAACTAAAACAGCTATTACATGACTATGAGCACTTGTTTCCTGATGTTCCAACACGAACAAGTAAAATTTATCATGACGTTGACATTGTAGATTCTGCGCCTGTGAAACAGCATCCTTATAGGATGAATCCTCTCAAACAGAAACTATCTGAAGAAAGAAATTCAGTATTTACTGGAGAATGATTTCATAGAACCAAGTAAAAGTAACTGGAGTTTCACCATGTATTCTTGTTCCCAAGCCAGATAATACATTCCGTATGTGTACTGACTATAGAAAAGTCAACAGTGTCACCAAAACTGATTCATTTCCAATCCCAAGAAGGGACGATTGCATTGATAAAATTGGAAATGCGGAATATGTCACCAAGTTTGACCTTTTAAAAGGATTCTGGCAAATTCCACTGACGGAAAGGGCAAAAGAAATTTCAGCATTTGTAACTCCAGATGGACTTTATCAATATAAAGTTATGCCGTTTGGAATGAAAAATTCGTCTGCAACGTTTCAACGTCTGATGAAACATGATAACATTTGGTCTTGATAATTGTGACGCTTATATCGATGACGTCATTATCTACAACAACACCTGGGAAGATCATTTGGAAACCATTCGAAAATTCTTCGATCGACTCAGCGATGTGAATCTGACAATTAATTTGAGCAAAAGTGAGTTTTGCCATGCTTTGTGTCACATTTTTAGGACATTATTGTGGGACAAGGTCATGTTAAACCTATAGAAGCTAAGGTCAAAAGCTATCTCTGAATTTCAAGTTCCAATTTGTAAAAAGCAACTGATGCGATTTCTAGGTATGGCTGGATATTATCGGAAATTTTGTTCCAATTTTTCCAAAATTGCTGAACCTTTCACAAGTTTATTGAGTAAGAAAACCAAATTTTCATTGGTCTGACAAGTGTCAGGAATCTTTTGACAAGTTAAAGGCCATGCTTAAGAATGCACCAGTTCTTTCTGCACCAAATTTAGCCAATCATTTAAATTATCTGTTGATGCAAGTGATGTAGGGGGTTGGTGGAGTATTGATTCAGGAAGACAAAAGTGGTGTGGATCACCCTGTGTGTTATTTTTCTAAAAAACTAAACAAGCATCAGAAAAATTATTCCACAATTGAGAAGGAATGTTTGGCTTTGATATTGGCTTTACAGCATTTTGAAGTGTATGTTACCTCAGCTCTTTCTCCAATTATTGTGTACAGTGATCACAATCCCCTTACTTTCATCAACAAAATGAAAGAATAAAAATCGGAGATTGTTGAGATGGAGTTTGATATTGCAGGAATATAACATTGACATCAGACACATCAGGGGAAAAGACAATGTGATTGCAGATGCACTCTCACGTGCCTAGAAATGTAATATTGCTTGATGTAATTAAGTCCAGTATCATAAAACATGTTCTTATGTAATTTTGGTTATTATAGTATTAGATGTATATTCAAAAGAAAGCTTTATTACATAAATCTTTCTTTTTCTTTATGAGGGGAGGTGTTATGTATGATGTTTATATAATATTATAAATATAATTAGGAAATTATAAATGTTTCTTCACTTTAATATTTGCTTAAATCTCAATGTTTATCAGGAAAAACATGTTTAACTAGTGTCCTTGAATTAGGTTGTTTTGATCAATATGTTTTCTCAATTTGAAGGTCAAGGTTGATTTTGTTTACAGTTAGAATTCCATTAAGATGACTCATATTCTAGAACATTCTGTCATCTGACCAATCTTTATATATGCCATGTTTGGTGGACATTTATTCAGTTTTGACATTACCATCAGTCTTGTAAAGAGCTATTGCAGTTGTGAAAATTCATTCCAAATTCTAAGAGAGGAATTATTTTAAATATTCATTGGATTATAACAGTGCTCATAAAACTTTTGGATTTTGGATTTTTAATTGACAATTTTGGAATTTATGTGAACTTATTCAGAGATTTTGGAATACTTCATTTTGACATCAGCACATCAAGATTTCTAGTACATCAGGACTTTGGAGACCATTAGCACATCATAACATTCAAGGACACAGCCGTGAATTTGGAACATTCTATATTTAGGACTTGTGATTAGAACAATCATTCTTATTGGATTATTAGGATTTCAAAACACATTACTGTAAGTGACTTTTTTGATTTTTCATTTTAATTATCTAGTAATAAATTGCTTGTTGATTTTTACTTGATTTCTAATATAATTTTTAATATAATTTTCTACTCTTTGATGGCATACACGAAGCAGATAATTTGAACTCTAATATATATATATATTGAAATCGACACCAATATCGTTGGGGTATACGGTTAAAAAAGTCTTTATAAGCTCACCAGCTAGAAAACAGAGTTGTTATATTTATTCATGGTTGCCCTTGCAATATATATATATATATATATATATATAATATATATATATATATATATATATATATATATATATATATATATATATATATAATTAAGTCAGCAATTCTGTCATTTTGGTTCTTTATGGAAAAAAAGTAATTGTAGACCAGAAAAGATTAACTATCTTTTATTTTAATTCTAAATGTTCATGAGTTCCCCCTTTAAAAATACCTTCTTAAGGGCTATTGGGAACGCGAATAGGCTTCATAGCGTGGGTGTGTAGGTGTGGTATAGTCAAATATCACGTATAGCACATGACATGTGGAAACTTATAAATTAGTAACTTTACAAAACTGTCATTTAAAATGTGCAGGTACAATTTGTTTTGCGGAAAAGGTATTTATAAAAGCTAAAATAGACAATTTGATATTGCATTGTACGCGCAATAGATCACGACACTGAGATAGAATTGAGCTATTGCATTGTAATTATTGGGTTACATGGAGACTAAGCAAGATGCAACGAGCCTTACATTTTTCATATATATAGAGCCTTGCATACACTGCATGTAGCCAGTGCTGAATTACCCAAATAGGCAGACTAAGCACGTGCTTAGGGCATCAGCAAAGCAGGGGCCAAAAAAAAAAAAAAAATGAGAAAAATTAGGGTTTGTTTTCTTTTGAATTACATGGGGGGGGGGGGGGGGGGGCACCATAATCTTTTGAGTGCTTAGGGCCTCTAAAGGTCGTAATCCGGCCCTGCATATAGCAAATATCACGATGCCATTTAATGGGGGCTGCCATATTGGTCATTTTTCCAGTCGAGCTAGTTCCATGACTTACAGTCATATTAAACGCAATCCCGTAACCCGATGGCTATCAAAACTTTCCATATAGAAAGTACAGTTATGGTCGGTACTGTTAATAGCGAAGACAATTCCTAAACGTTCCTGAAATCCATACAATGAAATGACTTATTTGCTTGTTTAAAAGTCACTTCTTTTCCTTACTTCTTTCACCGCATGTAGTTACTATAAATATTAATCCACCAAAGTCTATATCATCGGGTATTATCAGTCCTTCGTTCCTAATACCCGTCTAAAGATAATTAGAAGTACTTGATATTAGCTAATTATCCTACAAAAAATCGTATATGTATGCATAAATGTGATATATATTGAATTTGCTTGTAAGTATGAGAAACTATTGTAGTTGTGGTATGTGTTTCCTCTAGTGTGCGATAAGGCACTCCCCGAAAGCAAGAATGGTTTAAATTAAGAAAAAGAACAATTGTAACAAAATGACAAACTGGTCAGGTAATATATATGAGGCAGTTGCATACTTTATAAGATTGTATTTCGCTCAGTTCTGTTGCATGTTACGATTGTCATTAATCGTAAATGTTAAACTAAGTATAAGCGCAGCATGCTTTGTGACGGTGAATATAACTATACATGTATATATCCATGTGCTTTTGTATAGTGGATTCTACGGTGTGTCGAATAGACCAACTGTAGGAAAGAGTTGACACTTGTTTATATTATTAATTATATACATATTAATGGTGATTTAGTGACATATTTTGGTATTTTGATATATTGTTATTGATATTGTTTTGTGTGTGACATTTGAACACTGGATTTTTTTTTTCGTTTTACAGTGTAGTCATTTGCAAAGACATGGGGTGCTTTAGAAAAGCAGGATAACAGGAGGCGGCTTAACGTGGCTGATAGGCTCCATAAAGAGGGAAATATTAGGACCCAAAGTTCTTACATTTTGTACATTTTGCCTTGAACCCATTACAAGATACCAAGAAAGTGGTCAGAGATTTAAACTCATGACTCAAAAATTAATACAGTATAGAAAAACTAAATTACCAATTGTGGTAGAATAGAGTAGATGTACCAATTTACAGAAAGACATGTGAGCAGAAAATATGAAAATATTACCAAATATTCATTTTGGATCATCATAATGTTTGTCACTGAAAATTGTGTCATTATTATTATTACCAAATATACATGTTTCAATTTGTGTCGTTTGTCTTCATCATAAAATGCTGTTTATTTCCAGTACAGGGTCTCCCTACCTATTTTATAGGAACTACTGTCAAAGTTGTTCATGACTGACAAGAATCCATTTTTATTGCAAAACAGTATGTGCAGACAAAAAAAGCTCATGTTCAATATATCCAAGTTTTATACAAACTCCACTTCTGCTTGACACTAAATGATTATTCAGTGACATTACTTTTTCACTACATATAGACTCCATATTGCAGTACACTGCATCAAAATATGTGGACAAAAAGGTATGGAATTTTTTTATTATAAGTTATTCTTTCACACACTCACTACTAAATGTTACAGGATACTTAATTTAAAGAAATGGGACATCACTATTACCATATTTTTTGGCCATTTCTTCATATTCAAAGTACCATCCCCCACCACCTGTAATGAATTGTGCATTACCAATAGCCCTTAATAATATGTCAATTAAAGCAGCCTCAAATCAGCGAGCGAATTGCACAGTATTAACTTTATATCTTGGATTTTATAACCTATACATATATCAAATTAGAGGTATTATAAGTCTCTGATCAAATAATGTATGAATGTAGTATATGTATGACCCCTAAATCAGACTGGCCTCATTGTTTACGCATATGATCTTCATTGTGTATATGTATAGCCCCTAAATCAGACTGGCCTCATTGTTTACGCATATGATCTTTATCGTGTATATGTATGACCCCTAAATCAGACTGGCCTCATTGTTTACGCATATGATCTTTATCGTGTATATGTATGACCCCTAAATCAGACTGGCCTCATTGTCTACGCATATGATCTTTATCGTGTATATGTATAGCCCCTAAATCAGACTGGGCTCATTGTTTACGCATATGATCTTTATCGTGTATATGTATAGCCCCTAAATCAGACTGGCCTCATTGTTTACGCATATGATCTTTATCGTGTATATGATAACGGAATGTGCTAACATTCAATGCTTTTGAACAAAGAATATGGCAGTGACAGCAAAAATAAGTACGGTCCATACAAAGAATATGCAGGTGACAGCAAAAATAAGCACAGTCCATACAAAGAATATGGCAGTAACAGCAAAAATAAGCACAGTCCATACAAAGAATATGGCAGTGACAGCAAAAATAAGCACGGTCCTATACAAAGAATATGGCAGTGACAGCAAAAATAAGCACAGTCCATACAAAGAATAGGGCAGTGACAGAAAAAATAAGTTACGGTCCATACAAGAATATGGCAGTGATAGCAAAAATAAGCACAGTCCATACAAAGAATATAGCAGTGACAGCAAAAGTAAGCACAGTCCATACAAAGAATATGGCAGTGACAGCAAAAATAAGCACGGTCCATACAAAGAATATGCAGTGACAGCAAAAATAAGCACAGTCCATACAAAGAATATGGCAGTGACAGAAAAAATAAGTACGGTCCATTCAAAGAATTTGGCAAGTGACAGACAAAATAAAGTACGGTCATACAAAGAATATGGCTAGTGACAGCAAAAATAAGCACGGTACATACAAAGAAAACGCGAGGAATCAGTACATGGAACCTACATAGTTTCATCTGGTTTGGGGTATAGTTCAAGTTCGTTATTGGCAAAGCGTACAAAGTCGGTTTCTCGACATAACATGACCTAGTGTGTATGTATATGTGTGTGTATGTGTGTATGTGAGAGAGAGAGAGAGAGAGAGAGAGAGAGAGAGAGAGAGAGAGAGAAAGAGAGAGAGAGAGAGAGAGAGATTGTGTGTGTAAATAGAAACGTGCGAGCAACAAAAGCATTTACATTAAAAAAGGATTACAAATGACATATGTTTATAATCAAACAATGATATAAAGTAATATTTGAAACAAAAGCAGCAATACCATATTATTTCTTGAAAAAACTACGATCGAAGAAGTATCGCCTTTCTTATTTCCATTCGAATGTATAAAAATTTTGCCAGTCTATTAATTAATCCTAGCGTTGTATTTGTCACAAAATGTTTCATTTTGTCTCAGAGCAGGAGATACAAGAAAAAAACTGATAAACGACGATTCTAGCGTGTGTTACAAACTTTTATTATATAACCTCAAAACTATTTTTTTAGTGCATCTGGGATTAATGAAAACACAATTGCTATTTGTTTCACCATCCTGGATCGAAGGTATTGGACAAAATTCAGGGAAGGAACTATGATTTCAATTACTAAATTTAAATGAACTCTTTAGCCTGGCCTAAAACCTTGCTACTGTTTGTCTTAGTCGTTTTCTGATTGAGCATTTGTTGATCCTTCTGTGACATAGTTTGCATAAAAATTTTCTTATAACACCATATCAGCTTAATGGATAATCGAATGTGAAATTATATTTTGTGCACATTTTCAAAAGACCCCAGGTGTCTCTGAGGTCTCAGTAACGTGTCGATTCAAATTGATACAACGTAAAGAGTTTTACTTTTTGTGATGCATTAGATCCTAAATGATTTCATGATTTATGTTACAGTCTATTATAGAATTTTACATAACCCTAGGGGCCCGCAACAGGTTATGTGGCTCCCACTTTATTTTGGATTACACGATACATGATATTCAGTTGGTATAAGTGACGTTTACCAGGGGGCCTACTGAAGGGCAATGGTGGATGGTAATTTGCCTGACTTATCGACACGAAAAAAAACTAGCCTTTTGGCCATATGCCAGGAATCCGTAAATATGCAATAAGCTTACAACATATGCTCTCCTTCCTGCTCACTCTAGCAATTAAAAAAAAAAAAAAGATCGAGATTCGTACTTGGACTCCATGAACAATTCATTCGTTTACGTTCCCTTTCGATCAATGTCCCGTGCCGGTCGTAAACGGTTTTTGAGCATTTCACACCTTTTACTGCATTCAGAGATCACCGTTTAATGCATTAAGAGAGCATCGTTTATTGCATTAAGAGAGCATTCGATCTTTTAATGCATTCAGAAAGCATCTTTTAAATGCATTCCGAGAGCACCGTTTAATGCCATTTTGCGCACTGATCCTTGTTTTATTCGTCTTCGTACCGTTTTCGACCACTTGTGTACCGTACCTTAGGTGTTACGGTATCGTTTTGGCGTCCACTGTTTCACATATTGCTAAAGACGTTTTCAAATACGGTGCGACACTAAAGGACAGTCTCTAAAATACACGTTGAGTTTTTCAGATACTCGGGATACGAACTGATAAAAGTGTACTTAAAATTTAAAATGATTTGCAAGCCGGGATGTATTTAGGAAAGAATGCGAAGAGCTCTGACACTTATATGCGTTTCGAAAGGACATCTAAATTATAAACGGAAGGGAGAGTTCCAAGTAAAACTTTTTTTATCTTTATATGCGCAGTCTGTAATATCATCCAACATCATTTTTTTCACGAAGTTTACATGAATGCATTGATTTTCAATGTGTGTGTGTGTGTTGTGTGTGAGAGAGAGAGAGAGAGAGAGAGAGAGAGAGAGAGAGAGAGAGAGAGAGAGAGAGAGAGAGAGAGAGAGATGATTAAAAATTTCTCCTTTCATTCTGGACAACTTTATTATATTCTAGTACTAAACTTATGGAGTAGCAGCTGAAAGTTTCCATTTTGTCTTATTCCAAACATCCTTGAGAAAGCCAAGATAAAATTTAGAAATGCAGGAGTCATTCTCCTTAAAATAGCCAAAGGAGGAAAGCACGCGTTCAGTAAATAAAAATCTGATAACTCCTCATTCAGTGATTACCGTACGTGTCAGTGTATTAGTTCTACAATACCGTAACTCTACCGTGCTGCGGCGGTGTCATAGTTATCTGGCCATGTAGTTACAACCTGAATGGATAACACAATTTTTATTCAGATTAAAAAGAAATAAGTTATCTTCATGCAGAATTAAGGTGGAAGTTTCAGAATCGGCTTTGATATTATTTGCTGTACATATTTGTCTAATTTTACCAATGTCAGAAAGCTCCAAATCCGGCGTTTGATTTCAGAGTTCAATTTCGGTTCTCATGTTATTACGGAGCTTGTTGTCCCGTATTGTTGCCGTTGATCTGACACATATCCCAGTGGAGCCATTAATCATTGCATGACGTGCATGCATTTTTTCTAAGTGGTACTGTTAGTAGACCACTATGACCTACATTTCAGTCTTACTAAAGAAACATCGCAGTTGTGCATACAGGTCCTTTCGTACGAACAGTTGTGCATACAGGTCCTGTCGTACGAACAGTTGGCATGATCAGAAACTGTTTAATAAGCATACCACATGGAAGTAATCTAAACCTGATCTTCAAAAGAAAAAGGTTACTAGATGATCTGAAATCAATGTTTTTCCATAGTGACCGTATGTTGTCAAGGTTTGCCGCATTCTGAAAAATCAGACTGTGTGTCTCTCTTTATGTCTACCTTCAACTTTGTTAGTCGTTAATCATTATAGCTACGAGACGCGATTGGCATTATTAAAAAGGACCCGCACAATATCCTAGAGTAAGGTGTAAGATCAAAATATAATGACCCCCAAGAAGAAACGCAAACACTCGTTTTAAAGTTTAAAATTCATACTGCATGTTGTCAACAAAGGTTAATATCACCAAACATATATATTCATTTGCAAGGTCTTTACGAAAGATCATAAGATTGTCACACTTAGAGGTACGCAAGTCATGCCGGCATATCAATACTATATCCAAAGTGTAATCTAGACGCATGCATGCACATAATTTTCTACTATACTATTTGCAGACATGTAACTAGTTGAACGAGTACATACAAATCCCAACTAGGCCACCAATGCCCCAAAATTCCTAAAATACCCGATATGCTTGATAAGTTAATTTTATTGAGGTTTGTAAAAATGTCTAGCACTGACCCCATAAGCAGAGTAATGAAGTCTGAGTCATCATTACTATACGACAACAGGTGTTCTTTCAAGTAACTTTGCTTATTGGGGAGCAGACGAATAATCGGGTACACTATCCCATTTCTTGTTTCGAATCGACGAGGAGTCTATGCAGCGAATTTAATGAGGAAACCAGACAGAACAAAAGCGTCCATTCATATTACAATTTGCTGATGACATCACATTTTTTCTGCTTTCGGCAATGATTTAGTTGTATTTGCTTGGGATCTATATGTATTTGTTTGAAATGCAGAGTGTGCACTTGGGTTTAAATTGGTATGGGCTTATTCGCATGTACGAAAGCTGTCCAGAGAGAATACGTGTATGCACTTGCAAGAATGTTTGAATAAACTTTTGTTGACGGCATATATCAAAACAATCAAATTACTTTTATGTTAAGTAATGGTTAAGCGTGTTTTTAATTACGATTGGTTTACTGCAAATAACTGATACTATACTCTAAGTGCCAAACTGCAGTAAGGTCCTTCTCCAGGCACTAATCACTTAATGAATATCATCAGTAAGTCCTTCTCCAGGCACTAATCTCTTAATGATATCATCAGTAAGTCCTTCTCCAGGCACTATTCTCTTAATGAATATCATCAGTGGACTTCGAGTGACAATTGGACAGACTTCAAAAACAGAGAAATTGGTTGGTTGGTTGGGGGGGGGGGGGATTGTGCCCCATGCCAATGTGAGCAATATACAGAGGTGTGCCCTAACTTCTACCACAATCTGTCCCTAACTTTTATGTGCAGTATCAAGTGCCACTGTACGAACAATACTAGAAGAGATTAAGATGTGCAATCTTAGAAACAATTCTACTGTTGTCATCTTATGTTGGAGGAAAATACTATAGCATATAGAGATCATGATTTGAGACTCACAAAAGAAGTATATGATCAGATTCTGAGACACATCCATGCTCAAAAAACCCTATATGTGAATTAGTTTTTGGGGGAAAGATTGCGATGTATGGGATATAAATTAATCCATTATAAGATTAACACAACAGTGGAACTGTAAACTGGTCTACCAGCGCACCAGGCTTTCATTACCAGAGATGGCAATGATAAACAACTTACTATATGTGACACCCTTCCTACGAAGGAGTAGAACAACCTCATTAAAAATATAAATGGAGTCATTAGAATTGTGCACAAGTACAGTGATATTACTTCTGAAGGAAAATCACCAGAAACTCCCGACACAGTCAGAACTCTGTGAACAGTGTCAGAACTCTGTGAACAGACATAAACACTATCAATATTATGGACATTTAGAAACCAGTCAAGGATGTAATTTGTGTGGTGAAATAAACCATACATAGCCTTGCTGAAGTGTGGGAAGTGGAGAAAGGAATTTAGATGCTGGTTATATTCTGAGGCAAAGGTAATTTTTTCTGGTCAATAGGACAAAGGCAATTATGTTGTTACTGTTGTTTAAAATCTTTCATCCGAGTAAATTATGAAATTCCTCTTGAAGAGTAAAAAATATATTTTTACGAACTATCTCAACACTATCAATCTACTTCATGAAAATCAATCTGGCTTTCGAAAGATCATTGTTGTGAAACTGCACTTATCTCTATGACTGACACGTTGGCGAAATCCATAGAGGAAGGAAAGTTATTAGGCACTGTAGTGATTGATTTTCGGTCCCCCATTTACCTGAACAACTGTTTTCCAGCAAAAAGAATCTACTGGTACCCCAAATCTAAGATCAATTAAAGGTCACAATTCAAAGTACCCAAACCAACAAAGAAGCTGTTCAAAAACAGCTGTCAATTTTCAGGAGCTCTTGTTCCGAATAACCTACATCATAATATTAAATCAGCGCCAAGTATCTCTTCCTTCCACAATAAATGTATTAAATGGATGAAATCCTAATAATATGGGCTACTGGTTAAAGTACAAGATACACCACCCACCTTTTGTTTGTCACTTCTGCAGCAATGTAGACAGGGCGTAGCAAACCACCCTCCCTGGCCTGGGGGGGGGGGGGGGGGGCGGGGCACGTCCAGTTTGTATGTGTGTGTGTGTGGGAGGGGGCAAAATTCCCATCAAACAATTTTTGGGGGGAGTAGGCCCCAGAGATAAGTTTTGCGGAGGGGGGGGGCATAATTTCTAACTACGCGAATGAATCTAGAATTTTTATTAGAATAGTTATTAATATATTGTGTATTTACTTGTGTGTGCGTGTGTGTGTGAACATATTTTTATTAACATCTTTATATGTACATAAAGAGGGCCTCAAGATAGATTATTACTTCTTATTTTATAACTAATTGAGTCTAGTCACCCTCTGAAATAAAGTCTTTATTATTATTATTATTATTATTATTATTATTGGTCCTCTTTATTTGATTGATTTTTTAACATACAGGTATTTTGGTGCTGTTTTTTATTTCTTGAAGTAAAAGAGTTATTCCTTGTTGAACTGTCTTTCACAACTTCATAAAGAAAGGTTTATATTAAGCGAAGAATGGTGTATCCGGCACATAGGATGTAAATATAAAGGTGTGCCCGACAATATTGGATTGTCCTTCCCAGCTTGACGCTAGACAAAATTACATTATAATTGCAGAATAGTGTACCCGGCTCTCACTAATTTAAAAAAAAAAAAATAGTGCACACGACAAGATATATATATCGATGATAGCATGTCCCCTTGCCACTTCCAGTGCATGCATAGTTCGTAGTTGGGAGGAGGGTAGGGGATATAGAAAGCTGCAATTTTAAAATATAAAATGCATGCACTACAAGAAAAACTAATAATAATTTACTTCAGACAGCTTGACATTATTTTGCTCCATAGACATGTTTCGTAAGTCAGACATGTTTTTTATAGTGACTGCGCAAATACATTGGACACTATAGGATCGGCTCATTATTAATGTTAGCGGCTACAATTAGGGGCGACACTACAAGGAGCATTGCTCTACATAGTTTCATAAATTTTACTTTGCGTTTGTTTTTCTGTTTTTCTGTTTGATTAAAAGTGTAAAAAAATCGTGATATTAAGATTGTGTTAAATGTAAAAAAATCGCCTTTAAAGAAGGTAAAACTTCCGTTTTCCGTCTAAATATAGAGTTTGACTACGAGTAATGTGGGCACGTGACGCCTTAAAGAGTAGTCTGAGGCGCAAATAGCAGAGAGAGAGAGATAGTGAGAAAGAGAGAGAGAGAGAGAGAGAGAGAGAGAGAGAGAGAAAGTGTGTGTTTTGATACTTTCATGTTGATTTCTACGGTAATAAAAGACTATGGGATGAAATGGTTTTCATACACAGTAATGTATTCTCATATGAGTAAAGCAGTTTTTGTCCGCTATTTGAGAGCAATAGATAAAGCAAGTCATTTAATTGGTGCATGTGTAATGGGATGGGGGGGGGGAGGGGGGCTCATGTCAATGTTTTACCGAGTGAAAGTGTACGCTATAACGTTCTGTCTGTCTGTCTGTCTGTCTCTCGTATGTATGTATGTGTGCAGAGTTTAAATGCACCTCAGCACAGTAGTGGCTACATGGTGCCAACTAAAAGAAAATTCGAAAATATAAAAATGAAGAATTGCATAAACACCCTGTCTGTCATATTGTAATTAGATATCCAGCGATCATAATTGTAATTAGATATCCAGCGATCATAATTGCTTTGGCAAAGTATGCTAGACACTCTTTGTCGCGTGTAGCTCAGTTTCCTAGGCACTCTTGCATGTTTGGCTATTGAATTGTATGCGTGCATTCGCATTTATCATTTATGTGAACAATCAAAGTCAATTGTGGCTGTAATGATCTACTTTTGTTTTGCTCATGATTATACACTATTCATGCAAAGTAGGCGAGACATATAATTCAACAGACGTCCTCTTTACTATATGTGTTTTTTGGCATTCGGGTTTTTTTTTGGGCTGTTTTTATTCTTTATGTAGATGAGTACTTCCTTTGTTGGACTGTCTTGCTCATACTTACACAAAAAGATATGTAGCCTACATATATAGAGTAGTTCATACTTACACAAAAAGATATGTAGCCTACATATATAGAGTAGCTCATACTTACACAAAAAGATATGTAGCCTACATATATAGATAGCTCATACTTACACAAAAAGATATGTAGCCCTACATATATAGAGTAGCTCATACTTACACAAAAAGATATGTAGCCTACATATATAGAGTAGCTCATACTTACACAAAAAGATATGTAGCCTACATATATAGAGTAGTTCATGCTTACACAAAAAGATATGTAGCCTACATATATAGAGTAGCTCATACTTACACAAAAAGATATGTAGCCTACATATATAGAGTAGCTCATTCTCCCAGGGTATAAAAACAACCTGATTCCCTTAAGCTTTCTTCGCCGAATGCGAACTTCTAAGCATGCGCAGCACTGGATCTAGTGAGCTGATGTGTTTCGTTCATACTGAAAGAAAAATTATACCTGGCAACGGAAACGGTTCCATTGTTAATGGGTTGGTAATTTTGATTATATATATATATATATATATATATATATATATATATATATATATATATATATATATATATATACATACATACATAAGTAGGGAAACGCGGTGGTTTTGTTTTTAATCATATATATACATCATGTACTATTATTGTAGATACATTTTTGTATCTTTTATCATGTAAATATGACAATAAAATTTTATGAAAAAAAAAAAACAACAAAAACAAAAAACAGCTGCGTTGTATAGGTTACCGTTGAGAGGTAGAACTATCCCAAAACATTGTAGGCAAAATACTTTAAAGCGAGTTCAGACCAACCAGAACACTTAGTGAGAATGTATCTCTGACCCGCACCAATTAGTGAGAATGTATCTCTGACCCGCACCAATTAGTGAGAATGTATCTCTGACCCGCACCAATTAGTGAGAATGTATCTCTGACCCGCACCAATTAGTGAGAATGTATCTCTGACCCGCACCAATTAGTGAGAATGTATCTCTGACCCGCACCAATTAGTGAGAATGTATCTCTGACCCGCACCAATTAGTGAGAATGTATCTCTGACCCGCACCAATAACAATAGCAGTGACCAAATACAATAAATTTATCAATCAAGTTCATATATAAATATATAATCTTAGAATTTAAACCTATTGGACAGATAGTATTCAAACGGTGAATCCAATATGTTTTTTTTTTTAACAGATGTTTCATTTCTGAATTAACAATATAATTTGCCTTAAATGAAAAACCTTGTAAATTATGGAAACCGTCATTAAAGTGTGTGGAGACATGAGATTAAAAAGATGGATCGATAAAGTTATTTATGTCAAATCAATGTTTGTTCATGCCTTTCGATACTTGCTGACGAGTTTGTCCAACATATTTCTTTCTACAAGTTATCAAATAAATAACATTAGACGTTGCACAGTTAGTATTATAACGCATCTTAAATGTTTCTTTGGCATGATTACTATGATATAAGTATTTTAATTAATGAAAGAATAGTGCAAACATCCGGGTCTCTTATATTTAGTCGATGACTTTTAAACGTTTAACAACCTTAACTCATTTAGTATTGAAATCCTTAACTCGTTTAGTATTGAAATCCTGAACTCATTTAGTATTGAAATCCTTAGCTCATTTAGTATTGAAATCCTTAACTCATTTAGTATTGAAATATGCTAAAATTGTGAAATCTGATGTTAGAACCAATATGCCCTACTCTCCAGTTATATTTTTCATACTTAATAGACATACTTATATTTCATCTTCGCCTCCTACTATTATTTATGCTTATGTGCATATGCTAAGTTCTTCCATTCAGCTTCATTTCATATGTGTTCCTTATGGAATATGTATACACTCACAAGGTAGCTTATGGAATATGTATACACTCACAAGGTAGCTTATGGAATATGTATACACTCACAAGGTTCCTTATGGAATATGTATACACTCACAAGGTTCCTTATGGAATATGTATACACTCACAAGGTAGCTTATGGAATATGTATACACTCACAAGGTAGCTTGTGGAATATGTATACACTCACAAGGTTCCTTATGGAATATGTATACACTCACAAGGTACTATGGAATATGTATACACTCACAAGGTTCCTTATGGAATATGTATACACTCACAAGGTAGCTTATGGAATATGTATACACTCACAAGGTAGCTTGTGGAATATGTATACACTCACAAGGTTCCTTATGGAATATGTATACACTCACAAGGTAGCTTGTGGAATATGTATACACTCACAAGTTCCTTATGGAATATGTATACACTCACAAGGTTCCTTATGGAATATGTATACACTCACAAGGTAGCTTGTGGAATATGTATACACTCACAAGGTTCCTTATGGAATATGTATACACTCACAAGGTTCCTTATGGAATATGTATACACTCACAAGGTAGCTTATGGAATATGTATACACTCACAAGGTACTATGGAATATGTATACACTCACAAGGTACTATGGAATATGTATACACTCACAAGGTACTATGGAATATGTATACACTCACAAGGTACTATGGAATATGTATACACTCACAAGGTAGCTTGTGGAATATGTATACACTCACAAGGTACTATGGAATATGTATACACTCACAAGGTGCTATGGAATATGTATACACTCACAAGGTACTATGGAATATGTAAACACTCACAAGGTAGCTTGTGGAATATGTATACACTCACAAGGTAGCTTATGGAATATGTATACACTCACAAGGTTCCTTATGGAATATGTATACACTCACAAGGTTCCTTATGGAATATGTATACACTCACAAGGTAGCTTATGGAATATGTATACACTCACAAGGTAGCTTGTGGAATATGTATACACTCACAAGGTTCCTTATGGAATATGTATACACTCACAAGGTAGCTTGTGGAATATGTATACACTCACAAGGTTCCTTATGGAATATGTATACACTCACAAGGTTCCTTATGGAATATGTATACACTCAACAAGGTAGCTTGTGGAATATGTATACACTCACAAAGGTTCCTTATGGAATATGTATACACTCACAAGGTTCCTTTATGGAATATGTATACACTCACAAGGTAGCTTATGGAATATGTATACACTCACAAGGTACTATGGTATATGTATACCACTCACAAGGTTACTATAGAATATGTATACACTCACAAGGTACTATGGAATATGTATACACTCACAAGGTACTATGGAATATGTATACACTCACAAGGTAGCTTGTGGAATATGTATACACTCACAAGGTACTATGGAATATGTATACACTCACAAGGTGCTATGGAATATGTATACACTCACAAGGTACTATGGAATATGTAAACACTCACAAGGTAGCTTGTGGAATATGTATACACTCACAAGGTACTATGGAATATGTATACACTCACAAGGTACTATGGAATATGTATACACTCACAAGGTACTATGGAATATGTATACACTCACAAGGTAGCTTATGGAATATGTATACACTCACAAGGTACTATAGAATATGTATACACTCACAAAGTACTATGGAATATGTATACACTCACAAGGTACTATGGAATATGTATACACTCACAAGGTACTATGGAATATGTATACACTCACAAGGTAGCTTATGGAATATGTATACACTCACAGGGTAGCTTATGGAATATGTATACACTCACAAGGTACTATGGAATATGTATACACTCACAAGGTACTATGGAATATGTATACACTCACAAGGTACTATGGAATATGTATACACTCACAAGGTAGCTTATGGAATATGTATACACTCACAAGGTACTATAGAATATGTATACACTCACAAAGTACTATGGAATATGTATACACTCACAAGGTACTATGGAATATGTATACACTCACAAGGTACTATGGAATATGTAAACACTCACAAGGTAGCTTGTGGAATATGTATACACTCACAAGGTAGCTTATGGAATATGTATACACTCACAAGGTTCCTTATGGAATATGTATACACTCACAAGGTTCCTTATGGAATATGTATACACTCACAAGGTAGCTTATGGAATATGTATACACTCACAAGGTAGCTTGTGGAATATGTATACACTCACAAGGTTCCTTATGGAATATGTATACACTCACAAGGTAGCTTGTGGAATATGTATACACTCACAAGGTTCCTTATGGAATATGTATACACTCACAAGGTTCCTTATGGAATATGTATACACTCACAAGGTAGCTTGTGGAATATGTATACACTCACAAGGTTCCTTATGGAATATGTATACACTCACAAGGTTCCTTATGGAATATGTATACACTCACAAGGTAGCTTATGGAATATGTATACACTCACAAGGTACTATGGAATATGTATACACTCACAAGGTACTATGGAATATGTATACACTCACAAGGTACTATGGAATATGTATACACTCAAGGTACTATGGAATATGTATACACTCAAGGTAGCTTGTGGAATATGTATACACTCACAAGGTACTATGGAATATGTTGACACTCACAAGGTGCTATGGAATATGTATACACTCACAAGGTACTATGGAATATGTAAACACTCACAAGGTAGCTTGTGGAATATGTATACACTCACAAGGTACTATGGAATATGTATACACTCACAAGGTACTATGGAATATGTATACACTCACAAGGTACTATGGAATATGTATACACTCACAAGGTAGCTTATGGAATATGTATACACTCACAAGGTACTATAGAATATGTATACACTCACAAAGTACTATGGAATATGTATACACTCACAAGGTACTATGGAATATGTATACACTCACAAGGTACTATGGAATATGTATACACTCACAAGGTAGCTTATGGAATATGTATACACTCACAGGGTAGCTTATGGAATATGTATACACTCACAAGGTACTATGGAATATGTATACACTCACAAGGTACTATGGAATATGTATACACTCACAAGGTACTATGGAATATGTATACACTCACAAGGTAGCTTATGGAATATGTATACACTCACAAGGTACTATAGAATATGTATACACTCACAAAGTACTATGGAATATGTATACACTCACAAGGTACTATGGAATATGTATACACTCACAAGGTACTATGGAATATGTATACACTCACAAGGTAGCTTATGGAATATGTATACACTCACAGGGTAGCTTATGGAATATGTATACACTCACAAGGTACTATGGAATATGTATACACTCACAAGGTACTATGGAATATGTATACACTCACAAGGTACTATGGAATATGTATACACTCACAAGGTAGCTTATGGAATATGTATACACTCACAGGGTAGCTTATGGAATATGTATACACTCACAAGGTACTATGGAATATGTATACACTCACAAGATACTATGGAATATGTATACACTCACAAGGTAGCTTATGGAATATGTATACACTCACAAGGTACCTTATGGAATATGTATACACTCACAAGGTAGCGTAGGTAACAGTTACCTATTCCTTCTGTAATTACATATTTCCTTTAACATCTGGTTCTATCATACTCTTGTTTATGCCATTATAAAACTTTCCGGTATGCGCTACCAAATATAAGACTTTCCTGTCCTATACCAAATATAAGACTTTACTGTCCTATACCAAATATAAGACTTTCCTGTCCTATACCAAATATAAGACTTTCCTGTCCTATACCAAAATATAAGACTTTTCTGTCCTATACCAAAGGATCATTTCCTATACAAAATAAATGTATTACATGCCATTACTATTGATACTTTTGTAAAGTACCATTCATATTCTTGTTCTTGTTATTATTCTGAATCATGGAACAGCGTCTCAACGGTTTCCTTAGTAAAAGATGTAGAACTAGTCAAGACGACTTGACTGGAATATTACTATCAGCGTCATAAAGTGCCTTGTAACCACTCTGAAGAACCAAAATATGTCAGTTCTATTTATATATTATTGTCTACCTAGAATACTGGGACAACCCCTCAACTCGGCATAGACAACTAATTCAGTTCCGATAGACTGTAATGTTAATGTTCTGCAAATCTATTACGCTTTAAGTGGAATGACTAGCAAAACACGCTTACATACTGACCTTTCTGGGGTTTTTTATTAGCACACTTATACATGTACCTTTGGTTTGCGGCTCTGCATGAATGTTTTCATCTTGATCTTGGTTTTATCTGGCGTGTGTCTGCGCTAAGATCATCACTACTAACCCAGACAACTATAGTTTTATAATAATATCAGGCCTAGGTGAATGAAAAGTAGTTCCGTTTTCCTTACGTAGTTTGCGTTTATATTCCATGTGCGCATGTGCAGTGACGAAATTTTGGGAACATCCATTTCCCTTTCATTTTGTACGACTCTGTGAAATTATGTTTATGATTTTTTTTTTTTTTCTTACATATGTTCAGACGTACTTGTTTTACACAAAGAAGCGGATCAAATGTGACAACTTACGAGTACTGTGGTATCTCTACAACCCTTTGTATCGATTGACCAGGTTTCCAGATAATGATGCACGGATACTTCAGACTAATATATTCCATTTTTAGAAGCAGAAACATAGAACAAAAATCAGAGCGAAATCGATTATTAAAGTAGAGTTTGCTAATCTTTAATTTATAAAACAAATCTTAATTTCAAGGCGAAAGAGGGACTCGATGCGTGTCAAAAAGTGGGACCAATACACAAGTGGATTATGGTATATACAACAAACGAGATGTTGCAAAGAGTGAAACTTGTATTATTTATAGAATGCGATTTGGAAAGAAACTTCGTTTGGGGAAAGTTGTTGAAAAAATGTATATTAGATTTGAAGTATCCGAGCAGTATAATCTCCACACCATGTTAATGTACAGAAACGGTTGTAGAAGTACAAAACATGGACTGAGCGACGTGGCGTGAGTTGGCAAATTTGGCCCAAATCTCGGGGGGAGGGGGGAGGGGGTTTAAAGGGCATGTGCGACATTTAAAAATGTCTGAAAACTCAGAAGACGGCTAGAAAAGGCGATTTGGCGAAAAATACAATTAACGCTGGATTAGACCGACAGCGATCTGAAAGTGAAGATTAATGCCAAGGCTACATACATATTTAATATTTTGCTTCATAAATCGAGGTGTACCCTTGAAAACGCTTGCCTTAAAAAAAAATTAAAACAACGCCCGCTTTTTAAATTTAATGTTTCTCTGTACATGATTTATGTGACTCGCGCTCTGTCTTGGAGATAGACAGTAATATCCAAATAACAGAACGATTTCCAAGATGGAGAAAACTCGGTCCAAATGTACTCGAGTAGAAAATCATGCATAGACTCTCCTGGGTATACCCATGCGTCTTCAAAAGGTTATTGGGAAAATTTAACACACACGCACACACACACACACGCACACACACACACACACACACACACACACACACACACACATATATATATATATATATATATATATATATATATATATATATATATATATATATATATATATATAAAAGAGTACAAATCATATGGCGAATAACAGTCCTTTCAAGTGAACTGGATCCAGCAAGGGATCGCGTGTGTCAGGGATTGACTAAGATAAATGCAATAAACTTACAACGAACAGTGCAAAACTAGTTTTTAACTTGGCTGTGCGCTTTCGACTCTCATTGAATCTTTTTCAAAGGCAAATACAAAACAAAAACAAGACAAACAATAAACACAAAAAGCGTTGAAATTACAAAATTTTTCATAACTATTTCTACGGGAATTACAGCTTGAAAATGTTTGATGTGTCGTCTAGTTGGTTTCAACTCGACTGCTTATGCTGTAAA
This sequence comes from Margaritifera margaritifera, assembly GCA_029931535.1. Taxonomy (NCBI): domain Eukaryota; kingdom Metazoa; phylum Mollusca; class Bivalvia; order Unionida; family Margaritiferidae; genus Margaritifera; species Margaritifera margaritifera. Next base: position 984,527 of record JAQPZY010001215.1, on the reverse strand, counting down.
TGAGTTGGTTTGGACCTACAAAGGGATGAGCCATATCGCCGTCTGTTATTTAATGTAAATTGGTGTAACCGCAGATTATATCCCAGACATTTCATTGTTTCCGTAGGGCGAGTAATGACCATAGCAATAATTATACCTGGAAGAACTACAAAACAACAGTAGAAATTATAGGTAAGTGAGTGACTAACGAGCAAAATTAATAAATTATTTAATTGAAAATGTGGTGACTGTAAGTCGATGATGATTTTATTTGCGTGTGGTTGTTTTTTCCAGTCTTGATGGTTTAAGCCGCTTGCTTTCGGTGTTCTAAGGCGGCGTATCCAGTAAGATTCTTTTTGTTTCCTGGTTTTGGAACTCCAGTTCGGGCTGTGATCAATTGCAGCCTGTGGTATTTCACTAAAAGTGTGGCCAGGGGAAGAGAAGTGTTCTTCAACTGGACTTCTGCCCAGTTTCTTTACACCAATTTACATTATAAAACAGACGGCGAAATGGCACATCTCTTTGTAGGTTAAAACCAGCTAATTTACAGCATAAGCAGTCGAGTTAAAGCCAACTAGACGACACATCAAACATTTTCAAGCTGTAAGTCCCGTAGAAATAGTTATGTAAATATTTGTAATTTTCAACGCTTTTTGTGTTTATTGTTTGTCTTGCTTTTGTTTTGTGTTTGCCTTGAAAAAGATTCAATGAGAGTTGAAAGCGCTCAGGCAAGTTAAAAACTAGTTTTGCACTGTTCGTTGTGAGTTTATTGCATATATATATATATATATATATATATATAGATATATATATATATATATATATATATATATATATATATATATATATATATATATATATTTATATATATATAAAATGCTTGATAGGCGTCGTTTAATATCTTAATCCTTATTTGGTTCGCATCATTTTCTCATTTGTATTCTGTTCGGCCCGTATTCGCTAGTTTGACGTTGGTGTTTTGTGACGTTAGCCATACTCAAACATCGGAATTGCACGTGCTGAGTGAGTACAGGAGGTTTTCATGTGTTAAAAAAATCCCTTTTGAATGTGTTGGGTATACGATTTATTATTACAATTGTAAACGATCATGTCAGAATAACGATCAACAACAGTTAGCTGTGTGCAAACGTTTGCCATGGCACTCGAGAAAGACTTCGAACACTCGGCCTTAATTCTTCCCTCATACTCTGGAAAACTATTATGATTGACAGACATTATTACTAATTAATTACATTAGCTTTTGGAATAGTAACCGAAATCAAATTTCTGCAGTTTTCAAATTCTCGACATTCAAATAGTTATTAAAAACAAATTTAATTTCTAATGTCACAGTTTAAGCCCATAACTTAACGCGGACATGTCTTAGAAAAATCAGGTGGAGTATATTAGCGGCTGGACCTGGACTCGAACCCCAAACCACCTTAACTCTAGACAGATGCACTATCACTTGATGCCTCCAAGCCGATGTACCGGACCCGTTGCCGCGACATATTCCCCCTATATTTAAAAGATACGTCCTCACCTCTTCTTTATCTGAGATAATGTAGACCTCCTTTACTCTTTACGAGTATGACAAGCCTTTGATGTGCGTGATTACACCTTTGCTACCAAATGTAACAGGGGAACATTTTGCAGCCAGATCAGGGCTCGAACCCGGGACCACCATAATTTCAGACCGGCGTTGTACCATTTGAGCTATCCGAGCCTGTGCACTCTATTCATTCCTGCGACATATTTCCCTTGCTCTTCAAAGACACGTCCTGATAATCCGTAATCACGCAGACCTATATACTAAGGTTGAAGGTCAAATCATTGACGAGTATGACAGGTCTTTATATGCGTGATCGCATGCTATGCCACCAGATGTCACTGTGGAAATATTCGTAGTCATACCGGGCCTCGAACCCAAGACCATCCTCTAGATACGCACTCTACGACTTGACCTATTCGAGCCTGTGATAATAAAATAAGACGGCTTCTTCTTTTCTTTCCTATTGACTTTTCTACAGTTCTTTATAAACTACTGTAATTAGCTGATTGTAAGAATTTTTTATCCAATGTCAAAATCAAAGAAGCGATTCATACCCCGCTAGGAACCGAGACTGCACAGTTAAAACTGTTGCGCGCGAGAGATGACATTGTTTTTGTGACCAGTGTACAACAATGGGGAGACGTAATTGGACAATGTCCATTTACAACTATTTCTTTGTTGTTCATGCATGTAGCCGATTTTGACATTTATGTCCAGTTATTATTAGCCATTTCTACACTTTTTTCTTTCTTTCTATGCTGCACAATAAATAGAGTAATGAAAATGCTGCTATTGCAGATGATATCGAATGTCTTTCCTTAAAGGGTAGTGATATCTGTAAGTAAGAGGGGGGTGGGGGGAAGAAGGTTTCCAGGATAAACAACACAGTATCTTATAGACAGCTAGCAGCATATCCCAGTAGAAAAATCTGTGAGAAGTGAACTTATTAGCATAAAGCTTAAGGTGGGTGGGTGTAGAGTTTGTTTCTTTGAGCCCAGAATATGAATTATTTTATCATTTTTTCATACACTCTATTTTAAATCCAAGCTATTTAAAATTGAATACAACGTGTGCAACAATTTAACTACGAATTTTACATTACCGATGGAAAAGCGACCCATGTTTCACTTCCATTAGGCAGAGGAAAATGTCGTCACAAAGTCTTATCTGAAGATCAATTCCCCACTACCTAGTGAAGTATCGTCAAGATTGGCAATGACCAGCACTACACGTGTTAGCAACCTTATTGAGGTTGCTAGAGCTAAAGCAGAGAGAACACATATGCGGGAAAGGATGCAATTATGTGAAAAGATTAGAAAATCACACATGCCCCAACAGCGGAGAGAAGCAGAAACCCTTTTGGAATAAGCTGGGCTTTTCGAAATCGACAATGTGTGGACTCAATGAGATGTAGAAAATTCAAGAAGTGTTAACCCTTAGCTATATTTTGAAAATGTACCCCTCAAATAATTCGTGGATATCTCCTGTTTCGAGTAACTAATTTTCCAGACGGAAAGTATATTCAACGTCTATTATCACCAAAGTTATTTTAACTCTATTACTCATATCAACGGATTTTTCAGATGCAGTTACTTTTGTAACAAATGTGACATAAACTTTAACAATCGGGAGCAACATTTTGGAGAGATAGGTCGTGACTGTTTAGGGTCAAGCCCTTGTGTTCCAGAGGGAAATGTGACGATTTCGTGCTCCACCTGCAGATTCCAAATTGTCAGTCCAGCGTGTTACGACCACGATAAAATGAAACAGTTCCAACAAAAGAAAAGAGGTTGTGAAGTATTGGAGGTGTGTCCAAATGTGGACAGTATGTTCATACCAATTTGAGCAATTCACATGTGTGTACCAGGAACGAAACGATTTTCTATTGGTCAGCTTGTCGTTGATTTGGATCATCATTGTTACATTCAGTGATATGCCAACGAACAAGACGAATTCATAGATCAACAATACCAGAAAAAGAAACGGACCATCCCGTAGACTTTATCTTTTTTTACCCTGAATGTTCACAAGACGCAGTACTCATATTCCTATATGCTGTGTTGCTCATGTTCACAAGACGTAGTACTCATATTCCTATATGCTGCGTTGCTCATGTTCACAAGACGTAGTACTCATATTCCTATATGCTGTGTTGCTCATGTTCACAAGACGCAGTACTCATATTCCTATATACTGTGTTGCTCATGTTCACAAGACGCAGTACTCATATTCCTATATACTGTGTTGCTCATGTTCACAAGACGCAGTACTCATATTCCTATATGCTGTGTTACTCCTCAAGCTTGTAATGAAAATGCATTCAGAAACCTTTATTTTATCACTGTCTGAATTGTAGTATGCTCACAGGAGGACAAAAAAAGGTATTTCGTGGACCTATTACCGTTTCCAATTCCACTCAGTGGGTCTTGGACCCCATGGAAGACTGGGACGGAGAAGAGGTCAGTCGTTACGGCAACTGTCACCGATACGCTACAGTGATCGCTCACAATTTCTCGGGATACGACGGTCAGTTTCTTTTAAAACATTTTTCAGGAAAAGGGACGGAATGGGCACTAATGACATTGAATGGAGATAAGATCATTTAAATAAAAGTGGGAACAGTACAGTTTAATAGTCCTTGAGTAAGATGCCTAAAAGTTTTGGAATGACTGAACTATATAAAATATATCTCATTTGCCTGAAGCAAGATACTACTACCCAGACAGTAGCGAGCAGAGCAGCGGGAAGCTCTCTACGCATGGTACCAAGCCCACTCTTCGGACTCTTTAGATGTTTAAGAAGAGATGCTCAGTATTGTCGGTCCGATGTGGAAGATCTACGACGATGTTGTGGAACATTTTGGGAGTTATTTATCGAGTACTGGGGTATCGATCCATTAAAGGAGGCCTCTACAATTGCCAAAGCTTGTGGATTCGTGTACCGAACAAATATCATGCCAGAGAACACGTTGACTATAGTACCACCTCAATCGTATCAATCGGTGAGCCGTCTGTATTCGGACAAGGCTTTGCGTATCAATCGATGAGCCGTCTGTATTCGAACAAGGCTTTGCGTATCAATCGGTGAGCCGTCTGTATTCGGACAAGGCTCAATCGGTGAGCCGTCTGTATTCGGACAAGGCTTTGCGTATCAATCGGTGAGCCGTCTGTATTCGGACAAGGCTTTGCGGTGGTTACACTACTTATGCGAAACTCAAGACAAGTGGACACAACATGCCAGAAACGGTGGAGAAAAGATGATTGGTCTATATTCAGTCGATGGTTATGATCTAGAAACCCCGTATATCGTGTACGAATTTCATGGATGTCTCTGGCACGGATGTCACACGTATTACCCTGACAGAGAACTCAATAATTCGTTTATGAGCTTCATCATGAAAGATCTGTACGAAGGAACTTACAAAGACGCCAGAGTTTGAAAGCTCAAGGATACCTCGTAGTGGAAATGTAATAACACGACCTCGATCGACTTCTGAAAATAGACCCAGAATTTCGACGCATCGTTGAAGCCTACGATGTGGTGGATATTGAACCTTTAAATACCCGCGACAGTTTGTTTGGAGGACGGACCAATACAATACGATTGATGTATGAGGTCGACGAATCTCAATGAGAATAAATCAACTATATCGATGTGTGTTCGTTGTACCATTGGTACTCTAAATATGTCCAATTTCCAACAGATCATCCCGAAATTTTGACAGAACACATATGACACGGAACACATTAGCCAGAAGGAAGGTCGGATCAAATTCAAAGATTTCCACCGATGGACTTGTACCTTCCTGTGTTGCCTCATCATTACAACAGAAAAGTATTTCCATTATTTCGTTTGTGTGTTGAAACGTGTTATCAACACCAAACGTGTCGCCACGACGACGAAAAGCAGGTATTGACAGAAACGTGGGTGCGTGTGAAAACAGGACGGATGGAATCTAGGGACTTTGTTTTGAGGATACGTCAACGAGTTTCTCAAATTCAATTAATAAGCTAGCCGTTATTTCTTCAGAAGAAGAAAAATGCAAATTCTACCAATGCTACCAATCCACAGAGGGCATTGAATTGGAATACGTGGAACTCAACGAAGGAAGACGGGCTTTTGCTAAAAGGCCGTGCTTAGTTGTTTGTGATGAAAACTAGCACAACGCCCCAGGATGCCTGATACCAAATACTTGGTGGATCCAAGCCAATAGTTTCAATGGATCGACGATTCAAGAAAACTCATAAAATATGTCGAGGTCATACAAAGAAATTTGATCATGGTCAATTACGAAGATACATTCGAGTTTGTCCAACCTAAAGAGCTTGCCAACGTGACCATTACTGCTTACGTGCCAACGTGACCATTACTGCTTACGTGCCAACGTGACCATTACTGCTTACGTGCTAACGTGACCATTACTGCTTACGTGCCAATGTGACCATTACTGCTTACGTGCCAACGTGACCATTACTGCTTACGTGCCAACGTGACCATTACTGCTTATGTGACAACGAATGCTCGTTCGAAATTGTACTTGGTTTTGGAGCCTTTAAGGGACCACATACTTGGCTTTGACACCAGTAGCTGTATGTACATCGATTGACCTGGAGGACATCACCACCACATCGAAGACGAACGTTTAGGAGCGTTGACCGACGATGATACTATTCTCAGTTTTGCCGGAGGCGGACCCAAAAACTTTGGATAACGGTACTGAGATAAGAAAGGACAACTTCACACTAAATGAAAAGTGACTTACACTGAACTATCATTCCAGTCAAGTCGTGAACTCTGACCTGTTGAAAGACGCATTGAGTTCAGGCCAAGATAAAGTCTTTCTCGTCAAAATTCACGAACCACACAAGATTGTACGTTTATCAGATATTCAAGTGGTGAGTCAGTCAATCGTTAGATAAAGCGTATCATATTGTCTACGAGAAACGAGTGCGACTTCTCGATCACAACACTACCGTACGGGTACCACCCTCCAGTATTAAAAATGGGAGAGTCCACTAGAGATCATTTTGACCAGAGATGTTGACCCAGAAAGATAGTTTCGACACAGAAAAAGGTCAATATGATGTATCCTACCAAAAGTTGAATGAAGACGAGTGTGACGCTGTGCCCTACAACAAGACCGATACGTGGTCTTGTCCCGCTGTAGAAAGTGATAGTGTCCGCGTCCCAAACGCTGAATGTCATCATGAGCATTATCATCTCTGTTATAACCCACACTTTATACCACAAGCTAAAGTGAAACCGATTTTGTTCCATAATTACCACCGTCTGATTACGGAGAATCATGGACGATGGCATAATACACGTTTCCCGTGACTGGTTATCGTGACTGGAAGTTGAACACTTTCAAAGGGAAATGGACAAATTATTTACAAGGATCTACTCCCAGAACTTTATCTACAACATAATTTATGTTCATGGGGACAAAATATTGTGTTTTGGTTGTGGCGTGAAACTCCACGAATAGGAAGATAATTATACACGTTACCATGACTATACCAAATGGTCACTACCTTCAGTTGCTTGGTCCAGATAGTGTCTAAATACTCTAATCATGGATAGTTAAGAATCTACATGAGTTGCCAGAACGCATTTACAACTATTTTGTACAGATTCAAGTGAAATGCAAATAACCACTTCATTCTAAATCGGATATATTTACGAACCATTGGTATCTGAACACTATAAAAAAACTGATTGAAGAAGGATGTAGTCTAGTATGCAGAGATCTTTTCACGGACAGTTTAGACGAGGTGGATTCGTAGTTTACCTTTGGAACTGAGAGAACGCGGGTGGCCCAGTGGTCTAAGGCGCTCGCCTATACAGATCACTCACATCGAACCTTTGTCCGCGTGTGAGAATGCTTGCCAGTAGCTTCCCGTGGGTCGCTGGTTCTTCTTGGGGTCTTCCTCTACCAGATATACTGGCCGCTATGTATTGCCTATAATGTGTTGAACAATGGCGTTAAACCCACAAAACAAACAAACAATCGATCGTCCTCCACAACGCAGCGTGTGGTGTTACAAGGTGTGGGAATCCGCTACTCGTTACGGAAAGAAAGTCAAGGAAAACACATTTTGCTTGTATGAGGTATTCCTCGCGAAGACGACGGGGTCGTGTCTGACTAGCCAAGCGTATATCATCAACTTCGATGATATGTTAGGGGAAGATGAAGAAGAAATTAAACTTTGGTTTACACGAAAAGGACATCATCGGAACGATAGTATTATTTACATGAACATACATTTATTTCAACAAAGCAAAGATCGTGTGGTCTTATGTGGTCTTATTTAAAAGTCCAAGAGACAAATCTTAAGTCCAAGTCTTGGCTAAACAATTAAGATCACCACTGCTGAATTATGACTATGACGATGCCACTCGTTTGAAACAAACTTATTAGTTACAAATCAATTTAAAACCCTGATTCTTTGAGATTTCGTACTGACTTGTTTCACGATTGGAATTGCGAAGCGGGTCAAGCTATTTACACATCGTCCTTCTCGTTTTCATCTGTCTGAAAAAGTGTATAATTCACTCTCTTCGTCTATCCCATTATTGAACATGACATTATTCCAATCTCATCCTCCCGAAAGGTTGACTCGAGCGCTGTATGGCATCAGTTGCAAAAACTATGCAAAAGTGCGTTTCCATTTGTTGGAAGCAATTCTCAGAGTATACTCGAAGGAGTGATTATTCGTTCGCTTCTACGATGGGATCACATTAAAGTAGTCAAGGCAGCTTCCCCCCCCCCCCCCCAAAAAAAAAAAAAAAAAAAAAAAATTAAGAGGAAGACGAAGAAGAGAGTCGTGGCTAGACAGCACCCAAAATTATCTCACAAGAAAAAAGAAGAAGAAGGCGAGGAAAACGAAGAACTCGATCACTACCTCAGGAGAGAAAGATACTGCTGCAGGAACGTTCAAGCACTCACGAAAACCTCGATATGTAGTCACGCCGGTATCTGCAGTCTTCTCCTCGTCTCCTCCGTTATTGATGATGCCAGCAAAACCTGATGTAAGACAAGTGTTTCCCAATCTGTTAAAGACGCTGCATGAGTTACAACTCACTCGAGAATCGTTTGCGAAAATGAAATTCCACCGTTACTCTCCTTTGGAGGATAGAATATTTTGTCTGAGATCTCATTTTAAACCAATATTCACACTGACAAAATACGATATACTGACAGGAAGATAGTGAGGGTGAACAAAGTTTCGCTGAACGTAATACCTGTTTCCTCCTTCTTGATCATTGTTGAAGTGGCAGAATCCACTTTAAACGGAATTATCCTTAGCAACAGAGCACACAAATATCAAAGTGACTCCTTCATTCACTCCGATGGGGGTATCGAAAATACTTGTTATTACTGATGTATTTCGACGGAGGTTTCTATGCTCGTGTTTCCGCCCAGAACAGAAAACAAACCTGGATAAACATTCATGGGCAACGTTTTACTATCGGAAAAATCCATTGTTAGACGATGAGAGGGTGTATTGTAGTCGATCAGCACACGTCTGATGGTTTTCTCGTTTGTCTTCCGAAACTGATCGTTGAAGATATTCCAAATCGTATCCTTCAGTAACTCTTAGCTAATACATATTCAATCTGGCATTGGCTAGTGATGGTAGTTTCGTTTCGTAAAAGCAAGGATAATTTTTGTCTAGAGTGTTTTTGTGCTTGTTTCGTCTAGTATTTCTACGACGATACTTGTTTGTTTCACAGTGATTTTCTAGACATGAGTAGGATAAATGATTTCTACCAAAGTTACTTCCCAATGGGCTTCGTGATCCACTGTGTGGATTGGGGTGATTCCTTCGTGAAACAACACAATGTGTTGTTGGGAAACACATCCAGAGAACTGTCACTAGTTAAAGTCAAATAAAATTGTTATTCATAGTTCAGTGGTTCTCGTCTCCGAGGAGTCGCCAGATGTCAAAGGACTATTTTCCAACGGTTACAAAGTGTCACTGTGACTTTGATGGTTGTGACTGGAGTTTCCGTGGCTACCGTTGCTGCTGATACTGTCGGTTTTTCAACGATGGATTGGAAGAATATAGCCAATACAACTGCTGAGTAAAATGGTTCACAGTTGTTTATCCATTTGTTGCAAATTCAAGTTTCTAATAGCAGCTCCAAACACACAATACACAACGATGATCCGACAGAAAGAGACAGTTTTATTTTTGGGGACACGTTCTCCAAACCACATCCATTGTTGATTTTTTTTTTTTTTTGGGGGGGGGGACTTTTGGAGGACACACAGTGGAGGAAGGAAACACGGTGTTTAAAGACATCTTCATGAATTCTTCTTTTTATAGTCGATGACTTGTGACGCTGCAGTCCAAAAATCGAAACTCTGTGAATATCCTTTCATATCATTGGATATCCTTTCTTCTCCGTTCATATCTTACAATTTATAGACAGTTGGGTGACATTCACGAACGTGTCTCGTCACACGAAACAATGATGTCGTCTAACTGGGTAAATATCCTTTGTCAAAAATGTTTTCTTTTTCCAATGCGAAGCCAATCTTCTGTCTTTAACACCAACGAAGGAGAAGGAAGACGACCACAACAGCGAGAATTGTGATCCCCTTATTTCTTTTCAGAGGTTCCAAACAATGGATCAAACACTGCCACTTCGTTTGGGGGAATGCACACCCGATACTGCGATGGCACAATTGATTATAAGCTTTCACAAGACGCGGAGACACGTCGATGTACTTGTATGTTGATTTGTAAAATATTTCTACATACGTTCTATCAAGTTTCTTTGAAAAAGTTTAACGACACTCGCCTTGGTATCAGGATTTTAAATCGTTAAAAAATGAATGTGTCGTTTTTTCAATTGGTTTTGAAATTGTTGATTGAGAAATGCAATACTTTTGTCCGTTTGCCATCGTAGAGGATGTCGACCACTTTCTTTCAATAAGATCTGTAAAGCTCGCACTAACTCAAAACTAGTTTTAGAAGTCAAAGGTATCACCCAGGCCGATTGGAACACACATCAATCACACACAAAATATATATTTATAAACTCGATTGTACGAGGCCAAGTGGGAAGCATCAGCCAAATAGACTTGCCAGTGGTGATCGATTCCTTCTACCCTGGTCTGACTTCTTGAAAATTTACGCCCAATGGGTTTGTGCAACGCCTACGTCGATTGTTCGAAAGTAAATCATAACAGAATCAAAGCAAAGTGTCTGGGTTTTCCAATCAATATTTCAAGGTTGTCACTTCCTTGTTTATTCCGTTTATGGAAAACCACATACTTCTTACCTTCCTATCACAACCCAATCTTACTGTATATCTAGATGCAACTAAATATTGATGGTGATATATGTAGCATTGATACTACCGACAGTATGTGGCGAAGGCACGGGGTCGATGCAATTAATGGGTTGGCAGAGTAGAGGTAGCTCCGCCTGCGCTATAGCAATCTGTGTAAAAATCACAGTTTTTATTATGGCAAAACCTTTCATTAAAAGTAAAATTAATTCTGAATCTGATTAAAATCAAGATCTCCGACATTACGGAGATCTGAAGTACACTGATCCGATGTATTGGTCTGTTGATCTTTCGACTGACCTATGAGATTAGAGCTTTTATATTTATAACAGTAAAAAACGTCAGTCGGAACATATCGTTTCTAACGATAACTTCCCCTAAGACAAAATGCAACGCTTTATCTAATAGGTTACAACAAATAAGTGAACCGGGAGTTTCAATGGTCACCAGAACATGAACGTGTATGGATGACTGTCCGATCTATTTATTATAAGCTGGTCTCGATTTTAATCCGATTCAAAGACATCTCTGTATATACTGAACATTTCAAGAAAAGTGGGTGAGTAATTTTTAAATTATGATAATCTGAATTTGTATATATTATATATTGGTAATCATGAAGCTGTCATATGCTCCGACAAGCCAATCGACAAGCTTTCAGCCTGGTTGTGATTACGTAATACTTCCACCTTGCCACGCACGATAGCAGTGTTTAGCTAACCATCGTTAGTTACAAGGATAAAATTGGTACTTTAGAGGGAAATATTGCATGAAACATCAATCAATCCAAACGAAAGAGTTTTCTCTTCTTTCACGCTTATAACTGGATACAAATTTGGAGTCTGTACTAAGAATGAACCAACGGGAAATTCTGTTGACTGCTGTCCTGCCTGCTTCCCCTGTTTAGTACATAATCCAAACACTTGGCATAGCCAGTTTAGCAAGAAAAGTAAGTCATTACAATCAAAATTTACATTTTATGGATGTTTTCGTAAGTGATAAATGTGAATGCACACATGAAATTGCATGATCATAAATGCAACAATTGTCTTTGAAACTGAGCTACAAGTGATAAAGAGTGTCTGGCATACTTTGCCAAAGCAATTATGATTGCTGTAGATATCTAACAACAATATGAGAGAGAGAGAGAGAGAGAGAGAGAGAGAGAGAGAGAGAGAGAGAGAGAGAGAGAGAGAACGTTATAGTGTAAACTTGCACTCGGTAGCACACTGAATGATCCTCACGATCCAACACAAGAAAAGACTTGCTTTATCGATGCTCTAAAATTGCGGATCAAAGTTTCTTTACTCGTTGAATAAAACATTACTGGGCATTAAAACGGTTTCATTCAAGTGGCATATGATCTTTTATTTTATGCTAGTCCGTGAATTAGTGGATTTTCCAAGAGAAATAATTTTGATAATTCATTGGAGTAAATTATCAATTTTATTTTTTCAATAACATTGTGACCAAATAATTACATCTGCCATGTTGTCTAGTGGTAAGCATGGAGACCTGTCACGCAGGAGTACCAGGTTCGAATTCCACCGTTCTTCAAGTTTGTTTCAATTTTGTTTTGTTTCTTTTAATGTGAATTTTTACCATGAATTAGGAAAGATAATTATGCTACTACTCATATTTTCTATGCGAATATACACAAAACACAGCAGGACATAAACGGTAAACAGCTGACATTATACACTTTAGCAATCCAGTACGTTTGAGCAAAAAACAACAGAAAACGTGCTTGTTCCGGGTTAATAACGGATATATTTCATCTCGTGGATGAAAAACTCAAGTATTTTAACGTAATCGATGAAATATATGCGTTATTCACTCGATACAAGCAAATATCATCTATTCATTACCACATAAATAAAAGTGAGAGCATCTCGAGGTCTACCTGCTATTTGCACAACAGACTTTGAGGTGTCACGTAACGATATTACGCGCAGTTATTCTCTATTTTTAGACGGGGAATACGTCTGAGTTTGACCTTCTTTAAACGCGATTTTCGGCCTTTTTACATTAATACAATCTTAATTTCGCGATTTTTCTACATTTTCAATTAGAGAGAAGAACAGAATCAAAGTAAAATTTATGAAAATTTATTAAACGGTGCTCCTTTAAGTGTCGCCCCTAATTTTAGTTGCACGAATCTATTTTGAACCGACCCTATAAAGTGTCCTATGCAATGGCGTAGACAGTATAAAATTCATATTTGACTGACGAAGGCTGCCCATGGAGCAAATCAGATTCTATTTTAAACCGACCCTATAAAGTGTCCTATGCAATGGCGTAGACAGTATAAAATTCATATTTGACTGACGAAGGCTGCCCATGGAGCAAATGAGATTCTATTTTGAACCGACCCTATAAAGTGTCCTATGCAATGGCGTAGACAGTATAAAATTCATATTTGACTGACGAAGGCTGCCCATGGAGCAAATCAGATTCTATTTTAAACCGACCCTATAAAGTGTCCTATGCAATGGCGTAGACAGTATAAAATTCATATTTGACTGACGAAGGTTGCCCATGGAGCAAATGAGATTCTATTTTGAACCGACCCTATAAAGTGTCCTATGCAATGGCGTAGACAGTATAAAATTCATATTTGACTGACGAAGGCTGCCCATGGAGCAAATGAGATTCTATTTTGAACCGACCCTATAAAGTGTCCTATGCAATGGCGTAGACAGTATAAAATTCATATTTGACTGACGAAGGCTGCCCATGGAGCAAATCAGATTCTATTTTAAACCGACCCTATAAAGTGTCCTATGCAATGGCGTAGACAGTATAAAATTCATATTTGACTGACGAAGGCTGCCCATGGAGCAAATGAGATTCTATTTTGAACCGACCCTATAAAGTGTCCTATGCAATGGCGTAGACAGTATAAAATTCATATTTGACTGACGAAGGCTGCCCATGGAGCAAATGAGATTCTATTTTGAACCGACCCTATAAAGTGTCCTATGCAATGGCGTAGACAGTATAAAATTCATATTTGACTGACGAAGGCTGCCCATGGAGCAAATGAGATTCTATTTTGAACCGACCCTATAAAGTGTCCTATGCAATGGCGTAGACAGTATAAAATTCATATTTGACTGACGAAGGCTGCCCATGGAGCAAATGAGATTCTATTTTAAACCGACCCTATAAAGTGTCCTATGCAATGGCGTAGACAGTATAAAATTCATATTTGACTGACGAAGGCTGCCCATGGAGCAAATGAGATTCTATTTTAAGCAAATTTTTGTTGGTTTCCTTTAAGAGCATACATTTTGCTTTAAAACTGCTACGTTTCCGCCGACATCCCCCCCCCCTTCCCTACTTTGCATGCACAGGAAACAGGAAAGAGGACATAAAATTATCGATAAAATTATATTCTTGTAGCGTACACTGATTTTTTTCTTATTCGTGTGAGACGGGTACACAATTCTCCTATTATAATATAATTTTGTCTTGCATTAAGGGGAGAAAGACTGTGCAGTATCGTTGGCCACACCATTCTATTTAAGTGTACGTGCCGGGTACGCCATTCTGCTATTAGAGAACATCTTTCCTCATCAAGCTGAGAAAGACAGTCCAACAAATAAGTACTCTTTCACTTCTGGAAATAAAAACAGTCCCAAAATACCCGTATGACAAAACCAATCTAATAATTATTTGTTAACATTTAATAGAAACTTGAGCTGAGTAGGCGATCGATCAATTGATTCAAAGAATGAATGTGCCCTGTTTCGAGTACTTCTTTGAACTGTGCTCTCAAATTCACAAGCGCAACACTCGGCAAACGACCACAGGAAACAAGGTAGCAGATTAAAAGACCCAGATTACGTGTCATCGGCCCATTATAATTAATGTATGTACTCGCACCTACTGATACAATATATGGTAAAACACGAAAAAAGTATTGTGAATTAAAAGAAGTGAAATCCGTCTGAGCTGACGTCTCAGTTTGTTAATTGATAAGTAAGCAGATTACGTTATTAATTTGATTCAGTTTGATAAATAGAGAGCAAATATTTTGATCAATCAATCAATCGTCGGAAAGTAATTCCATTCATGCATGTATGTATGTATGTATGTATGTATGTATGTATGTATGTATGTATGTATGTATGTATGTATGTATGTATGTATGTATGTATGTAACTATTATTTCTGTATGTCCGTCTTCTAGCTGAGTGGCTTTGTATCTTCAAACATGATCGTGATGGTCCCAATTACGAGCCCAGCCTCCAACTGATAATTATTTCAAAGTCGTGCAGAATTCCTAATTGGGTAAATTTAATCCATTTATCCTGACTTACGCAAGAATAAAGGTCCCAGACACCATTCCCAGTTACCCAAGAACTAGTTTTCAGTTCTGTATTAATGATGTACTCACATCTATCGATACCAATGTATGGTAAAACTTGAAAAATCTCCGTGAATTACACGAATTGATATCTGCTTGTTTATTGATAAGTAAGCAAGTTTTAATTTATAAATTAGATTCCGTGGGTGGGTGTGATAAACAGAGATCAAATAATTTGTCTAGCTTGAAGGATCAAAATTCGAAAACTGCGATATCCCCTGGGTCTATATATCACCATTTATTATATGTTTCATAATGAGATATTGAAATATATCAGTGGGAGAAAAATTCTATCGCCACCGTGGCGACATCACTTTTGGAACTACTTTCTTTTCCCATTTAGGAAATATGTCTGCCCTTGATGCTATTCAAACCTGAATTTCCATACTTAGGCATATTTCATTTTCTTCTTCTTCTTCTTCTTCTTCTTCTTCTTCTTCATCATCATCTCTCTCTCTCTCTCTCTCTCTCTCTCTCTCTCTCTCTCTCCACGTTAGGATGAAGGATGCACAGATCTTAAAATGTGTCAAGACTGTAGACCCTCTAGTATACACTTAGGAAATGCCATCAAAAATTGGCTAAAAACGAACTGCAAACAAAACAAAAGTAGGATTCAAGTATGATCTTTTTAAAATTAGTTTTCCACATGAATCCTGCATATTATTAGAGGCTGAACATACATGAACTGTTGCTATTTTGATATGCTGCCACTCGTACAGTAGTGTATGCCTTTTACACTCTACGACAAATGGTACACATTTTTAGGAAAAACGCTTGGTTAAATATAGTAATAAAATTGTTTTAGTAGCGATTATAGCTCTCAACACAATAATAATCATGCTTGAAAACGATGGAGAAGTCGGTCATTGATGAGTGTTGATTGCAAACTGAAATTAAGTGACAATCGAAATTTGGGTGCAGCGTCTGTTGCCGAACTAGACTGCAGGCTTGCCAAGGCCAATAATTCGTGTTTAAATACAAAAATGAATAAAATAAAAAGAACCAAAATCCATACAAGTTAACTCACACTCATTAACATCTTTTGTTTACAGATGTTACGCTCCGAAATCTGTCGGATGCGATTGCTGTGATATTTCTACAGCATCCTCACCCAACAATGTTCACTTCATCAATCCGCGCACTAAATACGTTTACAAAAATAAAAATCTCTTCATTTGCGTTTGAAACCAGTCATAAATTTGACAAAATATACAATTTGAAGCATTATTTGTAGAAGCTAAATTTTTAAAAGGTCGCTGTCCTAAAATTATTGTAAATTTCGGAACTGCTTTTTATCAATGTAGTAATGCAGCCGTTAATCGCACTGGCACAGAATGGAGAAAAAATCCATGTACACTTACGGTTTTTGCCTTAAAAAATATATAATAAAAAGAAAATCTACTTTTCTTTTGAGTAGATATAAGGAACTATTTCACTCGTGAAGTTGAAACATTTTGTATTGTCACTCGTTCATTACAAGCACGGTTTATTTTCCCTCACTCTTGAACAAATTTGTGTCACCTAGGGTACTGTTTCACCTAAATTGTAATAACAAGATACCAAGAATGTTGTATATACGTACCTATATGACTGTAGCTGTCAATGTGATGGCACATTGACAGTAGTATTTCTATACCGACATATTGAAAGGCTGAACACGTGTATCTGAATATCAGATGGATTGTTGTACAAAGTGTTGAAATGATAAACATGATAACAACACATTCAGGTCATATAAATTCTTGTACGTGGTATGGTTGTTACTACGTATAAACACTTTACCGTGTATAATGCTTTACCGTGTATAACGCTTTACTGTGTATACCGCGGACCCAACAGCGAACAGCGTAGACCTAGATTTGCCACCAGATAATAATGTGCCGATGGATCTAGGTCAATGCCATTCGTAATTGGGTACATGTATTACACCAGCAATAGGTTACTTTCCGCCTTGTACGAGGCAAGCGGTCATGAACATTTATGTGTTATCATTTATCAGAAAAGATGGGACTACTAACAAGTATTTAAAAATTTAAGATGGGAAGCTGCAAGTACAAGAACCAGTTGAGCGCTGTTTGCTCGTTTGATAGGAACATCATGCATTGTGACTTCTAGAATAGATTCATGCTGTTCTCAATTTAGACAGTATTTAAATTAGGAGACGTCTCTTTCCATGTGATATCTAAAGAACACACGCTCATAAAGAATAAAAATAAAAACCAAATTAAAAAATATCGAGAATATATGAGTCTTGCATTCTCTAACACCGACCACGCAAGTTCTTAAAAATATGGAATTAGACAATTCGTGCATGTGTACATGACCAGTTTTTAAATTATTTTGTTAAGTAGAATTACAAGTTACATTAAGGCCATGAATACTGGCACATGTCAACATAAGGAACAGAGTTACCGTCCTACCTTACATGCGCGACACCTGGCGATCAGGTTAAGGAAGATAACATTTTACGGGTAAACACGGTATCTCAAACGAAGCATATTTAGTTGCCAGCAAAAGGATTGGAGGTGCAACACCTGTTCTTATCAGCAATCCTCTGAGCACTTTTACCTTAATTACCCTTGCGTAACGCTCACCGAAGTGCAAACAACCTATACCAAGATGTGCCATCATATAATGCACCAGCAGATCAGGGTCTGTACACTGTTCGCTCTGCCTTATACACAGTTAAATGCGGTATATGAGTCCCGGGTTAAAATACGGCTTTAAAAGGCTCCTTAGAGTGCAACAAGTGCACGAAGTTTGTTTTTTTTTTTTTTTTTTTTTTTTTTTTTTTTTTACAGGTAGAAACTAAAGTGCAAATAAATAACGACAGCAATGTCTTCATAGCCACGGTATTGCGCCTGGTGCTTTAATTTCGAACTTACGAGATATCAAAATAAAAAGTTATCCACCTGATCGTTAGTTTGTCAGGTATTGTCAGTTACGAAAAAAAGACCTACTGAATTCCACATTTACAGTGTTTCAGAGTTTATGCACGCTTTGGCCAGTACGATGTTTCACAAATTTAAGTTTTAGAAACCACATTGAAATTTCGAAAGGGAATTAAATTTTACTTTAGTTTCGATCTAAATCTACACACATGTTCAATTTGATTGACGAAAAAGTGATTCGTTGAAATAAAAAAAAAACTAACAAGTCAAACCTCATAATCATTGTCTTTACTGCATTATCACTAAAAGGGGTTTATTAAAAATGTATTCTTTGTTTCTACATTGCAAACAAGAGGTAAACGATCTTGTTGTAAAGTTTTGCTAGATTAGATACTTAATGTGGTGTGAAGAGTGTATTGTATGCTTCGCACAACGAAAACCGTATATTGTCGTGTAACAATCACCTAATTGCAAGCTGTGCGGTTCCAGGCCCCGTACTTTCGAGAAAGAAAAAAAATCCACTTGAGCTCAAGGTCAAGACCTCGTGATGAGAGTTGATCAGTTGCGGCGCAAGGATGGAGGTCGGAGGGGGGTGGGGGTGGTAAATGGTCCTGGGGGCCAGACGAGGGGCCAGGCGAATGGTGAGGGGGGCTACGCTTTTTTGCAGCTGAAATTTTCATAGTATTTCACCTCACCTTAGTGTAACGGGGGAGGGAGGTTGGCAACTGACATAAAAACTGTTGTCTGTGGCAAAGAAGAGGCCTCGGTAGGGGCGCCACTAAAGAATATTGCCCCCGGGCGCCTCATACCCTATCGCCGCCACTGGAGTTGATGCATGTACTTAGAGAAGAAAAAAACAAAAACAATAAGAAACAAAAAAAGAATACCCAAACATCAATATTAATCATTTAAAGTCAGCATGTTGTAATGAAGTCACAGAAAAGAACATGCTGTCAACTTTATTCTGATCTAAAGTTTACAGTGTGTGAACATTTAGAGACAGCTTCAGCTTGAGTTAAAAAAAAATCTTAATAAACGGTGCTAGACCAATTGTAAATGGTTTCTTTTGTCAAGTAAATCATACAATTGTGATAACGTTACGCTTTGTGATATTTATTACCTCCAAGAATCTTGCAGAAATGCTCTCTCTCTCTCTCTCTCTCTCGATTTAATTTTTCAAAGTAATTACAGAATAAATCACAAATATTCGTACTATCGCTTTGTTTTAACAGAGTTTCTTAACACCGCTTTTCATCAAAATTGAAAAAAAATAAATCAATCACTAGTCAAAATGAGGCTGAACCCAGGATCAAAACACCCTTTGCAGGCAGTGGTGTAATTTGGAAATCAATTTGCTACTAACAGTGAATAGTAAGCTTTACATATGTTGTAAAGTGTCATTAGTTCAAGGACAGTGGCGGCGCGGGGCAATGTACTTTAGTGGCGCCCCTACTTTGCCACAGGGAACAGTTTTTTTATGTCAGTTGCCAACCATCCCCCCACCCCCCATCTACGCCCCGGTTACAGCTGCAAAAAAAAAAGCTATCGACGGCGAACCCCCCCCCCCCCCTCCCTCGCGTGGCGCTCGGGAAAAATTGAGCCCTCCCCCCCCCACCCGACCTCTCCTCCTCGCGCCGCCACTGCTCGGGGATTTAATAAGATTGCATTTTCCACGCACCATCTAAGACTCCAATCCATATTTGACGTCAAATTATCAGTGTTAAATGAAGTTTGAGTCCACAATTAACAATAAAATAAATAAGATACAGTTAGATTCAAATACGGCAGACATAGTTTGATGGTTGGCGCTCAGTGCTCATGAACGATAGGTTGTATGTTTGACGTTCACCTTTAATGTCTCAGACACCTATTAGAATGTCATTTAGGGGTTGAACACAAAACATGGATGCTAAGAAATAATATCCATTTATTATAAAATGCTTTTTAAATTTAAGTCTAACCTTCAGATGCAATCTGGTTATATATTTTCATAGATCTATACATATTATTGAAATGATGATTGTGAATTGACTCATGACAGGTGTCCTTGGCGTATGAATGCATCTGAAGTTCATGTGTTATTCGGCTCTTCTACAACCAGGAGAGCACGGTGTTTTCATGGTGTTTCAAAGTGATTTATCTTTTTGATACCATACATTTTTGGCTGCCTTACTTTAGTTACTTTGGACACATCCTCAACCACAGGTGGCACAGTTGTAAATTCGGTAAAATCGGACCTTCCTATCGTAGCCATCTGTTTCTGTATACTGACGGTTCAAAAGATGGAGACAAAGTTGGTGTTGCCATTGCAACACCCCATGTCACCATCTAGAGCAAGTTACCAGATAAAGCCTCAATTTTTACTGTAGAAATTACAACCATACTCATCTCCTTAAAGTACATTGAAAGCTCTCAAAAAACAAATTTCATCATATTTTCGGATTCCATTTCCACACTGACAGCCTTGCAAAATCTAAAATATGTCAACCCGTTAATATCCCAGATATTAGTGAAATATGATGTACTCATACAATCTGGAAAATGTATTCTCTGCTGTTGGCTGCCGTGTCACATTAGTATAAAGAGTAATGAAAGGGCAGATAAAGCAACCAAACCGTTTGCGAATAGAAGATTTCATATACTGACTTCAAATATTATATCAATCAGCATGTTCTTCATACTTGGCAAAGTATGCGGAATGGAAACAAAAAAAAAAAAAAAAAAAAAAAAAAAAAAAAAAAAAATTCAGAACATCAAACCCACTATTGAAGATCCATCGTACAGAACCAATCGCAGAGATGATGTCTTATTGTGCCCATTGCGTATCGGACATATATACCTTACTCATGTATACCTCCTGAAAAGGCGAACCTCGACCAGAGTGCATACCATGCCAGTGTCCACGGACAGTGGAACACACTCGTTTCGAGTGCGTCGACTTCCACCCTATTACACGTAAGTATTTTTATGTGAACTCCATGAAGAAACTGTATGATTATGTACCACAAGAGAATATTGGTCTTTTTGAGAAAAAAAAAAATAAAGAAAATTGACAGCATGTTTTAAGGATTTTACATGTGTTATCTTTATCTTATATTTTAAATACCCTTTGCATAAATTTAACATCTTTACCTTTAATATTGAAACTTTTATTTCACGTTTAAATTTATTTAGAATGGTTTATCTACAATTTTGTGCAATTCTTCATTTTTAGATATTTCAAACTTTATCTTTAGTTGCCACCATATCGTCACTATTGCGCTGAGGTGCCATAAATCGCTACATGCATACATAATTCCAACTGTTATGAATTAACTGCGTCTCCTGTCAAAAGACTGGATGTAAACGGTCACGTGATATTGATCTGGAAATATTCACACATCGGTAAATTATGGTGACTACTTTGGGTCCACAGTCAGTATCAACTCCCCATCCCTCCGTGACTTCAGATCAAATTTTGCAACCCCAGACAAAATCTCCAATTAGAAGTTCAAAAACTGGAATCGCAAGTCCATCCTGCGCCCAAACAGTCACGTCTGTAACCAAACAAAGCATATGGCAGGCCTTCCTACGCCCAAACACCTCTGTAACTAAACAAAGCAAACGACAGGCTTTACGATCAACTGTAGTCAGGTCCACCCTCGGGCTCGACGATTTCTAGGGGCCCGCCGTCAACTCAGTTATAAAATTTTTGCAGTAAATATTAAAATGTGTCCCTTGCAAGAGTCTGAGTTATGCTAGATTACTACAGGTTGTACATGCAAAACTGTACACAGGTTTTTATATACAAAAAAATTAAACTGGTTTTAGGGCCCACGACTGTTTTTTAGGGTCATTGTCATACGACGTAAAATCAACTGATCTCATTACAAATGGACGATTAAAAAAAAAAGAAAAAAAAGTGAGATTTCGAAATGCGTAGCAAGCAAGAACAATGAATAGCAAATATGTAACGCATATTTTCTTAATAAAAATCACAGTGACCTCATTAACTCTTGTGCTGTGATTTTGTACGAGATGGGTCATCTTCGCTTGACAAAGGTAGTTGATACACTTAGTTTCACATCGACGATAAACGAAGTGGATCTACGACCCTTGGCTAGCGATAATCGGGCTAGGTATACAGGCGCAATGTGAAGAGGATAATAAAATAAAACTACATACTACCTAAAATCTAATGTTTTGTTGATGGAATCTGCTGGTTTGACTCTAGAAAGGAATTATAAGGATTAAATGACAATGCTGAGTATTTATTGAAGTATGAATTGTACCTGATCACACAAAAAGTAAATGAAGTCCGAAGGACACACACATACATACATACATACGTATGTGCGTGCGTGCGTACACACACACATACATACACACACACATACATACATACGTACGTGCGTGCGTGCGTACACACACATACATACATATATACATACATACATACATACATACATACATACATACATACATACGTACGTACGTACGTACGTGCGTGCGTGCGTGCCTACATACATACATACATACATACATACATACATACATACATACATACATACATACATACATACATACATACATACATACATACATAGAAGCATATATTACAAACAATTGGGTTGTGATACTTTAACATGGCATAAGTTCTTCGTAAGTCTCTTGATATCCAAGTTTTGAGGACCTGAAAGAGGCATATTTAGACGGATTGGAGGGAGGGGCATTGGACAGAAACCATTTTTTTTCCAGTAAAAGTATTTTACTTTTCAATGATAAAAACAGATAAATGATGCCATTTTAAATGATGCTAAACGATGCCATTTTAAGCAAAACAAACCACCCTTATTAAACTTGAACCCACTTAGAACAAATCCTGGATCCGCTCGTGCTTAAGTACAATCAATGTAGCAAGAGATTGATACAGAGATTGATACAACTAAGGTTTAGCTAGCCGTGAACACTGATGTTATTATGACCATCGGAAAGACACTTCATCTTGATTGTTTCATTGGGCTCGGATTAAGATAGGTAGTTCGCGGGACGTAATGCGTAATGGTGTTCCAACAGGGTTAGGTTTATTTATTTAACAGCACATCAACACGTGAAAAGCTATATAGTGAAGAAGCAATGGGAGTAAGATGCCTTGCCCAGAAACATACTACAGCAGCCGACCAGGTCTGATCTTGTCAGGATTCGAACCCAAGACCTTTAGCTTGCGAGTCCATAATGCTTACCACTGATCAACCTAGGTCAAACTAGGGTTAGGTTTTAGGGCAGTGGTTCCCAAACTTCTTTGATCGCGACCCTAAATACCATCTTTTGCGACCCAAAATGCAGTACCAGTATAGGGTAGCGAGGGTCCTTGCGACCCTCATTTGGGTCGCGAGCCGGGGTTTGGGAACCACTGTTTTAGGGTGTTAGGTTGGGCTTCTGGTAGCTTCACGTTGAGAGCATCGTGATGAGTTCCGGTCCCATAGACCTACCTTATATATCGGTGTATAAAGATCACTCAATTGAAAACAGTGTAGAGTAAACACATCTGTCGTCGCTTAATGTGCAGGCAGATCAGGATCTACGCTAATAGCTTGAAAATCCTAGATATCACGAACAGCGCAGACTGATCCACCAGGACGAAACTGAGTTTACGTTGTTCGAAGTTGGCATGGTATTATCCACAAGATCATTACAGTGTATTAGATTTGGAAAGACGTTAACCATTTCTAGACCCAGATTCGCTGCGACAAAGTATCAAAATCATTGTTGTCTTTATCAAACGGTCGTATAAGTAAGACAAGTATCAAATCATTGTTGTCTTTATCAAACGGTCGTATAAGTAAGACAAAGTATCAAATCATTGTTGTCTTTATGAAACGGTCGTATAAGTAAGACAAAGTATCAAATCATTGTTGTATTTATCAAACGGTCGTATAAGTAAGACAAAGTATCAAATCATTGTTGTCTTTATCAAACGGTCGTGTAAGTAAGACAAAGTATCAAATCATTGTTGTCTTTATCAAACGGTCGTATAAGTAAGACAAGTATCAAATCATTGTTGTCTTTATCAAACGGTCGTATAAGTAAGACAAAGTATCAAATCATTGTTGTCTTTATGAAACGGTCGTATAAGTAAGACAAAGTATCAAATCATTGTTGTATTTATCAAACGGTCGTATAAGTAAGACAAAGTATCAAATCATTGTTGTCTTTATCAAACGGTCGTGTAAGTAAGACAAAGTATCAAATCATTGTTGTCTTTATCAAACGGTCGTATAAGTAAGACAAAGTATCAAATCATTGTTGTCTTTATCAAACGGTCGTATAAGTAAGAAAAAGTATCAAATCATTGTTGTCTTTATCAAACGGTCGTATAAGTAAGACAAGTAGTTTAATCCTGAGCTAGTGATAAGGCCTAAAAAAGATCCGTGTTTCTGGAGAACGAAATACACGTGCATATTCTGGAAAACGAAATACACGTGCATATTCTGGAAAACGAAATACACGTGCATATTCACATGATAGAAATCCATGTATTTCGTTTTATTTTTTCTTAACTTTTCTTTGGACGAAATGTCAAACTCCTGTCTCGGCATAATGTCCGCTAACAGCATCAGAGCCCAACGTTTTATTCAGCGCGGGGTAGAATCGGTGAAAAAATCAGCTACTGATTCTAAATTTTACCAGATTAGACAATCATAACTACTGAAAGAGCAATAAATGAAGTATAAAATATTTTTAAAAAAAATAAATGATCTTGTTTTTTTGTTTTTTTGTTCCGATTTACCGCTGACGTCCAGGGAGTGAAAATTACCGAGCGGAGCTAACAGCCTTTGAAAGATGCACATCTGAAGTAAGGCCAAGCTGTATACTCTATAAGCCAAATTACACCCATCAATCTTACACCAAATCAGAGTAAATTATATTTATTTGAACAATATTAGCATATTCAAGGTCTTCGTAAAATAACACGAATAGCTAGTCAGGAAAACCTGGAAAAATGTATTTCTTTAAAAATCAAACCCTGTGCAAAATACGGAGGCCCAGGGTGGCCGAGTGGTCTAAGGCGATCGCCTTTACAGATCACTCACACATCTTACCTCTGTCTGCGTGATTTCGAGTCTCGGCTCGACCAAGGTGAGTAGCATCCCGTGGGTCGATGGTTCTTAGCGGGATCTTCACTGGTTCTTGCTGCACCAAATATACTGGACGCTACGTAACATGCGCTAAAAACAATAGCGTTAAACCCCACAATACAAACCACGTGCAAAGTACGAAACTGTCTAGCGGAACTGTAACCATTACTGAATCCTGCTTTCTAACAGGCGCTAAAATGTATCTGGAGATATAGTAAGAGTCTTAACGAGCAATATGTCTAATACTGTTACCTATTAAGGAAATGAAATCTGGACTGGTAACAGCTATCAGAAAATCCGGATATTCCTTGTCTATGGTCAAGAAAAAAAAATACCTAGGGCCGGTTGGGAAACTAGAAATACAGCTGTTCGTTAAGTCTAAAGTGTACATAAGCGATGGCCAGATGTAGGTCTGTAATATTTGTAAAACACTCTATGTCCTTCCCCTTCAAGCTGACATATGTGCAGCTGATTTGTACTGTGCAAAGTCCTGTTGTATATATACTATTTGGCAAGTTAGTGATTTATTGATAGATTTATGATATTTACAAGTTTATCTTATACTAATTCAATTTTAAATGTAAAATACTTTTCTAATTTAGTTTTATCTTGTTGAACGCTATTTATAACTGTTGGCTCGCAGATATATATTAATTTAAAATCGTCGTTTCGGACCATAATGCAAACTGATGTAGACGGAAACCCGTTATTCCTAACACGTTAAGTTCGTTTACTTTATAAAGGATATTATAATGCAGATATTTGCAGAGAGAGAGAGAGAGAGAGAGAGAGAGAGAGAGAGAGAGAGAGAGAGAGAGAGAGAGAGATCTTTTTCGCAGATGGGTGGGTGGGTGGAGTGATGCCTTGTCCAGATCTAGCAATAATGATATAGTTTTAACACCAAACAACAGTCGCAGCATTTTAAAACAATATTGACGCCACGAAGAAATTTGAAGAGTTTATGGACGCTGTTAATTTGAAATCTAAAACCTAGAACGTGCTATATCATCTGTTAATTGTACTACACAAGTCAACTTTAATTGTACTACACAAGTCAACTTTAATTGTACTACACAAGTCAACTTTAATTGTACTACACAAGTCAACTTTAATTGTACTACACAAGTCAACTGTTAATTGTACTACACAAGTCAACTGTTAATTGTACTACACAAGTCAACTTTAATTGTACTACACAAGTCAACTTTGTTTGCTCGATATTTGATCATGCACAACACAGAGGTTTGAATGTGTTCCAATAGCCTGCTCCTATAGACAGAATAGTTCTCATGTAAAACATGAAAAAGAAAAGAAGTAATTCGCTCTTAAAACTATTTTTGGACAGTGTCAGAATCCATTTTAAAATTGATACCAACATTAATTTAAGAGAGTAATCTTGAACTTCACTTATTGCTGAATTCATCCAGCTTTCACTTATGATGCAGATTCTGTAATTTTATTTATGCTCCGTTCATCCTTTTCTCCTTCCGTCTTCTTGTGCATCAGCCTGACTCTATCTCATTGTCTATGTCGCTTTTTTACTGGAACTACCTTTCCGTGTATGTATGTCTGTATGTTTGTTATGGGTATGTCTTTCTAGCTACCATTCTGATAAATACACACAACATAATAATTGATTCTGCTCCATAAAAACTACGTGACAAATGAGAAAATGTAGAAACATTATCTGACTAAAAATAAAGCTTAGCAGTTTAAATAGTGATGGAAGTCCATTAATAGTGATAGATGGAAGTCCATTAATAGTGATAGATGGAAGTCCATTAATAGTGATAGATGGAAGTCCATTAATAATGCAAATCTGACACACAATTATTGGGAATATTCGGATTAATCAAGTCATTATATGGTCCCAGATTGCCTTGTATGCACTGTTTGCACAGGGTCAATGCTGTAGAACACTGTCTTGATAAAAGATATCTACGGTATATTTTGTAATTTTGAAATGAATTACAGTGTAAATTATCACAAGGATTACAATTATTTTCTGATTTGATCAAGGTAACCAATGGAAAAAACTGTAATATGAGCACTCAATGAATTTGATTCGAATACTTGGAACTCAGTTTAGAATTCCAAAAGAATGTGAATAAGGGAATTCTTTATGCTAGAATCTGATTTTAGATTTACAGACACAAACACATCAGTAAAAAAAATGAAGAGGACACAGTGAAACATTACATATGCCAATCAACACGCATAAGTGACACGGACGATCAACACGCATAAGTGACAAGGACAGTCAATCAGATCAATGCACATTAAGAAACTCTTATTTTTTTTATAAAACAGACATAGCTACTTTGGTAGACGGATGAATGATGGATGGATAGATATAGGACAGAGGGTCAGTTAGAAATTGTCTCTAGCCGACCCTCTGCAATATAATAATACATTACAATGTTTATTCCGCTCAGGTCACGAATGTGACAAATGAGGAGTACAAAGTAAATCAAAAGTAGATACACATGCGTGTAACATAGATATCATATTTTTACATTGGACTAATGATGTAGTTACAATAATAGTATGTAAATAAGGTGTTCTAGACAACATAATTAGATGGTTGATACAACATTATTCATCGAGTAATAAAAAAAACTTTAATCATCATGCCAATTTTTTTTTTATAGTTTGTATATTACTCAGGGCATTCTTGTTTTAGATTTGAGCTGTTATATAAAAGATGATATACACATATCAAAACATATGATATTACGTGCCACTGTTATATAAAGGAAGATATACGCATATCAAAACATCGGATATTACGTATCACTGTTATATAAAACAAGATATAAGCATGTCGAAACATATGATATTATATACATGGTGATTACAAAGATTTCATTTAACATACCATTTTTGCATTTCATGAATTATTAATCATACAAGTGTAATTCAGCCTAAACAAAAATATACATTTCATGTTATGTGAATTTCGACATGATAACTCTTATAAATTTACACAACTTTAAAAGCTCAGTAATTAAACAAATCGTTAAAAAGTAAAATATATTTCGCCTTCTATGATATTTAATTTTTAGGTAGAGTTTTTCTTTCAGTTTTGAAATAAGGACATTTGAATATGTCATGAAATTCATCACCTAAATCATTTTCGTTGCATAATGTACACAATCTTTCGTTCCTTGGAATATTTTACCATCTGCCAGTTTAAATTGGTAAACGGTGGTTTGAGGTTCTAAAGTTAAAGTAAATAATGCTAAAGTTTTGGGTAAAGAAATAAAATAATCTTTCAACTGGAGGTTTGTTATAAAGAGTATATAGGTGTTTCCCTTGCTAGATAAATTTTTCCTTGCGTTCCATTGCTGAAGATATATGTCCGTTAGTCTGTTCTTCATACTGTTGATGAGCCATTATTTATCAGGAAAATATTGCGAATACCAAATGTATCCTAATCCACATTCTTCGAAAATAGATTAAACGTAATCAAACCATCGATAAGTATTGTTATGTGTTTTGATATCGTTCAATATAATATTATATATGACTTTCGCGTATTTATCCAGTTTTCCCTCAATTAGTGTACACCAATATTTGATGGCGTTCAATTTCACGCTAAGTGTAAGTGGCTGTCTTCCAGTTTCTACATTTTAAAACCCATCTTAGAAAATCTTTAAGAATTTTCTCAATAATTTTGCAATTTTCAAAGCCTCAAAATTTCCGACCCATATAGCAGAATAGGTACTATGGTACTATCGAATAGTTGTAGCTGGCAATCTATAGGTAGGTCTAGGGCAATCTATAGGTAGGTCTATGGCAATCTATAGGTAGGTCTATGGCAATCTATAGGTAGGTCAAGATTCCATATACGCTTTTTTTTTAAAACAAGAATAATGATTTCTTGGCTTTTGATATTGTTTGCTTTATAGCTTTGAGAAATCTTCCTGTCTTACTCAGAACAAGACCAAGATAAATGTATTCATTAACCTCTTCTAGTATCGTACCTTGATATGTAAAGTTAAACTTTTTATTATAATCTTTACCGAAAATAAGCACTCTTGTTTTGTTTACATTCACTTTAATTTCCAATCATCGCAATAATTAATCGGTCTTCTTGCGGAGAGAACTGTATCGTCTGCATAAAGAAGCAAAAATACTTTGAAATCCTGAGTGATTTCATCATCTGCAATTTTTAGTTTGATGCCATTGCAGTGTTTCGATTCAAGGTATTTTTCAAGGTCATTTAGATAGATAGCAAACAATAATGGTGATAGATTTTCACCTTGGCGAACTCCTTTCATGCAGGTGGAAAAAAAACTAGAAACATTGACATTTACATTTATACTTAATTTAGTGTCTTTATACATATTATGTATTACATTAAAGAGTTTCCCTGAAACACCGCTTTTTAATACTTTTTTTCCATAATCCTATTCTCCATATATTATCAAAAGCTTTTTCAAAATCAACAGATTAACAATATAATTTCTTTCTTGACAATTTCTATATTCTATGAGATTATTTATTGCAAAGATACGGTCAGTGGCAGGAAGAACACACCCCTACCCCCTTTACAATCGCTTTTTTCCACCCCACCCTAACTCTTTGTTGGCTTCCATCTCGTGGTTCTCTCAAATTGACACCCGTGTCAATAATTAGAAAATAAATTGTACCCAGTAACATCTTTAGTTTGTTTGCAGTTGGAATTAGAAACTGTGCTTAAGGTGATCGAAGTAACATGAGCATTATTGTGCAAGTCCTTTGACACCTGCACAATGGTGACCAAGACAGTTCAGAGTTGATCAATATGGAATTGAATTTCCGACAATTGGCGGAAAATAACAAACGTTGATCAAAATAGATGCTTTTGCATGATGGGCGCGTTCAGTCTTCAAATATTTACACTCTGTGAGTATAAGGCTGTGGAATAGTTGAACAAGAAAGATAAAACGAAATCTAAAAATTCACCTATAGTATTGATCTGTCGAAACCTATTGGCTGAGTTATTGGTGGCAATACATGACCTACTTTTAACAAAAAGAAATTTCAATTATGCTTTCCATTATCCTGGATAAAACAGCTTGCAATATTTCACCTGTGGGTCTCTGTCGTATAATTTATGTTGTTTATCAATTATATATAAAACCGTCAGTATCTATGGGGTTAAGTAGTTATTAAAATCATCTGCTTTTTCGAAGTCATCCCATCGAACTGTATCTTACCGTTGTAAGTGGTGATGTGGTAGCTTATCATGGCATATAGTTGTCCCATGTATAGCACTCATGTTCCTGATCTCAGGATGTATGTACGTATTTTCGTCCGTCTGCCCTTCTAGCTACGTGCGTCTATACTTTCAAACACAATCATATTGGCCCTCAGGGGCAAACAATGGGCCCAAACTCCACTGAAAATCATTTGCAAAAGCCCATCTGTCTGTATGCCTTCCACCTTGGATTCATTGAGAAATTTCTGCCTAAGGGTTTTTTAAGATTTATTAATCAGACACATTTCATCAGTAAATCAAGATAAGGCAATCGCCTCGGTCCACGTTTCCCTGTTGATGACATTCTACGCTTTGCTTTGACCGAGTAAGCCATCTTCGAAGTTCAGAAAATCTTGGACAAGCACTCTAGAAGAGGGTCACTAACCAGTGTACATCCTAATCGGTTATGTCAAGAACAACTGTTTTATGGGGCACAGGCACTATGCACGTCACGCAGAACTCATGTACCATTAGACTGTGAACAGATAGGAAACTGAGTAGTGTGCCAATTGCAACTCGAGAAATAGTTTAGTGCAAGAGTATATGAAGCATATTCAAAATGCGTGAGAAGAAAACGATATATTATACTGAGCAAAGATACCACACTAATTGTGGAGTGATTCTTTGTTGCGTAATTTCCGATATCTCTCTTCCAGGCCAGAAATTCGTCGATGTAAACTATACCGAACCCTACTGGGAATGCCGGTACAACCACAAGTCCTATTGTGAATGCCGGTGTAGCCACAAGCAATAATGTTACAGGTCTTTGTAGCTTGAGAACTATCAGTTGTGTCACTATGCAATTTCCCGCGGCCACGCCATAATACATCAATGGTCAAACTCAATGATAGATCGTATGTATGTACGACTGTCTCGAACTCTTAGTTCTTGTCTATTATCCACAGAATATTTCATGTTATAAGCTTTAAGGGTAAAATAAACGTTTTCTCGACGAGAAGGCAGATGAACCTAATGTTGCATGAAATAAATAAATACAGTTTGAAACATTACGAGTTTCGAGAAAAGTATCGTTCTTAGTCTTTTAAGAATTATTAAAAGGCCAGATGTTGAAAGCGACCACTAATCCGTTAAAAACATCAAGTACCATATGCAAAGTAGATAAGGGAGTCACTTGTGAGTGGGAATATATGGTCGAGGTTTGAAAATAAAGTATTTGTATAGTATAAATAGTATCAATATTTGGGGCATTGCAAATGGAATCGTACTTAGATGGTAAAGTCATCTCGCTTTGAACGGTCATAGTATGCCAGAAGCTTTCTTAAACGGTGAGATACAAGAAAGTAGATGCTTCTGTTTCAGACCAAAGGAAAGTCACAAGGACGCATGATTATACTCAGTTGAGGAAATTTAAGATCCAAGAAATTGATAGAGGTCAGTTTGATACAATTGAATGGAAAATAACTCATATTACGGGGGCCGTTCCCAAGAAGGACACATTCTAGAAGTAAAACGCGCGCTTGCACAATAGAAAGCCTAACGGTCAAGGAATGTCGACATTACATCCTCTTGTATATCCTAAGCAGCACGACGATCTAAGATTGTTCTTCGAGGTCACATAATAACTAATCCTGACTTGCAAGCCATTGGTCATCTTAGACCATGTGGGATAACAATCACGATGATTCATTAGTAATTTCAGAATCAAACCAAATGAGCGTTGGTGAATGAATACGGTCAAAATATGATGATGGCAGTTGGAGATAGGCTGTGCAGTTTCAGGAGCTCCGAGTACCAGTTTGGTATTTTGAAGAATCATGTATTGGTCGTGTTTCATCAAAGTTTTTCGTGGTTTTCACTGGATACACCAGATTCTTCTATCTCAAAATGCATGTAATACTGTAGTTATCCTACAACTTTGATGTATGGGCTCCTGACTAGTTAACAAATGTATTATTCTTTTATTGAGCCAATATGACGTGATTCTGGGAAAATCCAACGACGACAGTTTATTTCACTAACTTGAATTCTGAATTCGCGACCCCAACAATAGTTGTTTCCGTCCCACCCCACCCCACCCCACCCCACCCCATCCAGTAAACAAAGAACATACACGTATTTACGAATTGTTCAGTGTTTATTCATTGATCCTGAGCAAAGAAAGCTTCTATAAGAAGAGTGTAAAGTGTGGACATTAATATGAAAAGTGTAGAGTGTGGACATTGATATGCAAAGTGTAGAGTGTGGACATTGATATGTAAGTGTAGAATGTTGACATTTATATGCAAAGTGTAGGGTGTGGACATTGATATGCAAAGTGTAGAGTGTGGACATTGATATGCAAAGTGTAGAGTGTGGACATTGATATGCAAAGTGTAGAATGTTGACATTGATATGCAAAGTGTAGAGTGTGGACATTGATATGCAAAGTGTAGAGTGTGGAGATTGATATGCAAAGTGTAGAGTGTGGACATTGATATGCAAAGTGTAGAGTGTGGACATTGATATGCAAAGTGTAGAGTGTGGACATTGATATGCAAAGTGTAGAGTGTGGACATTGATATGTAAGTGTAGAATGTTGACATTGATATGCAAAGTGTAGAGTGTGGACATTGATATGCAAATCTATCATGCTATCATTGATGCATTCGTAATATTGTCATTTTTTTTTAGAAGAAACCCACTACAAAAATTGTGTTAACAAAGAGACAAAATAAAATAAAATAAAATAAAAAAATAAAAAATAAAGAAAATAAAAAAAACCCAACAAACAGCAAAAACAAATAAATCGTCGTGGGGTTTCTGTAATCACCTGAGATTAAATGATTTTTGAAGAAAGAAAAAATTTATTAGTCGTATGTAAAGTTAAAACGTGGAAACAAAAATTATCATGAACATAAGCAATTTATCGTGAACATAAGCAATTTATCCTGTAGGTTTGATCTTTGGCTTTTGACCAAAAGCGATTGGTTGGTGTGTGGGGATGGGATTCAACGCGTATGTCCAAGTCCGATGTTTATCACTCATTTTAAATATATGTAATGTGTTTTAGTAAAACTGCCAAAATCGATAAGTAGCCAGGAAAGTGTTTATCATTTGATAAAGAGTTTTGACCTTTGAATTTTATTCTTACCCTGATACAGTTTTTGACCTTTGGATCCCATACTTGAATTTTAATCCTACACTGATGCAGTTAGCAGATTAGAATGAGTGTTCGAAAGACTATTTAATGCCGAGATAATGGAAGTAAAGTGCCTGGCCCAGAGACACGTCACGACAGCCGACTGGGTTAACTGATCATGCAAAGATTAAAACAAGAATTGGCAGCATAGTGTGTCTCTGAGCAAGGTCGGCACTGCATAGAGTGTCTCTGGGCAAGGTCGGCACTACATAGTGTGTCTCTGGGCAAGGTCGGCACTGCATAGTCTGTCTCTGGGCAAGGTCGGCACTACATGGTCTTTCATGTGCTGATTAAACACCTATGAACCAACCGTCCATTCAGTACTATATGACAGTAAACCAGTTATAGTGAAACCTTTCAAAAACCGTGTGCATGCAGTCATATGAAAAGAACAGTTCACAGATCAATTACAACTTGTTAGAGTTATGCATTAGGCAAATAGAACTATCGTCCGGTCAGTATACATACTAACCACAGTTTAAAAGGTACCCGAAAGGGCAATCTGTGAACAACAATCAAACTATTTCAGCAACCTCTTTCACCCGCATCTGTCAGAAGATGCAGCTGTGTGTCCACTCTTATAGCTCTGAAAGAAGAACGGCCAACATCTCAAGATAGTAACGAGTATCTGGGAGCTATCATAATGGATCTTTCCAAAGCGTTTCATTATCTTTCACATGTACATTTGGTTGAAAAAGTGAAAGCCTAAAACAAAACTTTTTAACTACACAGATGATAACACACTTTTCAATGCACATGAAGAGTATGGAATATTTAAAACTATCCTGGAAAAAGAGAGTCTGGAACTTATCAAATGGTTTCAATGTAATCAAATGCAAGCTAACCCTGACAAATTCCAGGTAATAGCGATTTGGCAGCAGATGTACAAAAGAAAGACAGTTTACATTTTGGATGGTACAATAATATACCGAGGAATCAGTAACATTAATTTGTCCCGAAAGGTACTACTTACTAAATATTGGTAAACATACCAGCAATATTTGTTAACGGTCTATAGACAAATAAATGGTATTAAACGTTGAGGTAAATGCCCCTCGTTTGAGAGAAATAAATGCAATGTAGCAGGCATTTATTAATGTAAACTTCACTTTGTGTCCGGTGTATGGCATTTTAAAACTTACGAGGAGGGAGATTTAAAAGTGTCTTTGTGTAGGTGATAGGTTAACATTAGCTACCACCACAAAAAAACATTCACATCAGGATATTGAAAGGGTTTGAGAAAAACAAAACAACATGTCAATAACAATGAAAATAAGTACACGTAGAATTTTGTGAAGTACACGCATCAGACCATAAAACGATAGTGTTGAAAGACAAAGCAGAAGTGATCAGTGGCGGATCCCTCCCGAAATATAGTTGAAGGGGGGGGGGGGGGGGTGGCGAGAGGCGGAGGGGTGGCATAAAAAGCAGGCGAAATTTATGTGGGACGGAACCCACAGTTGGGGCTGGGGGGGGGGGAAGCCCAGTAGCTTTTTGCATTTCAAGCGTTTCCAGGGCATAATTTTAACCATCTAACTGTAAAGGAAACTTACTCTGGGAAACGTTCCAACTATTTCGCGTCCCTGGATCTGCCCCTGGTGATTAAGCGACAACTTTGACCGGAAATTCAGAGTATCGGATTCCTTCACATGAAAGTGAAAAAGATTTATACATGATTTTTTTTAGCAGATCAGAGAAATGATCATAGAGATTATCACTAGGGGAGCAAGAAGACTAACAAATTTGACAGCTTCTTTTGTGTTGAAGGTTGTACTGTTGAAACCCGTGACTATCAGTAAAAAGGAAGACTGACCTGTACAGACGAGACTTGAAAGGAAGTTATTTACTACAGGGTCAATGCGAGAGACTTTAGTTATTAGTCAGATACTAACGATGAGCTAAATCAAAGGGTAGACATAGAAATGAAATATTAATAATGATCGATGATCATTAACAAGGTTTAAAAAAAGAAAAACACAACAAAAAAAAACAAAACAAAAAAAAAATAATCTACATGTTGGCAAATATACCGAATTAAATATCTTAGTATTACCATGTATACACATAGAATTGTGGGCACATATATATATATTGACCTATCCTGACGCTTGTTTGTGCGATTGACAGTGTTTTGAATACAACTGTAAAGTCTGCTAATCGGGTAACTACAGTTTAGACAAGTGGAGTCATCGGTTTGATAAGTGTTAGATGAATAGCTAGCTATTCGAGTGTAAGAGAAAACATTGAGGACGAATATCATATACAGATAAATATTTACGAAATTATAGAGAATTAAGAAGAGATTGACAGCAAACTCCCTATCATGAGAAATGGAAAAACGAGACAATACATAGACAGGCACGAGACATTACAGAGACGGACATGAGACAATACATAGACAGGCACGAGACATTACAGAGACGGGCATGAGACAATACATAGACAGGCACGAGACATTACAGAGACGGACATGAGACATTACAGAGACGGACATGAGACATTACAGAGACGGACATGAGACAATACATAGACAGGCACGAGACATTACAGAGACGGGCATGAGACAATAGAGAGACAGGCACTCAAATATGTTGAAAATTTCCGAAAATTGAAAACTTCTAGGTTTCGAACTCTCAATATGTTGGAATAAAAAGAATGCAACTATTAATATGTAATTTTGGTATCATCGCATACTTGAGTTGTAGACAAACATGTGTCAGATAAATGACTAAATTGCACTTGATTAGTAACGTTATTTAATGCATATGTAAAACTTTGTAACAGGGTTTGGGTATACTTTTAATGTCCTACCGAAAAATGAAATAATAAAATTTGCGGACTCGAGACATAAAATAAAATTAAACGTTGTCGCCTATTCTGGTTTCGAGGCATTGGGTGTACCTCTTTAAGATGTATGAAAAAAATTCTTACATACAAAAACAAGGTAAACAACTCACTTCGGGATTTTGTTTCATGCAAAAGCACGTAAAAATTTGTAAGCCATTTTATGTTCTTCATTTTGTTTATAGAGGTTACGACTGCGTAGATGAATTTATGAATACATTTAGGGGGTAAGATAAAAGCCTGATGTGACTTCAGTAAAAACTAAAACAACAGCTATTTATCCCCATATATTTTTCACAACCTACAACCTATGGAAATACGACAGCCACCTGTTCATAAGAAGCTGGTTTAAACTGATCCTGATGAAGAGTTTAAGATCATACCATTGTCAGGTGATACCTACGTTTCGGTTCGACTGGATGCGAGGCGGCCATCTTTACCTATACACCACCAGTATGAAATGTCGTAGTCATAATGTTATCAATGTCTATTGCCGGCCAGTGAAAAAATATAAGTTATCACTCCAGTGAAATATCACAATTGTTTCACTCGGAAAATCCAGTAATTCACTGCGTAGCACAAAATAAAAGGTGGTAACAAGCTCAGCGTATCAGATGCAAGATCATCTCATTGATATGCATGGAACTTACTCAATATCAAACAACATCCGAGATCTTTATGATATAAGCATTTACTCCAAGCTTGATCAAACTCGGATTCTAATAATGGCCTCCAGTGTGGGAGCAATCTCAGACAGTCAGAAGCAAGATCACCTTGTTAATATGTGTAGATCTTGCCCACTACCAAAGTGTCCAATATCTTTTTGATATACTGGTAATCAAATATTACAAGCTTGATAAAAAATTGAATCAGAAATGGTATCAAGAGTAAGTTCAAACCCTCAGATGCAAGAACATTTCATTAATATGTGTTTATCTCACTCATTATCTCACTCATTATCGAATTCATTATCTCACTCATTATCTCACTCATTATCTCACTCATTATCGAATTCATTATCTCACTCATTATCTCACTCATTATCGAACTCATTATCTCACTCATTATCGAACTCAACCAAGATCTTGACGATATAACTATATATTCCAAGTCTGATCAAAATCGAATCATAAATGTGACCTCTAGAATGTTAATAAGTATAGCCAGTCAAATGCAGGATCAACTCATTAATATGCACGAATCTCGCTCATTATCGAAATAGTCCAAGATCTTGATGAAGTAAGAATATTATCCAAGTTTGATTAAAATCAAATCAGAAATATAAAGTGGTAACAAGCTCAGTCAATCATATACCATATATATCAGTCAATCATATACCATATATATCAGTCAATCATATACCATATATATCAGTCAATCATATACCATATATATCAGTCAATCATATACCATATATATCAGTCAATCATATACCATATATAACAGTCAATCATATACCATATATATCAGTCAATCATATACCATATCATAATCCTATATAATCTTAATATGCATGAATCAAGCTCATTATCAAACTCATCCGAGATTATGATTATAAAACGCCTGTATTCCAATAAGCTCAAGCTGGTAGCAAGCTCAGCGAATCTGATGCAAGATCACCTCATTGATATGCATGGAACGTAATGCATAACACATCGATATCTTTATGAAATAAGCCTGTATTACAAGTTTTGATCAAAATCGGATCAGAAATATGGCCTTCAGAATGGTAACAAGTTCAGCAAATCAGATGCAAGATCACATCATTGTGATCTTGACCATTATAAAACTTGTCCGAGATCTTGATGATACAGTATAGCAAATATTCCAAGTTTGATCAAAATCGGATCAGAAATATGGCCTCCTGTGTGGTAACAAGCAATTGCAGACAGACAGACGGACAGCATATGATGCAGGACGGACGCAGGACCATACCATAACCTAACTGGCTTTAGGCAAGTTGAACTAGTAAAAGATGTGGATCACCTATTCCTTCTCCGGATTTTTTAATTTTCACCAATGGGGATTAACTACAGTTATACATAGTGCAACTTTGCCCAGTAATTGATGACACCCGAGCTTACATACCCACGACACAATTTGAATGTAGATTTTTGTTTCCCAATTAAGATC
Organism: Margaritifera margaritifera; assembly: GCA_029931535.1. Taxonomy (NCBI): domain Eukaryota; kingdom Metazoa; phylum Mollusca; class Bivalvia; order Unionida; family Margaritiferidae; genus Margaritifera; species Margaritifera margaritifera. Next base: position 945,951 of record JAQPZY010001215.1, on the reverse strand, counting down.
TTTTTCTACTGGAAAAATACTTAATGCATGTAGTGACCATACACCATTAAACTACGAGTCTTCAGAAGAAGATAAAAAGAGTCCCTGGAAGGGACTGACGCTCTATTAGCTGAAAAAATAATCCAGGTATCCAATTTATGTTCGTTTCTTCTGTCCTTCTATTTTTAAATGCAGAATATTAAAACCATCTGTACTGTTCTTGAGAAACTCAAACATATCAAATTTGGTTTTATTACATGACTAAGTTAACACGTTCAGAAGATACCTGTAAGTGCAGTAGAAATTTCTTTGTCATGACTTTTGACCTTGAACTTGATATTATGAATAGAAAATCACTGAACTTTTCTCTGACCCCAGTACAGCCAAGACCCTGAGTCAAGACCTTTGACCTCAAAATCAATGTCAGAGTGCTATCAACTTGTCCTTTGGAATGCAACTAAATACAAAATATGTACTAAATTCACTTTTATATGTATACGTCATTATGTTCATTAGCTCAATGAAGTATAAAAATGCAAGGAATGACCTTTGACTTGACCCCAAGGTCAATTAGGTCTGATTTTCAAAACTCCTTCACAAAAGTGCGGATATGTTGGTGGTCAGATCTGCACCATTTTCATTCATAACAAATTAAATATTGCACAAAGTGTTTTATTCAAAACCTGATGCCAAAGCCACTATTATGCAAGTGGAGTGGAAATAATAAGATTTTCGAGATAGCCACAATGGTGATGTTGCAGGGCTCTTTTAACAACACAGAGAGTATGGCTTTAAAAATCTTGAATGAGACATATGATACATGTCCAACATATATGCAAGAAACATGTACCTTATTGTTTTATCCTCTTATAAATGCGTTTTAACTGGTCACATATTGGAGGTCAGATGAGCATCATTTTCATTCAGAACCAGTTACATATTGCTAATGTTATTGAGTAAAATCCCCATATCGATACAACCATCTATTCTGGAGAAGTAGCCATAAAAAGATGTTCGGGTTGGCCATCAAGGCAGACATTATCAGCATCATTTAGATACAGAACATTGGGCGGTGGTGTCCTTTTTAAAAGTCGGTATGGACATATTTTTAGAAGAATTATCTGTTACGAGATTTTTTAAATTTTGGGAGGTCACATTGGCATAATTTTCATATATGACCAACTATATATGGTGAAAACCCGATGCTGATATGGCCATCTTTTTAAGAGTATTGACAAGGTTTTCAAGATGGCCACCATTGATCAGCATAATATTTATTAAAGACCAGCAAGACATCTCAAATACTTTAGCTAAAATCCCATTAAATATACGACCATCTGTTCAGAAGAAATAGCTATAGCAAGATGTTCAAGATGGCTACCATGGCAGTCATATTGATGGACTCACGGCACTAATTCGGTGCAAATTCCATGTGAATATGACCATCAGTTCAGGACAAGTAGTAATAACCAGATTTTAAAGAAGGCCAGCATGATGATTGTCATATCGGATGCCCAAGGGGCATCATTATCGTTTAGAGCAAAACTAGACATCATAAGAAGCCTTCTAGTGAAAATCTCAAGTCGACACAACCATCCATTCAGGAGTAGTATCAACATTTTCAGGAGGTGGCCATATTGAATGTCAGATCTGCAACATTTTCAGGAGGTGGCCATATTGAATGTCAGATCTGCAACATTTTCAGGAGGTGGCCATATTGAATGTCAGATCTGCAACATTTTCAGGAGGTGGCCATATTGAATGTCAGATCTGCAACATTTTCAGGAGGTGGCCATATTGAATGTCAGATCTGCAACATTTTCATTTAGGACCAACATAAGAAGTCTTTCAGTGAAAACTCCACGTCAGTATGACCATTAGCTCAAAAGTAGCGATACGAATTTCAAAATGGCTGCTATGGTGGCCATATAGGATGTCCAAGGGATAGTATTTCCATTCTGGACCAATTAGACATCCTAAGAAGTATTTTAATGTAAATCACGTCATTACGACCATCCATTCAGAAGTAGCTACAAGATCTTCAAAATGTATGCCATGTCAACCATATTGGATGTCATATCTGCACAATTTTCATTTAGGACCAACTAGACATTAGACATTAAGTCTTTTAGTGAAAAACCTATGTCGATACGACCATCTGCTAAAGAGAAGAAGCCATAACAAGATTTTTAAGACGACTGCCATAGTGGCCATATTGGATGTCAAAGGGATACTAGTGAAGTCTTCTAGTGTAAATACCATGTCATTACGACGATCCATTAAGAAGTAGCTACAAGATCTTCAAGATGTTTGCTGTGTCGGCCATATCGGATGTCAGATCTGCACCATTTTCATTTAGAACAAACTAGACATCATAAGAAGCCTTTAGAGAAAACCACATGCCGACATAAACATCCATTCCGGAGGAGTCGAGATATCAAGTTTTCAAGATAGCTGCTGTGGTGGCCATGTTGGATGTCAGATCTGCACCATTTTCATCGAGGATCAACTAGACATCACGAGTCTTCTTTCAGTGAGAACCCTATCTCAGGAGAAGAAGCGATAAGATTTTCAAAAAGGATGCCACAGTGTCAATATTGATGTCCAAGGGAGTTTTCATTCAGGACCAATTAGATATCCAAAGAAGTCTTGTAGTGTAAATCGCGTCATTACGACCATCCGTTCAGAAGTAGCAATAAGATCTTCAAGATGTCAGCTGCGTTGGTCATAGACATCATAACAAATTTCTTTAGTGAAAACCCCATGTAGACATGAGCATCTCCTCAAAAGTAGCGAAAAGAAGATTGATAAGATGGCCCGAGGGGAACTATTTTCATTCAGGACCAACTAGTCATCATATGAAGTCTTTTTAATGAAAACTCCCATATCAATATGACCACCATTTTCCTTTAGGACGAACAAGATATCATCATAATTTTATTTAGTGACCCCCCCCCCCCCCAGTCAACATGACCATTCGTTCTTCGTAGTTACAAGATATTCAAGATGGCCACTGAGATGTACATATTGGATGTTGGATCGACATAATTTTCATTTTGGGAATAAACAGATATCACAAGTAATTTGGTGAAAACCCCATTACGACATAATCATCCATCATAAAGGGACACCAATAATAATGTTTACAAGATAGCCACTGTGGTGGCTATAGTGGATATCCAACGTGCACCATTTTTATTTAAAACCAACTATACTCTTAAATGAATGTGCATTTACAGTTTCATGGCAATCCTCTCTAAAGTTTATTAGGAGTAGCGATAACAAACTTGTGCCAATGGATGGAGACGACAGACAACAGGCTATCGCACAAGCTCTGCTGGACTAGGACCAGTTGAGCTAAAATTTTGGAATCGAGTGCCAAACTTTGATATTCACTTTATGCTAAAGATTTGTTACACCTCAAAAAATTAATCCATTATGTTTCCTCGGGCTCGACAAATACTGCTTTATAGGATACTGTTGTGCATCGAGAAAACAGTAGTGATATGTGGTAGTCTCCCCCTCACACAAACACACACACATCAACAAACACACACAGAATTGTACCAGGTATTGTAACTCAGAAAACATGATATACAAAGTCATTCCTCCTCTTTTTCTTGGGCAGGGTTAAATGACAACAAAGAACCTTCTTCTTGTAGTGACCTTCAGTTTATTCTCCATTGAGAAAGAACCTCTCTCCATTGGACTTTATATGTACATTAATGCCTAGGGAATCAATAGTGCCAGCAAATTGGCAAACATGAACATGACAACATCTACACAAACATTCAAATCTTTCTCTCACATATAACATCCATAAAGAACAGCCTCTGTACAGGTAAAATGATTTTTATCATAAATATCAACAGGTAAAAATCTATACTTCCACATTTATGTAGAACATGGTATTTATTTAGAATACAGAACTCGGTAGTAAACATACCAAGACAGACATTAAATTCCTTAAAATGGCACAAAAGTATCTCCCATATTGTACAGGACAGCAGTGCTTCATCCCTTGTCAGTGACCAGTGTTTTCCAATACCACTTTATACGAATAGACTTCAATAATATCATTGTTTTGTCTATATGATATCTGAATGTCCAATGGTCCATCAAAATACAAAGTACTGGCTTTATAAAACTCTTAATGGAAAATATTGTTCACAAATCACAGCCGTTTCCTTCCTTATCTATCCTTAGGTTAAATATGAATCCACCTCAAAGGCTGGCATTGTTACAATGAAACAGAGCCTTTATAAATAAATAAAGAAAACAAATAAATAAAAGGTTGCAAGACAAGTACGAACCATACTTGGAAAATATTTTCAATAAACCTATATTTTTAGGAATCGAATCTTCCGATCACATCTTTATCACATAATGCTCACCTTCTTAAATGAATAGCATCATGATGTCGTATCAAAGAAACTGTTCACCACAGTGTTGTGTAACACTCCGAATTGTCACGTAGTAGCATCATGTCATAATGCAAAGTCTTTGATGCCATGTGATTTGGGTCTATGTTCACACGAGCTAAAACCACAATGCTAATAAGCTAATAACCTGGATTTTGAAGGTCACATGACCAGGATTTCATTTGATTTCAGCACAATCTTATTCAGGATATTAACCAATCAGTCAACCCCAAAAGTATTATCTCACTATTTTCACAAATTAATTTAAATGCTATCATCCAGTGAAAGAGGTTTTCAATAAATCTATCACTCTTTCTATCTAAGCACCATTTCTATCAGGATTCAACTTTCTCAGACTTAAACAAGTTCACTGCACAAGGAGCAAGTATTCTACAATAAATATATTCCCAACATCTGGTTCCAAAACTGTATTTAGGTTTGGTTTGGTGTTTTATGGCACAGCAACACAAATAGGTTATTTAGTGCAAAGGCAATTGGAAAAAGGTGCCTTACCCAAGGGCATGCCATAGTAACCAATCCAGGCTGATCCAATTGTAGGATTTGAACCCACACGTTTCAGTCATGCATCTAGCACACTAACCTGTGAGCCACTGTGGCTTTTCCAGCAATTGTATTTAGACTCGACACATGTGCATAGTTTCAATAATTGTGTGATAATACGTATGCACCATTTATGCTACTGATATAAATAAATGAGAATTTCTTCGCTCTTTGCAAAACTAATCTTGTTTCTATTTTTTTTTTTCAATTACACTGTGTAATTTGGTGTACTCCACTTGTACTTTAAAGCTTGCAAAGAACTTTGCACTTTTTTTTCTCATCAAGTCTCTGTACACATGCACTGATGTTTTGAACTAAAAAAAAGAAAAAAACATTACCTTAGGTCTTTAAAATTCCATCCATTGTCCCAGCAATATTATAAATATGAAGTAAGATTCTTTAAAAAAAATATCATTTTGAATGAAGTGTTGCAACAAAGAATACCAATAAAATTTAAGTTTATTGCAACAAAGAATACCAATAAAATTTAAGTTTATTGCAGTGGTTATTATAATAACTTGCTATCAGAAAGGAATTGTAATGCACTTCAAGTATTCAGGGAGTGGAGATACAACTCTACATGTTCTTTAAAAAATATACTTTAATAATTTTAAAAAGATTCCCTCAAAGGGACCAACACTCTACTGTCCAAAAAGAACTTCCACTAATTCAAGACCATTTCTTCTTTCAACTCCCGAGTGTTGAAACCATGTGATATTCATTTTAGCAATAACAAGATTTCAAATTAGCTGCTGTGGCAGCTGTATTGGATGCAAGATAGGCAACATTTTCATTTAGGATGAAGTAGACATCATCAGAACTCTTTACGTGAAAACCACATGTGAATATGACCATCCATTCAGAAGTAGTAGTGACAACTAGATTTTCAAGACGGCTGCCATATTTGATGTCTGATCGGCACCATTTTCATTTAGGACCAACTAATCATAAGAAGTCTTTTGGTGAAAACCCCATGTAGATATGATCATCCATCAAGAAGGTGTATCAATAACAATATTTTCAAAATGGCCACCATATTGGAGGTCAGATTTGGTACTATTTTAATTTAGAACCAAGAAGACAGCATTAAGAAGTTTTCTGAAGAAAATCCAATGTCAATATGGCTTTCCATTGAGAAGCAATAACAAGATTTTCAAGATAGCAGCTATAGTGGCCATACTGGATGTCACATCAGCATCCTTTTCATTTAAGTCGAACTAGATATCACAAGAAGTCTTTTGGTGAAAAACCCATGTTGATGTGACCATCCATCTAGGAGTAGCTATAACAATATGGTAGCTATACTTCCAAACAGCACCATTTTCATTTGGGACCAACTAGACCATTGGATAGATGCGTCTAAAGTTCATGGCAATCCTCCAAGTAGTTTAGGAGTAACGATTAACAAAACTGTGCCAACAGATGGACACTGGATGAATGATGTTGGACAACGTGCCATCCCATAAGCTCTTCTGGTCTATGACCAATCGAGTTAAAAACTCGCATACTTCTAAGTTAGCATAAGGAATTAAGTTTGGAAGTGTAAAGTGCACATATAATGCCCAGAATGAGTCAAGTGGTCGAAGATTGGTCTATTGTGCATTCAAAATATTCTTCCAACTTCCTCATTAGATTTTGATTACAGCCATTTATACATGAAGTTATTTGATTTTTTAAGGTAGTTATTGCAAAGAACAGGTCTATTAACAGCATCAGGAATTGACCCCAAACCCCATGGATGCTTATGAGCAGTTCACACAGGTGTAGATTCACAGAGGGCGCCTTTTCTTCATCCCTTTTACTGTCATCCTCCTGCCTAGCTTTAATTTTATATTTCACATAAAACACTGACAATTTGTTCTTACTTAGAAAAAAGAAAGTTGTTGGGCAACTTGCAGCCTCGGTACATTTTGTTCAATTTGTTTGCAAAAATGTATGAAAATTTAGACAGGAATTGTAAATTGTGAACAAGTAATTGCAAGACAAGAAAGCCTTCAAAATGTCAGTGGTTACAACATTCTGTAAGGCAAACAAAACATAAATACAGTTTGAAACCAAATTTCAACAGGTGTCTTGTTCTTCGTAGAGAGATGGGATTAACACAAAGTTATTATTTACACACAACACAATTGCATCTTTTTGAAACTAAAGCAGACAAATTAAGACAACTTTTTCTTTTTAATTTAATGACAAAACAGCATTTATGTTCATGTTACCTTGTCATACATGTCAAAACAGTGAATATCAAGGGGATCACTTCTAACCAACAGATAATACAGAATTATTCTGGTATGCACACAAGTTTGAACAGACAATAGTTTATTGACTGGTCACATGATTCAAAACTGTTTCTGAACAACAAGATCCAGATGACACTTATACTAAATGAAGACTTGAAAAGAAAAGAAAGCAAAAAGAAACAAATTTACTTTAATTTAAGATACTGGATTTGAAGGTATTCAGATAATACTGTTCCAGAATCTAAAGTCTAAAATAATAATAATAATAATAATAATTAATAATAATAATAATAATAATTAAATGAATTTTCCAATAAAATAACCGGTTTAAAATATATTTAAATCAACACCAAGATTTACTCATAAAAAAAAATTCATCAGAAATAAAAATCAGTGGTCTGAATCAGTTATTCTCTAAATACTTCCAAAGCCTTCTTATTTCTTTTGATTAAAAAATCAAGACAAAAAAAAAAGTAAGAAATAAATAACTTGATAATTATAGTCTAGGACATGTTCAGATATCACAGTCTTTAGCACATTGATTGCGCAAGAAGGAATAGCCATTTACAGAAACAGCACCTCAGAAGATAGGACTTCAATAGCACTTCATATTATAAAATGCTTAATACATCATACAAGGCAGTTCAGATCAGTGAACAAATTATACAGTATCATTGCAACTCTGTATTTATAATATACTGTGAAGTCAATATTACCGTCTATGCTTGCTTCTAAGTTGAGTCCAACTGCAAACAACATAGACCCTGATCTGCCATCTCATAATGCACTAGCAGATCAGAGTCTATGTTTTTTTGTTCTACTCATTATTCCTAACAAACTGCAGAGACAAAGATCTGCCAGCACATTATGCAATGGCAGATCTGGGTCTTTGTAGTTGAACAAGAATTATAAGTGAGTATATATGGTATTCATGGGGGATCAATTTTTGTGGATTTGTGCTCGTTACAAAACATGAATTTAAAGACCAAGCTAACAATGACCCTTCTGTGGAAGCAATAGGACTCCCTCCCCAATCCACAAAGGTAAGTACCAACAAGAATGTCCTTCTGTGGAAGCAACAGGACTCCCTCCCCAATCCACAACAAAGGTAAGTACAAACAATAATGTCCTTTTCTGCAAGACTACAAATATACCATATATACTCGCTTCTAAGTCTGGTCAACCGTAAACAACATAGATCCTGACCTGATGTTGCATACACTTGCTGATCAGGGTCTATGTTGTTTGTTCTACTGATTACTCCTAACAAACTGAGAATATCCTTTTCTGCAAAACTATGAAAATGTATGCCCCCCAAAATAAGTAAGTTCACATCCTCTTCTTCCTGGCCGTTTTTTTCATTAATAAAAAAAAGCATCATTTACCCAAATGATGGCCCATTAACAGTTCTACCATGTCAATCGACCTTATGTAGCACCTCCTTATCTCTTGAACTATGACCAATAGCCACCCCGCCAGCTGTTGCCTAGCACAATACATAGTAAAGGTAAACATGTGGGAGAAAACTGGCAGGGTCCCACAAAAGTAGAAGAAAATGTAGAGAATACATAGTAACTTTGAGATTTAACAACTCCATAAGTATGGAATTCAGCTCTAGTTTTGAATTTAATTTATTTTTAATAAAAGTAATAATTCTGCAAATTGTTGCAACTTTGGTAGTATTAGTAAAGATTTTCCTATGCATTTAATCGAGTTCACCTGACACAGACTGCTCCCATAAAAAAAATTGTTGAACCCAATTCTCCATGGTTTATAAAGCCCCAGTGAGTTGTTTTTTCAAGGCCTTCTGAAAGTTTTCAAGGAGTATTTTTTCTTACAGAAAATGAACTTTCTCTGTATGTCACTTTGTTTATCACTATGTAAATAGGTTCAAAAGTAGAAGAAAAAAATTAATGTTGTTCCACTCAGCAAACAGATGCTACTCCATCTGGTAACTATCCATGTCACGTGTCATTTGATCCACCTAATTGTAACCCATTTTAGGTGTTTATAAATTATTTTTGGTAAACATGTAAATAACTCAAATTCTGAATTTAAAAAGTGATTTATTTGATTTAGTTAGAACATTTTGTATTCCTTAAGATAAATTCAAGGAGTTTTCATTTAAAAAAAAGGAGTTTGTCAAGAAATTCAAGGACTTTTTAAAATAAAACAAACTTTTTTAAAATTCAAGGAGTTTTGATGGGAACCCCTCTAACTCAAGGATATTTAAAGTTTTTACAAACCATGTTCTCGCATAAATTGACAGAATTTTTAATAACCTGCATGTTCCCATTATGCCATCGCACTGTCTCAACTGGATAAAATGGGGTGGACTGAATGAAGAAAAACATTTTTAGAACTCATCAATAATAAAAATAAAGTGTGCACCTGAAGGATGGCCTTCCTTCCTTCTGGGTGATAATGAGTACTTTATTTTTGTATCATTTAGTCAAGTCAATATTGGGACATAAATCTTGGGGTCCTCCAGTACAAAATATTTAGGAGATTATGTGAACTACCATTTCCATTAGCATTTCCCATCTATAATCGCTTATGAGCTGGGTCCAACTGCAAACTGCAAAGATCCTGATCTGCCATCTATGTTGTTTGCAGTTGGACACAACTTGAAAGCGATAATATATGGTAATTCCAATCTTTCAAAGATGCTTAGTCTGTAATTGGCTAGAAGAGGGAAAAGGATAAAATATGATTAATACTTTTACTATACTTAATCTACTAGAATGTACAGAAATAGAGTAATATGAAAACTTGCCATTTTAAATACTTATGTACAGATTTTGAAAAGCTCCAAGACATTAATTTCTCTAATGCTGCCTTCGTTTTGGTCTTAGTGCTCATAACTCATTTTTTCCCCCTGCCAAACAAATAAAGCAGTTGAACTTTTCAAAACTCCTAAGCAGAACCATATAAACAGCACGTTGTGCAGACTGCTAGGACATTCTTTGCCACTTAGAACTATAGTCATGTTGTATTACTTTGACACTAGTAGTAAGAAAAATGAATAATATCAAGCACAGTTAATTCCAGACATGTGACAGGGGTTGGGGGGTGGGGGATATGGTGGTTGGTTGGTTGTTGTTCCCAAGTCTACTGAAGATGCAGGGTCTATTCTAGAATGTGATTGTTGGATTCATGTCCATTTATCAAAATTCAAACCAAAAAAATCGACAAAATGTGCAAAACTCTAGTGCATTATTTTGCAAGCTGTATTCCTTCTTTAAATACATCTTATAGTTACAAAATTCCTCCCCAACCAACTTTTTTACAAAGGGGGTGGGGGGTGGAGGGGGGGGGGGTGCAGGGAAATCCCACCTAAATTTTCAATCCAAGATTAGACCCTGAAAATATGTATGCATTTGATCTTAACTGTAACATCCCCACCACTAAAAAAATGGAACCTGTAGAGCTATAGCAACCTATGGCATTATATTCAGCCACATTTACAATACCGAACTACAAACAGCATAGATCCAGATCATTACATGTGATGGCTGATTGGGGTCAAGGCTGTTTGAAGCTGGGTTTGCCTAATATGCACATAACTACAGTAACATGTCTTAAATCCGAATCCCTCTTACAAGATTCACAAGATGTCCTTGATACACTCACACTTGCACCATTTTTTTTAGTGGCAATAAAATGTCCTATACCTAACCATAGACTGACAGCAAGGAGAAAACTATCAAACCCGATTGCACATTTATTATTATCAAAATAGTCACTAAGAACTGAGATCATTTGGAGTAAAAACATTATTTAAAAAAAATTCTAGCTGCTTGGAGCCATAAACTTCATGTATCCTAGGAAAATAAAATGAGTCCCTTAAAGGGACTCATGCTCTACTCGCCCTAAAGAATTTCCAGGAATCCAGGATAAGACAATTTCTCCTTTCTAATTGCCGAGGGTTGAAACCATCTTTGACATTCCTGAACAATAACAAGATTTTTAAGATGGCTACCATGATGGTCATATTGGATGTAAGATTGGCACCATTTTCATTTATAACCATCTAGATATCATAAGAAGTCTTTTGGTGAAAACCCCATGTTGATATGACCATCCATTCAGGAGGAGTGACAAGATTTTCAACATGGTTGGTTGGTTTGCCATATTAGATACAATATAGCACAGTTTGCATATAGGACCAACCATACATCATAAAAGTCTTTCTGTGAAAACCACACAGTGATGCATCTTTTTGTGAAAACCCCGCGGTGACACGTCTTTATGTGAAAGCCCAATGGTGACATGTCTTTTTGTGAAAACCCCACGGTGATACGTCTTTTTGTGAAAACCCCCCATGATGTGTCTTTTTGTGAAAAACCCACGGTGATGTGTCTTTTAATTTAGGAGGTGAAGTAATAACAAGATTTTCAAGATGGTTGCTGTGGTAACCATTTTGGATGTCAGATTGGCACCATTTTCATTTAGGGCCAACCAGACATAATAAGACATCTTTTAGTGAAAACCCCATGTTAATTTAATCATCTGTTCAGGAGTAGCAACAACAAGATTTTAAAGCTGGCCACTGTTGCAGTCATATTGCCTGTCTGAGCAGCACCATGTTCAATTAGATCCAATTAGATCTTGAGAGGAATGTGTGTGTACAGTTTCAGGGCAATCCTCCAAGTAGTTAGTAGTAGTATTAACAAACTTGTGCTAACAGACAGATGGATGGATGACAAACAGATCATACCATAAGCTCTTCTGGTCTATGGCTAGTTCAGCTAAAAACTAGATTCATGTTTGCAAAACAAGTATGCCCCCACTGCAGACCAAAATAAGTCCAAACAAATTAATAAACTGTAAAAAAAAAAAAAAAAAAAAAAAAAAATTCAAAATAGCTACTATGCCATGAAAATCTAATCAAAGCATATATTTATGCATATAAAATGGCATACCAAAATTTAGTTTGTCCACCTCATGATTTCTACAAAAAGGGGCTTTCAAAATTGCTGTAAATGGCCTGGCCTCAAGTCCAAAAAGTGAGGAACCCCCCCCCCCCCCCACAAACAAATGTTTAAGAAGTTGAACATGTGCTGTATTGATATAAAATCCAATAAGGTCATCTGCATTTGAATACAAATATGCCTACCATTTGTCCGGCTCAAGTGGCATTTGTCTAGAAAGTTCAAAAATGTGCTTTAAAAAAAATGAAAAATAAAAAATGCTGTAATGGCCTGAAAATCTATTCAGGTCATATACTCAAACGATGATAAAGTGTGTAAAATTTCATGCTTCCATGTCCAATAGTTTTTGTGCTATGGTGTTAAAATGGATTTAGGATGGACATAGGGACTTATGAACATAAAGGATGGACAGCAGCAAAACAACATGCCCCCTTCTTCTATTGCAGTGGGGGCATTACAAAATCGCAGTTCATTAAAAAGCGAAAACATTTTCCCTTGTCAGATTGAACAAAAGAAAACATGCAGACGGAAAGATTTGATCTGACATCAAAGCATAGCGTTACGGAATGCCTTGTCATAGTTTGAAACAAAAATTATTTTAAAAAATGACTTAATTTGAGTGTCCCATTACTTAAGTTATAGATGTATATGAATATATATATATATATATATATATATATATATTACTACAAAATAATTATAGATTAGCAATCTTACTCTGTAATTAACACAAAAATAATATCATTCTGTCATAATCATTCACTCAGCTGGCAAGAAAATTCACCTAGACATGTCATCTCATTTGCTGGTCTATTATTTATCTGCTCTAAGCAGGATAGCATCATACACTCATAAAGTTTCACTCACTCTGCTTTTCCACGGGTGGATGGTGAAATAAACCAAAGTCAAACCTTCTTTTCCACCCAAAATATCACATATCTAGTTTAGAAAGAGACAATTAAGAAATGGGCATTTCCATAAATTATTTGACGGAACCTTTTTTATATTCATTCACTGCCAACTGTACATAATCTATTAACATTGGACTGTATTTATGTAATAACAATTGCAGCCTTCCCAACAGCTCTTGCATATAAAGCTTTCTTTCTAATAAACTTACCATATATACTATTTTATAAGTAGAGTCCAACTGCAAACAAGATAGACCCTGATCTGCTGTCACATAATGCAATGGCAAATCACGGTTTATGTTGTTTGTTCTACTGATTATTCCTAATAAAATGCAGAGACCCAGATCTACCAGTGCATTATGCAATAGCTGATCAGAGTCTGTGCAGTTTAAAGTTGGACTTGACATACATGTACAGTAATGCCTTTTCTTTTTTTAAAATTCTCTTACATTTCAGAATGATCTTCATTTGCAAGAAAGCAGGTTCTTGCAAACATTCATTTTGATTTTACGAACAGCAAAACACCCTGAAAGACTGCTTTTCAGACAACGCCAAAATATAAAGTATTGAGACACTGCATCTTTTTCGTGTACAACATAGCTAAAACTGTAGACAGCAAATAGACCCAGATCTGCCATCACATAGTTCACAGGCAGATCAGTGACTACATTGTTAGGTTTACCTTCAAATTATTGTCAAAACTACACTCTACTCTGCTGATGCAGTATTGCCATGACAGATCTATTGTTGAAAGATCTGCTGATGCAGTATTGCCATGACAGATCTATTGTTGAAAGATCTGATTCTACTGCGGACAGATCTAGTTCTATTGAAAACAGAAGGGGGGGGGGGGCTATTACTGCTGACAGGTCAGAATTATACACAGATAGATGCAATATTGCCATGACAGATCTGATTCCATTGATAACAGATCCGAGTCCTATTACTGCTGACAGTTAGATCAGAGTTATACAGACAGATGCAGAAATAAACTATGGCATACACTGACCATGCCCAATCATCAGTTAGGAACAGCTGACTAGGGAAAATTGGTGAAATAGCAAAGTTTGACTTTAGCTCAAATAATGATGATACAATTTCCATTTATCCTGGTTGATTACAGATCATGCATCAAACTGCCATATATTTCAGTGCAAGCTGCCTTTGTTAAATTGGATTTTCTTCCTGATAAAATCGCATGTTATTGTTATACTCTGTACCTCTTGGAGATACATAATGTCTATGGCAAGTATCTATTTAATATGAACCTGGCATTTGTAGTTCTTCCTCACTTTGGACCATGTCCTTCTTAAAATAAAATAAGATATTGTATTTTTAAAACAAAAAATTGTTCTAAATCAATCAACATAACAAAACAAAACTTAAAAACTTCAGTTACAAGTTGGATAATTGTATGTATCAAGTATGGATGCAAATAAAAATGTATCTGGCTGACAGACAAGAATTAAGTACTAAAAACATCATGTGAATGTTTGTCAATTATCTGTTTAAGGAAAAAAAATTGCCTATACATTTTTAAGACACCAGATCTTATACACAACAATAAATTCATCTCCTCACTAGCAGAAAATAAAAAAAAACTACATTCTCTCTCAATCTCAGTGTGACCCAGTGAATGCAAATTGGTTAATTCTATCTTGTTTATTATCCGAAGAGAACCCGTCACTGCACCCACTTTCGATACTGCTATGATCATCTGTGTCACTTGTTCCACTGCCATATCCCATTATGTCAATTTCATCTGCAATGACAAAAATAAACATTGGTGCATTTCTTTGCAGTCATCTGAAATGAAGCTTAAAAAAATAGAAATGCCAATAATTTACTTCAACTTCCAAAATTTCTCAAGTCTACCTCATATTTTTCATGTAAGCATGCTTATGATGCAAACATTCTCTGAATTTAGTACAGTACTTGACTTGGTTTTGGTAAAATGTATATTAAGAAAAATTATTACCTTTAAAGTTCAATCAAATACTGGGCCCAGATTATACAAGTTAGGACACACCATTAATAACATGAAATAAAGCCAACATGAACAGTTTAAAATGATAGGTAATTTTACAGGGGCTGGAATGGAATGGCCAACAAAAAAAAAAAAAAATGAAAAGACGAGTATAATTACCCTTACCAAGTCTGCCAGACAGTTAGGTACTGGTTTACTTAATATGCATTTATCATATTTCCGGATTGTAATCATACTGGTTAATTCTTCCTACCTCATTTAAATGTGGAAAGATCAGCCCCTCCCTCTCTTTCCCCCATTTTTTAAAACAAATGTTTGGGGTTGGAGCCATAACTAACAATAGTTCTTAAATAAAAACTTAATTACACTGGACACCTTGAAAACCCACATGTTACAGTGTACTAAGTTGATCACATTAGGTAATCTTCACAAATACTTGCTCTTAGATAAATTGATATTCAGTATGGCAGGGATCTTCTAAGGCCATTTTTGGGTTGAATTGCAGTCCCTTTCTCAATCCTAACAAGAGTACCATGAATGTCATATTATATGCTCTACCCATGTTTACTAGTCCTTAATGCAGCCAACTAAAAAATTTTTGCAGAGACTGACCTCTGACCTTTAAGACTGCAAAATCAATAAGGTTTTACCTTACGCCAAATGCATCCAGAAAGTTTGGCAACAGTAGATGATGAAGAACTAAAGTTGCTGTGCAGAAACCATTTTTCTTCTTTCAGAAACCACTTTTCTTCTTTCAGACTCACCTTGACCTCTGACCCCCAAATTTATAAAATTCTTCCTTATCCCAAGAGCAAGCCAGCCTCCAAGTTTGACAAATGTAAATGGTGGAGAATTGTGGAAGACATTTTTCTTATTTCAGTCAGTGACCTTGACCTTTGTCCTTTTGACCCAAAATCGATATAGTTCTTTCTTATCCCGAGTCAAAGTTATCCACAAAGTTTGGTAACTGTGGAGAACTTGAGTTATTGTGCAGAAACCATTTTTCTTCTTGCAGGCAGTGATCTTGAGCTTAGAGCTTTTGAGCCCAAAATTGATGGGTTCTTCCTTACCCCAAATGCGAGACACCCACAAAGTTTGGTAAATACAGATGATGGACAACTGGACAACTAGA
Source organism: Margaritifera margaritifera (assembly GCA_029931535.1). NCBI lineage: Eukaryota > Metazoa > Mollusca > Bivalvia > Unionida > Margaritiferidae > Margaritifera > Margaritifera margaritifera. The sequence goes on along the minus strand of JAQPZY010001215.1, from coordinate 929,786 downwards.
GTTACTGTGTTGAAAAGAAATTGGTTAACAGCTGACAAGCAACACTTACAAATTTGTGTATCAGTAAAGTTTGAGTTGCAGCCCTCTCTGTATCAAACCATATTTATATATATATATATATATATATATATATATATATATATATATATATATATATATATATATATATATATATATATATATATTATATATATATATATATATATATATATATATTAAACAGCTAAAACCAACATCAATATAGTTGCACTAGTTATTTCCTGAAGATGGTGATTTTATATGTCACCACTTCTTCGGCGACAGCAAGTTGCAATGACTATGTTGTTTGTATTAAAAAACACAGTTTGCATATGGCAGTTGCACTAACCTGGACCCTCGTTTCCAGTTTGTGAAGAAAAAAAAAAAGCACCCCCCCCCATCAGAAATATGTACCTTCTATTAGAATTTGCAAGTTATCTTTTTTGCAAGTTATCTTTTAATGCATCACTGCAAGGTTTGAAGAACCAATCCATGATTAGCAACATAATTGCAAAATATGTCAATATTTGTTGATAATCCTGTATAGTATTCTGTCTTTGCATGATTTTTGATGGCACAAAGAATATTCAATAGATCTGATTAACATTTTTGTTTTTAACATGTACACAAGTTTGTTACATTCATCCAAAAATAACAGTTTATTTTTTGTTGTGTTGAATATAAATTTAATTGAAGATTGAAATTTATTTAAGCAGTCTATGAAATCATGAAGGGTGAAATTTATTTAACTCATTAACCCCTAGCGCCACATTTACGCATCATGAGGTTGTACTCTACTTCCAAGCTCTGTAACATCAACATCATTTAAGATGCACTAAAGTGGATGGATTTGCAGGAAAGTCAACAGATGTAGCTCTACAATGATACCAAATAATGTCGACATTCAACTGGCATTAAAAAGTACAGCGAAAAAAATTCAGTTTTTTTGAGACCCGATTCTTTTTTAGGTTGAAAATTGCCAATTTCAGAACCCGAGTATGTGTCTGGATTTTCGACTTTTTGGCCTTAGATCTAAAGCAGACCGGTCTGAACTACACACAGACAGATGAACCTTTGCAAAAAGTAGAACAAGTTTGGGATTTGGAGTAAAAAGGGGCCAGGACACAAAAATCGGGGATCCAATAAGAAAAAAAAAAAAGTACAACTTTTACCCTTCTGCACATGCGCAAGCATAATAGCCAATAAAAAACAATGTTTCTGATACACCTAAGCATCCGGCTAAACAACAGGGCAGAGCACTTTTTTTTTTCATCCACTAGTCCAGGACAAATGGTTTCAGAAAATTCACTTGTCCCACCTTACTTTTCACTTGTCCCACCTTATTCTTCACTTGTCCCACCTTACTTTTAACTTGTCCCAAAATGGTAATCACTTGCAGAGATTTGACGAGATGTATGTACTTAATCCATAGAAAAAACACACGAAATAATATACAAGATAATTATTTCTTAAAAGAATTTAATTTTTCAAAAACATTGGTTGTTATACATTTGGCTTCTTCATGTTCATGTATATATGTTTTAGCTGATGGATTTGAAAAAATGTCCATGTATATGTCTGCCACCTGCACCAGCACTAAGCTAGCAGTTGATACACAGTGTCTGGGTTAAAGTCCTCAATATATTGTGCTGCACAGGCCTTGTGGGGTCCAGACATATCATGAGACTTGATTGGTTCAATCCTGAATTTGTCAGTTCCACTGACATATACACTGGGTGAATTTTCAACCTGTGCCAATTTTGGATATTGTTTGCAATAACTGCAAAACATCTTTCCTTCCAAGTCAATACATTCAAACCAGGGATATGTGACAGAAAATTTCTCCATCTCTTAGTAGTGTCATATTTGACATTTTTTGCCACCACGGATTCTTGCTTATGTCTCTTTGGAGACATAGCTACCGCACACTCAGTAGCAGTCTTACATTTTATCCCTCCACTTTCACCAAAATTTTCCTTCTCCAAATAGCCCTTATTACCTTCCTTGCGAAAATAATTTAGCAAACTCATTTTATCCACAGAGTAACTATCAGCTTGCTTGACAACTACTTCTAAAGTGATCATAACATACATTTTCTCTTTTAAATACGAACAAAAACAGCTCATTAATCAGCGTAATTGTTTTGCTTCAAACACAATATCGCACGTGGAAGTTAATCATCTGTATAATCAATTAAAAATTAAAGAATTATTACTGTCATTTAATCAGTTCATAAAGGAAACCATCACTGATGTCGGTAAAGTACCTTTCATTAATTTAATTACACTGACTCGCAGGATTAAAATCATAGTGAGCCGTTCGTGAGGATCTGCCTTGAGTAAACACAATGCAACAAAGCCGCTTAAAACATTGCTAATTGATCATACTGGCTTTCTTTTATTTGACGTGTTTTGACTTGCCGATAATTTGGTCGCTTAGCCCAATATGCAGTCAAGCGGTAACAGAACGTGCGCATATGCGACAATTATCACTGACCACATTTATGTGTTCTACAGGATGTAAATGTATACATGAAGAGGGGTAGAATCAAGTATTCAGTATGCCCGGAGGGCATGATTGGCCAAATAAAGGTAGATATAGTGTTTAAAGCACGAAAATAAGGACTTGCCGACTTTTTTAAACAGCACTTATCACAGACTAGCAACTTGGAAAATTTTACTTTAACGACTTCGAAAATTAATAGTCCAGAACGTCGGGCTATGGGATTTGCTCGGCCCTGAACAAGAAACTTTAATAAGCAAATGTGTTTTGCTGCATTCAAAAATGCGTTGCCTACCCTTATTTCACGCGAAAATGAATAAAATCTCCCGGGGTTAATGAGTTAAGCAGTCTATGAAATCATGAAGATTTTCTAAGAAATGATTCCATATCACAAAGAGTATTATACATTATCAGACCCATTATTAGGGGTGAAACGATACACCTGTGCCGCATATCGATTTGATTCTCGATTCACAGCCTACGATACAATACATTATCGATACGCATATCAAACTTTATGGTCTTTTTATTTTTAGAAGGTCTGTTAGTGGTAGGGTAGTGCTGTTTTGTATGTGTTGACATATTGGTTGTATTTCTAGTCTGCAGATTACAGACAGACATAGATTTAGCATCTGTTCATATGCTATTTTCATCCTTGACAAGATAAAAAAAAGTACATCCAAACACACTACATATTAGTTGTTAGTGATTTTAATTCAATCATTTAGGCCATTTGAGGTTATTCCGTTTGATCGGATCCAGGACTCGTCTTGGTAACACCACTCTTTGTTTTACACTGCATGAATGCTTTTAAAACATCTTATTATCAATTTCATGTCTTCACTTAAATTTGAAAGACATGACGGTGTTATCTTTAAAACAGAAGAAACAGTGCAATTTCCACCTACAAGGAAAATCTTATCTAGAGCAAGTCCAGGAATGGGAGTGGAGATGACTAACAACCAAAATCTATTAATTGTACTTCCTGCAGATGTAAAACAACTGCCGCAGCCACAGGCACTCGTTTCTGTTAGTGAAAAGGAAAACTATTGACAATGCCCACTCCACTTCTATACAAAATTAACAAATTAACACAAGGTGACAAACCTGCACGGTTTGAAATCTGCCTTCTTGCTGATTCTGAGCTAATTTTATTTATCCTGTTGGCACGTTTAGTTACTGATTACCTATATCAACGTAAAAGGAAACATTCCAAACTTGTTCTCCAATTACAACTTTAGTAATTTACAGATCATTTAATAACCATTTTGAACGAAGTTTCTCTGGATCAAGTTTGAATGCCAATACTTCCGGTGTGTCACGCAGTGAATAAAGCTGTAGTCAATTCTAATTGGTGGTTATTGTTTACCCTGGACTGCAACAAACAATAACCAGCAATCAGAATTTAATGTAACATATTTCACTGAGTGACACACCGGAAGTGTAGCCTTTAAATTCAATCCATGTAGACAAGATACGAAGCAATAGATAAACTTCATGTAAAAGTGGTTATTAAATGATCAGTAAAGTACTTCAATCATACATGTGGAACAAATTTGGAAAGTCTCCTTTACGTTGATATATTGGGGGGGGGGGGGGGGGCACATTTTGAACCATGTAACCTTGTGTTAATTTGCAAAAGGTGAGTCAGTGTTTTCAACAGTTTTCTTTTTTTTTTTTCTTTTCATTTTTACTTTGTTACTGCCAAACATTAGTACATGTGCCGGCCATCTCAGATAAATTCTCATTTCAAAGAATAAAAAGGCAAATGACTAATAATTATTCATGACTGCTGAAGATTAAAGTAACTTATATAGGGTAAGTGTTGTTTTGTATCGATTCTTCACCTCTTGTATCAATACGTGTATCGATTCACCCCTACCCATTATTATGCATCTTTTCTCAAAAAATCTATCTCAGTGATCTCAAGAGTAAGAATCCTTACTTCAAAATGCCTCTGCCTATTGATCATCACAGGCTGCCAGCTTTTTAAACTTTGGTCTACATTTCTTATCAACTGGACTCAATTTTTTAAAAATAAATGTAATTCCAAACTTCAATATGCCACACAAAGCTCTGTTTTTACCTGAATCGTACATGAATTAAAGGTGACAATTTAAACCTTGCATCCCCTTGCATCCTTGCTGGATTAGTCTTTTTCTATATTGGGGAATTCCCCTAAATAAATGAATGAAAACTGGTTTCCTTGCCAATGTTTAACTTGTGAATTTTCACACTTAACCCAGCATATTTTGGATGAGGTTGAAATACTACACTACCTACAGCATGATAAAATATCTGCTTTTAAACATATATTAAAGGGTCAGTACAAGCTGTGTTTATTTCAGATCATCATCTGGTAGTAAATACGAAAGCATAAAATGATAAAACAAAAGATATGCTACCATCAGCTGGTAGTTCAATTAATAGCTGGAGATCTCACTCCCCACATTAACTTTCCCCTTGTATGTGCCCTTAGTTTACCTGGATTTAAAAATATACCTAGCTGGCAGATCAAGAACATAAGATATGGGGATCTAAAAATAGATTGGACACTAGGTCAGTATTTTACTCTAGGGTAAACAAGTTATCTCACAGCTCTGTGAAAGGACTCCATCTAACTGGATTTTTTTTAATGTATTTACCTAGTAGCAATCAAAAACTTAAATACTGCCACATTTTTTATTTTCTGGAGTTTAACAGCTGCAATTTGAATTTGTACATTCCAGAATCAATCAACAGAACTGAATTTGTAATTTCATGACTTTGGATGCCAATTTATTTATGTTTTGAGAAACTATTTAAAAAATTTTAAACTCTTTTCAGACCAAAGCCCAATCAACCAGCCAGTTGTGTAGAACTATAAATTTTTTCAATCAGTGGTGTATCAGCATGTGAAAATCCAGTGATGTTGGTCAATCTGGCTTTACAGGACAAGTTTTTCAAATAATTTGTCAAAGTTAATATACCATTTTAATAAAATTTTCAGATATATAAAATTCAGTTGAAAGTAAAGTCAGGTAAACTAAAAAACATGCTTTAAATCTTTTTTCGTAACTTACTTTCAATGCAATTTTTCTATCTGCAATATTCATTTTATCTCCATTATGTAAGTGTATGAAATGTGGGGAATTTTACGCCATTTAAGAAAGTGAAAAAATAATAAAAATCCATCAAGAATGTCAAAGGTTATTACAATTTTATTAAATTTACTTGCATGAGAATTGGAGAGCAAACACAACAATCCTTACTGGTAAGTCGACAAAGCTTTTTATTTTGGTTCAGTATTTTTATTCCACAATAAATTCTAATGTATTAATATCAGAGTTTCATTGGGTTTATTTTGGTCCATTTTCAGGAACGCAGTAAAATTTCATAATGTTATGCACACACTCAACATCAGTACATGTGCAAACTTTATGAGAAGTGAAGTTCTCAAAATGTCCAGTTTGCCTGAAGCATCCAAGTCTTCATCATCGTCAATATCTGAGTCAAAAATATCAATTAACTAGTTATTATCTGCTCAGTTCATTCGATGTAAACAAGATCACAAACCCCAGTGAATAATATATTAATTTTCCCAACAAAATTGTCTATATTTTCATCAAAATCGGCATCCACATCACTGCCACTTCAGTACTGTCCACCATTTTGATCTCCACATGTTAAAATTAAGTTTTGAAATCAAATTTTCTACTAACCGGTTATCATTATGTATGTTCATTTCGTTGAGGTCAAGATAATGATCTGCACTGCCTAAAAGGTCAATTTTCCCCAGAAAATTGTCTATATTTTCATCAAAATTGGCATTGACATCACTGCTATAACTTGCCGCTTCAGCGTTGTCCACCATGCTGATCTCTGCACGTTAAAACTCGTGTTTTAAATAAAATTTTCAAATAACCAGTTATCATCAGCTCCCTTCATTTTGAAGATAACAATCCCCACTGCCTAAAATGTCAATTTTCCACATAAAATTGCCTTTCATTTCAACCAATTCAGCAAGCACATAACTGCCATTATTTGCCTCTTCAGTAATGACCACCATTTTGATCTCTGCACATTAAAACTCAAATATTAAATCTAATTGTTACCAGTTTGGGGCGTCTTTTAAACTTGTTCTGTCACTGCATTTGTGTACCTTTTACCTTTATTTCCTTCTTTTCAAAAGAGTACACATAAAATGATGATTTATTACATGGTTAAATGCACACTTCCATGAAGTGGTAGACGGAATGTAGTGAACATACAACTGGAATTGTATCCCATCAGAAAAGGTAAAGTACAACTGGAATCGTATCCTGTTGGAAAAAGGGTTCATGAAACCTCTCTCCGAGTTGGAAAGATTCCAAAAACTCTCACAACAAACCTGAACCTTAATAGCAAGTCTTAAACTAATTCCAACTTTAATTCCATCCTTGCATTCTTGTTTAACTCCCTCAACATGCCTTTTCCCCAATGCATGAGGATGATTAAGAATGTTAATTGCTGTTGAAAAGCCCAGCTTCTCTGGTGTGTTGCTTTTTATCAATACTAATAAGCATACCCTACTTTAAAATAGTGCATGTAATTCTGACACAGGTGGTTGTGTTTGAGCATCAAACCCTGCCTGGCTGTATTTATCTTCCCATCAACTTCATCTTTCATGCCAGTCTCCACTCCACACACAGTGCAACAGGAGAGGGAGACCCTGAATGGGAGCAATATTTAGAGCTCACTTGAATGCACCAGTATGTTCAGGTTTATACTGTATGCCAAGTTTTAGGACTTTTATTATAAATGGAGGAAAGAGATGAATCTACTACTTAAATTACTACATAAACAATGTCTACTAAGTGCTAGAAGTGTTTATAAGCCTTAGAAACAATCTAGTGCCAATACTATTTTTATCTATCCAGTGCTTTCAACATAACTTCACTGAGGAGCCTAGTCAGGCTTTGTACAAGTGTTTGCATATATTAAAGTATAAAGCAGCCAAGTATGTATTAGCGTTTAACGGCACCTTAGCACAATAATGGCTATATGGTGCCAATTAAAAGTGAAGTTCCACAAAATGTAAAAATGAAGAGTTCCACAAAATGTAAAAAATGAAGAGTTCCACAAAATGTAAAAATGAAAATGTAAAAATGAAGAGTTCCACAAAAACTTGAGAAAGATTACCCTTCCCCAAAAATGTAAACATGAAGTATTACAAGATAAAATATAAAAAGTGCTAAAATTCTGTAAAATGTATATAAAATATAATGTAAAGGTACAAAATATAAAATCCTTAAAATATATGGTCACAATTTTTTTCTTATATAATCTGCATTCCCTCAAATAGTCTATGATTTTTTGGGATGGTACATCATCATAAAGATACTCAATAGAATTCACATAAAAAAATTCCGTCTCACAGGGTGGAAGTCAATTACTGTATATACTCGCATATAAGCTGGGTCCAAATGCAAACAATGCGACAGAAGATCTGAGTCTATGGAGTTTGCAGTTGTATCGCCTTATACGCGAGTATATATGGTAACTTGACAAGAATGTGTTACACTGTCAGTGAACACTAGCTGGATATACAGATTGAGGTTCACTGTTTTGGATGACAAGAATGTGTTCCACTGTCAGTGAACACTGGCTGGATATACAGATTGAGGTTCACCCTTTTGGATGTATGTAACAGTCAGGTATGCACAAGTCAGTATGCGTGTCCTATACACAATGTTACACAATACCACCTCATCTTTGTGATTTGTTCTATACGAGGAATAGCACTGTCCTATGATGGGTTTGATGTAAAGAAGCTTGTCTGTGGAGTTTTCATTCCATATATTTTGCAAAGTATATGGAACATGTCTATTTACATAATATTGAAAGTCAGTATATAGAATATTCCATTCAGAAATCTGCCCTTTCATTACCCTTCATACAAATGTGGCTAGGCAGCCAATAGTACAGAATAGTTTATCCAGACTTTATGTGCAAATCATGATTCTGTAAGAGATAGGAATAATAACGGGTTGTCAAATTTAAGGTTTTGCAAGGCTTTCAACGTGGAAGAGTAATCCGAAAGAAACTGTTTTCTTTTTTAGAGGCCTTAATGTAGTTTACAGACCGAGTATGACTGTAACTTCTGCAGTAAAAATAGAGGCTTTATCCTGTAAAGTGTGACATATATATATTTGCTATGATAACTTGACAACTCACCAGACTCTGAATTGGAAGAGGTAGTTGAATTTGTAGATGTACTGCACTCTGAAATGCTCCTCTCCTGCCTAACCCGATACTGCCCATCCATTAGATGTTCTAATTTCCTCTGGAGGTGTCGCTGCTCACGTCTTAAGCCATCCTTCTGTGTGCTGTGCTTTTTTTCTTTCTCTTCTAATATCTTATAAAAAAGGTGAAAAATTTGAGTCTTGTGCTTTAGAATAAGTGATTTCTGAAGCATGTAAAAAAATGTACACTCAAAACAAGTATTCCTGAAAAAGTATTTAAAAAAATGAACACTCCTTAAAAAAAAAAAAACATTGAATCAAAACTGCACTAATCTGAGCAAAGAGCTTTTGCTTGCATGCAAATCTAAAAAAAGCAGCAGTCAATTTAGAAACAGAAATATGTACATGTCTTGTCCATAGTCTATGATACTCATATGCCGTGGTCACACTTTAGTTTATTTGATCTTGTTGATATATCCAATTCATAATTTTACAACCTTTCTTTAAAGCCTCTAAGTCAAGCTGACAAGAACAGGATCACGTACTGTCAAAACTTGTAATATTACAAGCTGACTTAGCACTCGAACAAGTCAAGGGAGATAATAACAAGAAATGTTATATTCAGGAGTCACAAATCAATTTGGCTATACATGTACCTGTAATTGTATCAATCCTTTTACAAGTCATTCAGTCAAGTGTGTGGTAAAGAGATCAATTGACACTATACAATTATTGATCAATGCAGTTTAGACTTCTGCACACTCTGATGTGCAATCCAGTAATTATTTTGCATGCAATCGAGTAATTATTTTGCATGCAACAGTTAATTCTAGAAGACTGCTGACACTGCACTTTCAGAATGCTACTCGTTATTTGAGAGAAAATTTTGAATTAAAGATTTATGATACAGTTTCATTAATATGATGTTGGTTTGTAACTTCAATATAACTTCATGACTATGGCCAAAATCCTATAATCCAACAGTTGTGTTAATCCAATATTTCAAAGGTACTGATGTACTCGCTTACAAGTCAAGTTCAGTTACATAATGCGTCGGCAGATCTGGCTATATGCAGTTTCTCAGAAGCGATCAGTAGATCAAACAAGACGGGCCCATTAGGTGATGGCAGATCATGGTCTATGTTGTTTTCAGTTGAACACGACTTACCATATATACTTGCGTATAAGCCGATACCAACTGCAAACTGCATAGATCCAGATCTGCTGTCGCATAATGCGCCGACCGATCTGGGTCTATGCAGTTTGTAAGGATTAATAAGTAGAACAAACAAACTAGACCCTGATCTGCCAGCGCATTATGCGATGGCAGATCAGGGTCTATGGTGTTTGCATTTGGACCTGGGATATACGCGAGTATATACGTTATTAGCGAGTATATATGTTAAGTTTGATATCGGTTTATTAAACCAGAAAATATTTAGAGTGAACCTACTGAATATGCTTCACATGAACTCTGAAACTAAACCCATTCCATGGTCTTTTGCACAAAAAATATCTATACACTTCTTTATTTTATTTCAGAGAATTTAATACTTGGGGCGACACCCACCAACCTGACCAACACACAATAGAAAGATTAACCACTCTTTTGAAAGACATGTATATCTCAAATGGTCATTCTCTGAAAGTTAATTCTCACTTAGAAAATACAATATTGGAAAAAAAATTACATTCAACACAACTTTTGTTTGTGATATAAAACAAAACAAGTGCATATGGAGAGATGTGGACAAATTTCTATTATTACTTAAAATGTGTGTGGATGGCACACAGCAGTCTTCCAAACTTAAACAGATTTAATTTTTAATTACTGTTTCATCATTTTACTTAAAAATTTTAATTTCATGCATGTATTTAATTAATTGTTGTAGAAACTTGCTATATACATAACTCATGTAATGACGTTAGTCCACACCAGTGCCACCAATCAAGTAGACTGACTGACTTATTTTGATTGTTGGTTGGTTAGTCGGTTTTTAGCTTCACTTTCAGCCCTATTGCTGCCTATATCATGCAGAGGAAATGGGAGCTAAGTTCCTTTCCTCCCAAGGACACGCGGAGGCAATTGACCCTGGATGGAATGGGTGTGTATCAAACTTGTGTCCCTTGGATTGCGAGTCCAATGCTGTCAGTGGGGGCACTCACAGTTAACTTAGGACTCTATGTCATCTGTCGACAGTAGTCATATTTCAGTTTTGAGGTCAGTCTACACTGTACTTATTGTAACATGCCATACTGAGAACAATACAGGTCCAAGTCAACCTGAAATGTGGACCAGTTCCAACTGATTTGGGATATAAAACAATGCCTATGATCGTTCAAGTATATCAAATCGATCTAGAAGCACTGTAAACCCTTTGGACATGTGTCTTCTGTAGAAAGGTGTTAAAAACAGCATGGCATTTTACAGCACATTGCTCGTTCATGGTTCAGTTAGTTACCAAGTAAATGCACCCACTAAAAACCATTGTGATTTAGAAATGAAAGGAAAGAATGTGTACATGTATACTCTATCATGTTCGCAGGCTCTTATCTAGGAAAATATTACCACAAAAAGAACATGATCTGTTTGTTTGACAGGAATGCTTTGTACATAACAGCAAAACCCATGACATTTAGTCCATACAATTTCTGTTTACTTTTTCTTTCTTTTCTTCATTCAATCAGGTTAGATCTTGTCCGCTTCTTTTTATGATAGGATTTTCACATGTTCCTTCAACTTTACAAAAATATATAAGGCAGCCCCCCAAATGATCTAAACAAGACAAAAAAGCCAATTTCATATACATAAAATGTAGATAAAATCCATAACACCACATTTTATTTCACCACACCAGCTAGATCCATTAGTGAATCATATAGTGCTGATAGAAACAGATCATAGTAACCGTATGTGTGTGTGTGTACCATACAAGTGCCTATAAATATCATCTGGGCATTCAATGACTATATATTACAACAGTGTTTTAAGAACACCATTTTGACACCCAACTGTAATATCAGCTTGTTATACTCTGAGGAGAATTATGGACAATTTTAAATAAATTTGATAAACTTGTTTTGAGAGAATACAAGCTACTGATCACACTTGTTCTGCATGCAGAATCACTGCTCATGCAATGTTCATCACTGAAGTCTTTATTCAAAGTTTTATGCAAATATTTAAACAAAATATAACACTATATATGTAGTTTAGTTTTTCTAGCACAAAGTGGGTGATATGGAGAAAACCAAACTATTTAATGGATCTGGTATGGATTCAGTGGCTGCCAATTTTATGAAGTTGGAAGAATCCTAATGTCAAGATGCGGGTCTGTAGGCTCTTCTCTTACTTCCTGAGAGCACCCCCTGGGGTTTGTTTTCATGTTGATGTAAGGGAAGGAGGCACTTGTCTAGAAAACTGAGTTTGCAGTTACTTTTGTGTATCGGAACTGGTGAAAAAATCCAATACATTTTTCTTCTTATCAATTCTCTACGGTCTTATTCTACTCCAGTTTTCACATGTATGACGACACAGATTTTACATATAGCATGGAAAGAAATACAAGTACATTTCACATTTTGCTCAAATTGGGGTCTATTGTAGAAATGAAAATGCAAGTGGGAAATCCCACTTTCCATTTAGGTTGGTGGGGGAGGAGAGCATCTAGATATACGAGGGATTTAATGAAAAATATCCCCTAAAGGGTTTGGCAAAAATAATGTACTATTTCTGCACATTCAAAAATCATGCATTTGGTTGATTTTTTTGCCCAATTTGTTTTATATTAGCGTAAATCTGGCAACTGCACATCCTAGAATAGACTGTGCAACGTATTAATTAACTATGGCTGCTAACAGTTTTACTACTGTGCTTGAACTTCTATTTTACTGTTGCAAATATAAAAAGAGCTCAAGTGACACTTCCATAACCAGACCCTCTGATGAGGCTTCCCATGCATACTGGCCACACACATACATTTCATGTACGAGTATGAAGCAGGCAAAGGCCATCATTGATCAGCATGTTGGATTTTGCGTATTCCTGAAATCTGTGTTCCTATCACATGTAATTAACACAAAATGGCTACCTTCATACAGGATTAAACATTTAAATGAAAAAAAGACACCCACCTCCTCTAATTATCCCCATGTTTTCAAAGCAATATATTTTCATATTTGTCAACAAAAAGTATCTATCAAATGTTGACCAGACAAAGACACTCATGTCTGGAACCACATATCTTGCATTATTTGTACACTCCAAGCAATAACTACCCATAAATAGAAACATCAATAGTACCATGATGACAATTATTTTCAATCTCTTTACTTGGCTGTGCAATGAAATAGAAATGTCTAAGGACCTTTCAATTACAGCATGCAAATTATTATAAATTATTTTGTAAGTACATGTACAATCTTGTTAAAAATTTATATTGTAAAGTAATAACATTTGCGTTATATTCAAATGTACACTGGCAGTGTTTCATCTAGGTTTGAGACAAATTTTTAACATCATTGATTTGAAAAAGTGGACCAGTGGTGATCAGAATTAGCCAAGCTCATAATAAAATGATATGGTACAGAATTCTCTGTCATAAAAGAAGTGTTACATCTCAGACAAGGTTTTCAAAAAATGTCATACTTATTTTTAAGTTGTCCATGTTATTTAATTTTGAAAACCTGATTAGGGGCAATTTGTGCAACAGAAGACACCAATGGGATCTTTGTCCTATAATTAAAGATGCCAAGGGGTACCTGGGTACTCGCCCATTGATAATGACCCTGGTAATAAAATTAGCCATAGGGTACCTGTTTAATTCATGTAAAAACACCGCCAAGTTCAGATCGAATATTATATCTGCCAACATCAGGAGCGACTGTATCTGCTGGCCTATAAGTCGATACATTTTTACCAGAAAGTCGATATGTAAACAGAATTTTTTTTCTTCTTGAAAGTACGAAAATAATGTGTAAAAAAATCATTTTCAGGAAGAGATCGTGTATGAAAAAATATAGGAGCCAACACTGTGAAGGATTTTAACTATTTACAACGACCTCTCCATTCCCAACAAATATGATTACCCTTCATCATAAAGTGCATGTAGTTAAGCAGCATTTTGTTTGATCTTTGCTCAGGCTAGTTGTCAGTTTGAATTGCTCTGACACTTCTGTCGGTGAGATTAAAGAACGGTTCACTGGTTGAGAAACTTACACGAGTAAGCACCTGCCATTTCATATCATTAGTTAATCATTACGCAGTACCGTATTCAGAGAGGATAGTGCATCTTAAAATTAAAAATGGGTAAAACATTGAAAGTGTGGGCGTATGCTAAGTGACTGGATGAAAATAGTGCTGAATGCAACCGGCGTAAAATACGCTGTCCGCTAAAGGTGGTAACATGAGTACAAATATGACACCATCTCGTCGGAACTCATAACATAGATGTGGACAACAATTGTAGACAGGATTTGTATACATCAACCATAATAAAATTTTGATCAGGTACCCAGGTAACGTATCATTAGGATTGACATGTACCCGGTAGATGTTTACTAAAATTTTGACAGCTTTACCTGTAATATTTTCAACATCATTGAAAATATCCAACTGATGTTTTGATTGTGTGATAACAGAGACACCAAAGAACCAAACTTACTTGCTACATTGAAAATTAGGATCAATATTTGAAAACACTAATCATTAATTGGTTGGAGATGCAACAGGACACCATTTTTGCTTTTTTACTAAAATTTATGAAATACATTAGAGGACACTCCAAATGAATCATCATCAACTTGAACAATTTAAGTTTACAAATTTTCTACATCCTTGTTTTGCAGTTTTATTGGGTTAATATTCTTAATTTGGGTAATTTAAATTTTCGTGACTTTTGTTACATCCATGGAAGGATTTTTCTTTTCCATAACGCATGATTGTGAATTTGTTCTCTCCATTTTCTGTTATTCTTACAGACAAGTCATTAACATTCACATAGAGAAAAAAATGTGATGTCAAACCCACTTACACATTATTATTGCATGGACTGGGGTCAGTGGGGTAAATGTTACATCGTGGTTATCCAATATGCATCATCAATGTTTTTACTCATATTGATTGCATGTGATAACTCTTTCTTTTTCCTGAAAGAATGACTGTTATTAAATCATCCTTAATCCAATATCAAAAAGAATTATTTAAACTTTAATTCTATCAAGTATGTAACAATGGACATGAAACTGGTTATCCAGCAGGAACAGAGGCTGAAAAAAACTAAAGTTCCTGAAAACGAGTTACGACACTCAAATCGTATCTGCATTGACTGAAATCAAAATACCATGTAAATTGAACTTGTTTACTTATTTATAGCTATTTATACTATTTTTCGTCTTTTCGGAGTGAAAATTCCACACACCAGAGGTTGTTTACATAATCACATTGTCCAACACTCAACCATAAGGCATGTGCTTTCTATGATATCAGTCTATCATAAATGGGTAGCATATAGATGTCATAAAATAAACACTACCTGATGTAAACAATGTCGGCAAATTTTTCCAGTCGCTGCCAATATTTATTAAGAATCCAAGATATAATATTCTGACACCAAGCCAATTTATACAATTCAGAAAACTGTGTCAGAAATTATATTGGTGCAATCTTTTCATGAATTTGATCAACATATGTACTTTCATCGTAAGGTCAAACATAGTCGAGAACTTATGAGACTGGCATCACATTTTTCAGATATTTGGATCGCAACACTTAGGACACGAATGTTACATCTAAACATGGCAAGGAATAATTTTATAATTTATTTTTTATTTCATTCAGAGGATCTCTGCATGATATAAGATGTATGTAGTTTTGGTTTCTTAGTAAACTGAATGCCAATGACATCTGTCTTACTGAACAGCTTGGCATTATTACGGCATTTAATAACGGCACCCTCATTGTGGACATGATACAACTTTGAAGTGTTGTCAACATTTTGCTTGAAAATGTGTTTCTAAATTTATTTTACTAGTAGTCAATGAAATATATATCAATGTTGACTTCAAATGATATAAGCACCAGTTTTAAGTTTTGTTGACAATTCAAAGAAATGCCATCATTTTTAGAGATGTAACAGTCAATTTATGACCTTGAATTCAGTACCATTTCATTTACATAGTCTATTTTACCTGTTAATTGCATGAAAAATCAAATATATTAGCTTATTTACTTTAAGATTCTCCTCTTTGATGCCTCCGGCCACACTCTAACACTGGCATCGGCAACCTTTTAGAACTGCTGTATCAGGTCCGCTTAATTGTATAATGCTGTGTAGAGTGCTGCGTGCCATGAGGCAAGTCATATTCCAAAGACTTGCCACTTTCCAAAGAGTCTGGCGTGCCATGCATGTGTGCCATAGGTTGCTGACACCTGCTCTAACAGCACAGGAAAAAGTCAAATTCTTCAATTGTATGTGCACATTATAGTCATCCGCCTTTGCAAAGTTTCAGTTTTTAAGTGACTTCTTCAGGGTGTGTGAATGTTTTTCTTCTTTGGTTCTGCCATTTCAGAACCCAAATCTTTCCCTGAAGTTGCACTTTGTATTTGACTTTCATCTCATCTATAGCGGGTTTTGCTGGCTTGGTTACTAGTAATCATTTTTTGCTGTCTGGCTATTATGTATGACTATTTTCACTTCTGAGGTAAATTAGTTTTTTAAAAAAAGACGTAATTTTTTTTTGTATAGCTTTTTGATATTTTGAAAGTTTCATATATGTGCACTTTCAGAAAACAGTAATGCATACACGGTGAAAATTCATTTCTGTATTTCAAGGACAGGCAAAGTTAGTGCACTTTGTGCTATTTCAAGTACATTTCTCCAGCATGCAGAAGCAGTCATTTTCATCAGATATCTGCTTCCAACAGCATATGGTTTTCCTAATGGTGATAAAATATAAATGTCAATCCAAGTAGATGAAAGATATATATGTGCATGTTAAATTTATCTACAAAGTGCGTGTTCTAGAGCCAACAACTTTGCCCTGTGCCTTCCCCACTTTCAGAGGTCCTCAAATAGTCTGGAGTGCAAAAAAGGTGCAACATCGAGCTCAAGCCATGTGATTGGAAGTATAGACATATGACAATTGCCAAAATTACACATTCTTCTTTTAGTCAAAGATGTTAATAAAAATGAGTGGTCGTTGAATTTGTTTCATATTCTCATCGAATCTATTACAATTCAGTAGCAGGCTGAGCTTGTTCTGAACCAAGAAATATTATGGGATATACCGAGTACATTATTATTTCAAGGTGGTTTGCAAGTGTTTCTATTTATGGGATTAGGAGAATGGGGGAAGACAGGTAGAGTACAGCGAAGATTGCAATTCGAAACTATCACTTGATGGATTTTGTTCATTTTCTTAAAAATCAATCAGACACTGAATGATTGGATGCTGCATCTGCATCAGATTAAAGGTAAAAATGCATGCATTCTTCATTTAAAATGCACTAATTTTGGTACATTAAAGCTCTTTTTTGCAGGACTTGGATGTCTATTTTGCACAAATCCCGCAATAGAATGCTCTGGCTCAAACACTGCACTTACCAAACTAATCAAAAGCTGCCAACTGTCAATCAACATTAATAATATAAAATAACTAACAAGTTCTTGACCTCAGACAGTGAGACCTACTTAATGGCATGGAAACTGATCTGAAATCAAGGTCACCAAAAATGAAATGGATAACACTCTGGATATCACCAATATCTTTGTTTTCTGTTAGGGTGAAATTGGCAATAATTGCAACTGATATCTTGGCAGAAAATATTCAAGTGTTTCGTTTAGAATTCATGTAAAGGATAATTCCAGTTTGCAAAATATCAACAAATGTAACTTCTAAATACTATTTAGACAACTTGACAAAAAGCAAAGGGAAGGTGTCAGCACAAAATGTTGTTGCCTGACTGGAGACAACAGAATCAAGACCATCTGCTATATGAGTGGTCCAATAGAAAAAATATGATACTTCTACTTAATGCATACATAAAATGGAAGCAGTGAAAGGTTTTGTACAGCTCAATACCCAATTGTCCTATATAACAATTGATGGCATGGCTAGAAACTATATGCCATACTAAGCCTAATACATTTTGTAAGGTGAAACAAAACAAGGAGTTTGATCCCCAGAAGACATGATCATACATGAACTTAAGTCCTGTTTTAGAAAACTTCATTTTTCTATTCTACATCTTACATTTTCAAACTCCATGCAGAAAAAAGTGTGTGCACATCTTGAGACCAACATTTAAAAACCACTTTAATCTGATCCATAGTCAACTGAATAGTAGATATATTTGAGTGTATTATATATAATAAAGTGCACAAATAAACATCTGTTCTTAAAATTCATCCTTAAAATCATAATGATTACCTTAAGTCTGAATTCTCTAGCACAATTCTAAATAGGTTGCAGTGATACTAAAAGCTCAAGATTCCTGCCCAAAATAAGTGTATAGGTATTCCATGTACAGTTGCTCCTGAAACCTACCTTGATGAAACCTTTGGCTTTTGTTAAGAGACCTAATGTTGTGTGTCTACTTGAATCGGCACCAACAGGCACCATATCTTTTAATTTTTCAAGGCAGTGTCTCAAGTGTGCCCTCCTGAAAAAAGTAAGAGAAAAATATTACATTAATAAAAAAGAAATGCAATATTGCACCATTGCATATTCCCACGCTTATCAGTACATATTCCTATCCCCACTCCACCCCACACCTTGTGCATACCCCACCTCACAGGCAGTGACCATGGGGTCATAATATATCACATAAATGATTCATCTTTCTGCTGTGTTTGAATGTAGAAGTCCAAAAATATCAATGTAACTGAACTTTTGGACATACGATCTTTCACATTTGACCCCCCTCCACCACACACACACAAGGACCAAAGACAGATTGTCACCACAGGCCAGAACAAGTACAAAATTTTGTGAATTTACAGAGAGTAGTTAAGATGAAGATGGATGGATTGACTGATGGACAGGTACAACAATCTCCTCAAAGCGTTCTAAAACTGCATGGGGATATATACCAAATAAAATCAACTGCCTTCCCAATATCCAACAATGGTCAGGTTCTAATGCAGTTTATATAACCTATTCGGATCCTATATTTGAATGATGTATATATAACCTATTTGGACCCTATATTTGAATGATGTATATATAACCTATTTGGACCCTATATTTGAATGATGTATATGTAACCTATTTGGACCTATATTTGAATGATGTATATATATATCCTATTTGGACCCCATATTTGAATGATGTATATATAACCTATTTGGACCCCATATTTGAATGATGTATATATAACCTATTTGGACCTATATTTGAATGATGTATATATAACCTATTTGGACCCCATATTTGAATGATGTATATATAACCTATTTGGACCCCATATTTGAATGATGTATATATAATCTATTTGGACCCCATATTTGAATGATGTATATATAACCTATTTGGACCTATATTTGAATGATGTATATATAATCTATTTGGACCCTATATTTGAATGATGTATATATAATCTATTTGGACCCTATATTTGAATGATGTATATATAACCTATTTGGACCCTATATTTGAATGATGTATATATAACCTATTTGGACCCTATATTTGAATGATGTATATATAACCTATTTGGACCCTATATTTGAATGATGTATATATTTTACCTTTATTTTTTATTATATATACCTTTTAACATCTTTACCTTTTAACTTTTATTTGTTTACCTTTATTTGAAAGGGTTTATCTTTCTAAAGTTTCTGTGCAATTCTTCATTTTTACATTTTTATTACTTTACTTTGAACTGGCACCATATGGTCATTATTGTCCAGAGGTCCAGTTAAACACTAATACATAAACCTTAACATTCTGTACAAAATTTATATAAAATAAAATATAAAGGTACAAAATATAAAATCCTTAAAATATATGGTCAAGATTTTCTCTGGTGGTAGATCATCATCAAATTCCTTAATGGAATTCACACAACAAACTTGTCTTACACGGCATAAGTTGATACACTCGACAAGAATGTGTCCCACTGTCAGTGGACAATGGATCAAGTTAAGAAATATGGGATTACATTTAAAAAGGGCAGTCCCCGATTTACCATTTCAAAGAAATGCAGTTTATTTTGTAAGACGTATTGTTGATAATTTTGACTAAAATTGGGATATGATGTGTTGAATTTGGAGAAGAACTTTACTGGCCCAAATACAAAATTATACAATGAAGAAAATATATAATTGGGGTGGACATGCATTGGTATTTTCTAAGTCCACAGTATGGTGGGAAGTCATATAATCACATACATGACAGAATATACATAATTACAAAATTTGTTAAGTATTTTTCCTTAGCTTGAAGGCAAAATATATAAACTGTGCTGTTTTTCTGATTACCTCGTCAGATTTATTACAAAATAAATTGCAAAATATTTCGTAAAATGGGTATTCATAATAGTACATTGGAAGAAACTTAAATCCTAATGCTGATTATTTTGGGCATTTTAATTAAAAATGGATTTCATCTGCAATTTCTCCGCTGTCACATAAATAACATACTCTACGTGCCCAATCGACATTTTTTTGTCTACCAGTAACTATATGAATAGGAAGCTCTCCTAATCTAAGGAGAGTGTATAACTGTCTTACTTCATTATTTTCAATACAATATATGTATTTTTCACATTCTATAACACTTTTATGATTCCTATAGTTCTTTAAACAGGTTAATCCATTTACTTCTTCATGCCATTCTTGCAAGTTACAATCCATTAACCGTTGTCTAAATTGCACAATAAATAAATCCACATCGCAAATATCCTGCGATATCCACACAAAACCAAACTCATTTTTACAAAGTAGCTGTCTAATATAAGTTGTCCAAGTTGTTATTTCACTATCATCCAGTGACTTTAACATCATGCAGCATTTCCTGGGATATCTGTAGCTAGGCATATGCAACAATTTGCACCAATATTTTATATATCTAATATAATAGTCAATATACATATTATAACATCCACATTCACAAAGAGCTCCCATGTTTGAAGATTGTCTTCCAAGAGACAAAATAAAATGTACAGAACTGTTGATGGAATTTCTCTACAGATTTTCTATTCGTGTATCCCCAAATCTCTGATGAATAGAGGAGAATGAATACGAACATCAAATAATTTGAATACAATGTTCGGTGATGGAGATCCAAGTTTTCTTATTAATTTCTTGACTGGAATTAAAGTTTTATTAGCTTGCATAACAAGTATTTAAATTGCTTTTGACCAATTCAATCTGCTAGAAAACCTTACTCCCAAATAGTTGTAATAAGTTTAAATTTTTATATTCTCATTATGACAAGTCAACTTTTCAGACTTCTTAAGTCTACCACCGTTCCTAAAAACAATGATATTTGTCTTATCCATGTTTACAGTAAGACCCCATTTTACACAATGGAGCTCCACTGTATTTATCTTTCTTTTTAATTCCAAAACAGAATCTGCAAAAATACACAAGTCATTAGCATAAAGTAACAGAATCATATTTTGTAATTGTCAACAAAGATTCCAGTTCCACCATTTTTCATTCATTATTGGTAATAAATCGTTTAAAAACAAGGAGAGAAGCAGAGGACTTTATATACAATCTACAACTTTGTCTTACTCCAAGCTTGCATTCAAAATATTCACTTACTTGATCTTGAGAAGTCATTGCAGCTGATACAATACCCAAATATACATTTTGTAAAATAGCCAGCATCCTACTATACACACCATTTTGCAATAATGCATACCACAGCCTCTCTCTATCCACTGAATCAAATACCTTTTTAAAATCGACATATAAGCAATAGAATCTTCCTCTTTAATTTTGAAAGATCTTTATGTACCACAGATTGCAATATAAAAATATTATCTACCATCAAATAGCCAGCCTGGAATCCCACCTGTTCTTCAGGTATCTTATCACAGTTGGTGGCCCAAGTATTAAGTCTTTCTTTTAAAACTGTAGCAAACAAGTCATTCCACTATAATTGTTTACATCACAGAGGTTGCCTTTCTTAAGAAGTGGTATAATTATACCCTTTCTCCATCTATCAGGAAAGGTACCATTGTAGAATAAAGGGTTAAAGAGAGATGTTAAATAACGAACTATATCTTTTATTACACTTAAAAAATTCTCCAGGAAGCCCATCTTCACTAGGTGATTTGCTACTTTTAAGCAAATTGAATGCTTTCAATACTTCATTCTGAGATATTCTGAGTTGAGAATCTGATTTTGTCATCATGATTGTATATATCACAGTCATAATTTTCCATAATATTTCTAACAAAATTTGGGTCTAAATTGCCTTTAAACTGACTCAGTACGCTTATAAAATACTCAAACCATTCCAGATTTGATACCTTTTTTGGGCATTTCAAGTGAGATGCTCTTAGATATCAAATTTACAAGATCCCAAAAATATTTTGCCTCATCAAATAAATTCTCTAATTTGTTATACAGAGCTTTGATCCAACTTTTCTTTTGATTTCTGCAGGCTTCTCTATATTTATTTCTGAGTTCCAGAAACATCTGATAAAATTCCCATATAACTGTTTTCCTAAACTGGTTTACAAGCGTGTATTTCCTCTTTATCGAATCCATGATTTCCAAATTGTACCACGATGCTTTAGAAATATTTGATTTTCTATAATCTACTTTAAAATTATCTGCTGCATTATACATTTTTAAATTTGAAAGCAAACAGAGATTGTGGATCTGCTTTTGAATGCACTGTATTTTTCAAGTTTTTTTAATAACAGTCATAATTTGTTTTCTTTTTTCTCACTCTATTGATGGCCATACTGACTGCAAGTGTAGCAATTGTCACTATTTCCACATGATTACTATGTCCATTTCATAACCACAAAGATTCTACCCTATAGTCATTACTCTAGAAAGTTCTTTGCTCTAAGTGATCTGTCACACCCACATACATATCAGAGGCAGGTGATACCTGTGCTGTCAAGGTCACGCTTTTAAAATGCAATTATTGGTAAATAATGCAACAGAATTTTATGAGAATGAATACAGGTATGGAAGATCTGACCCTTAAGATCAGTAGTTTATGTTTGTAATTTGGAAAGATTTCAAGGTACTTTAAAACAAAAATATAATCAGCAATGTGGCATTTGATGGTCACCTCCTATCTTCTTTGTTCCTTGTCACTATCCCAAGAAATATACACAAGAAAGCAAGGCTTGACTGATTTAGACATAAATAGAATGGTGTTAACAAGAACAAATAAAAAACAGTGAAGCATATTACTGTATCTGTCCAAACTATCTGTAATGCAAGTTCCCACTATCAGAACCTCCAGTTTCAGGTCCTGGACTCTCTGTTTTGCAAGGGCACTTAAACCTAACAGAAACACAATTTAGCTCAATATTATGGCAAAAGAACAAATGAGCAAGTGACTGCTACCCATCACAATATAATTTAAAAGAAAGAGGCTGTGGTGGAGGGAGAGATGTCTGAAATCAATATTGATAAACAATGTATGATACTGAAGCTTCAAGACAAAATGATCAATGGATTTGGAGAATGAACAAATCAATACATGTATATGAATCCTTTTACACTCAAACAGGATGCCCCTGGAAATCAAGTTTGTTTACATGGTTTGCATACATTGACCTGATTATACTAAGAATAATTCAACATAGAAATTAATCAATACCTCAAGTGGAGTGGCCATAAAAATAAATTCCTTGGTAAATGATTCAGTGTAGAAATAAATGGTGAGAAGACATCAATGCCACATGCATCCTTATGATCAATACTTGAGCTGAAGTAAACACACAATCATCCAAAAAAAATGCTTATTTGTCTTAAATTGGATAAGGATCTTTAAAGAAATATCACTGAAAAGTACACAAACCCCAATTAAACTCTGACGGTCAAAGCTTACTTTTGTCTTAAGTTTTACATGTTAAAATCTCAGAATTCAAGTGGGAAGAATCCTACTATCAGATCAATCCAAGGTCAGCTACAGAGGGGTGTCCCTGGGCAATGCATTTACTCCAACTGGCTCGGTACTAAATAACCTTTATGTGTTGCAGTGCCATAAAACACCAAACCAGATGCAGTATTCAGCAGGTAAGTGCATACATGTATACTCAAAGTACCAAGATTTATTTCAAGACTTAATAAGAGTACATGTAACTTCAAAAAGATGGCTGCACCAAATAAAATTTTTTCCCCTCAAAACCTTGAACTTTTGTTAAAATATACATTGACTTCATTATTTTAAAACATAATTAGTAAAAGTACACATTTTCTTTTTAAAACCCCAAATAATTTTGGTACAGCATTTAGCCCAAGATTCATTTGGCCTTCACTCCTTTTTTATAACAAATGTATCTGCTGGCAGTGTTGAGTGGTCGAGGCCACTGCACAATAAAATCATAATTTTTCTTACTGCCGAACCCCTCCAAAAATACCACCACAGACTGTGTCCTACACTGTGGAGTTATAATTGCATGCATTTTTTAAGCAAGCGAAACTGTTCATACAATTCTGTAAGCTGCAGTAGTAGCAATGTGCTTCATTCAACACATTCTGTAGTAAGTAAATTCTACAGATTTTGTCAAGTAAAGGTCTCTGGTCCTCACAAGTGCCAACCATAAACAACAAAAAGTGCTTCAAGGACCCAAGAAATCTCGGTAGTGCAACATCTTAACTACATAACATGAAGTTGCCAATCATTTCTAAGAATCTATTTAGTACAGGGGTGTCAAACTCCTTTGCTATTGCGGGCCAGACTTGAAATAAATAATAATAAATAATGAGTCTGGCGGTTTGACACCCCTGATTTAGTACATTCTTCATTAACTCATTAACCCCTGGCACCACGTTTACGCGTCATGAGGTTGTACCCTACTTCCGAGCTCTGTAACGTGAACATCATTTAGGATACACTAAAGTGGATGGTATTTCAGGAAAGTAGACAGACGTAGCTCTACAATGATACCAAATAATGTCGACTTTCTACTCGCATTAAAAAATACAGCGAAAAAAATTCAGTTTTTGAGACTCGATTTTTTTAGGTCAAAAATAGCCAGTTCCGGAACCAGAGTTTGTGTCCGGATTTTAGACTTTTTGGCCTTAGATCTAAAGCAGACCGGTTCGAACTGCACACAGACAGATGAACCTTTGCAAAAAGTAGGATAAGTTTGAGATTTGGAGTAAAAAGGGGCCAGGACGCAAAAATCGGGGATCCAATACGAAAAAAAAAAAAAGTCAAACTTTTACCCTTCTGCACATGCGCGAGCGTAATAGTCAATCAAAAACAATGTTTCTGATACACCTAAGCATCCGGCTAAACAAAAAACTTTCTTAAGCAGATGTGTTTTGCCGCATTCAGAAGTAACCCCAAAAATGCGTTTCCTACCCCCACTTCAGGCGAAAATGAAAAGAATCTCCAGGGGTTAATGAGTTAATGGGTGAATTTCCATGACGTCACCAAATTTGAATATTCCTTGCTTATTTGATCATTTATGTATTACCATTGCACAGAAATTACAAAAATAGCCATTCCTGGATAATTTCTAAAAAATTTCCCCCAACTTGTTTAACTCATTAACCACTGGTGCCACGTTTATGTGTTATGAGGTTGTACCCTACTTCCGAGCTCTGTAACGTGAACATCATTTAGGATACACTAAAGTGGATGGTATTTCAGGAAAGTAGACAGACGTAGCTCTACAATGATACCAAATAATGTCGACTTTCTACTCGCATTAAAAAATACAGCGAAAAAAATGCAGTTTTTGAGACTCGATTTTTTTTAGGTCAAAAATTGCCAGTTCCGGAACCAGAGTTTGTGTCCGGATTTTAGACTTTTTGGCCTTAGATCTAAAGCAGACTGGTTCGAACTGCACACAGACAGATGAACCTTTGCAAAAAGTAGGATAAGTTTGAGATTTGGAGTAAAAAGGGGCCAGGACACAAAAATCGGGGATCCAATACGAAAAAAAAAAAAAAAAAAAAGTCCAACTTTTACCCTTTTGCACATGCACGAGCGTAATAGCCAATCAAAAACAATGTTTCTGATACACCTAAGCATCCGGCTAAACGAAAAACTTTCTTAAGCAGATGTGTTTTGCCGCATTCAGAAGTGACCCCAAAAATGTGTTTCCTACCCCAATTTCAGGCGAAAATGAAAAGAATCTACAGGGGTTAATGAGTTAAAGACATCCAGACCTGCAAACTGTTATGTACTTCCACCCAGAGAAGCCAACTTAATGCATTGAACACAAACGAGAGGTGAAGTGTGTGTATGTACATCACAACAAGCAAAGTCCATAAGACATTGGGCATTCTAGTGGTACAATAAAAATTGTTGTACACCAGATCTTATGCCAAAACTCTAGATATGTAGTATATTTGACATAAACTGACTCAAAATACCTACAGAAATTATGCAAAACAATTTAATTGTGAAGTATTTTGTCCAAAGATGTCAATATATTGATCCTAATGTAAGCAAAGTCCTAGCTTTATGATGGCACATTTGAGTATAGATTATGCTATCTGTAAAATTTCTGTATGTTCCATAAAGGTTTATAAATAGAGTACTTAGGTCACTGTCAGAACATTCACTCTAACTGTGCCATATAATCAATGGGACCCTGAATTAGTCTTTCTCATCAAGCTGCTAGAAGTATGCAGAAAGACACAATTAAGGTCTCGATGATTAAAACCTAGTCTGATATCATAAACTTTTTCTGTGTTAACAAAAATACCAGATCTCATTTCAAACAGCACAATTAGTTCCAAAAGAGTAATCAATTGACATACACATGATTCTACCTGTGGTAGGACAGAAATAACTTTTTAAAGACCATCTACCGCACATACCATTTTATAGTTTAAATCTACAGCTTTTGAAAATGAATGGATTTTCTTTAAATCTGAAGAAGAAAAACTCCCGTATTTGTATGTGTTCTATCCACACATTACAGAAACAGTCACAACCAGACTACTGGGGATTGTAAATGTTCCATCAGTGCATCAACTGGTGCAATAATAAGTGCCCAGTAACCGATCAAGAATTGTTACACAAGAGCCAACAAGTACACAACAAGCTGTAAACTGATACCATATTGTTGTAATTTGGAGAGTTTAAGACCAAAATTGGGATATTTATTGAGGTGTTGTAAGTAACAAAGGGATCAAAAGGCAGTTTATAATGGCTTGTGAATCTTGAATTAAAATACAGCCAACCTTTGTCAGAGGCGATATAAAAATGAGACAGTCCAAAACATTATTTCTGCATAAACACTTACGCAACATTTTGATTTTTCATCTTGTTTAACTGTTGCATTTTTCATGATGTTTTACGATAAATATTTAAGGGAAGCTCTCATCTTTGTTTTTTTTTTTTTTTAAGACAATTTATCCCATAACATGAGCTTTCACCCAATGCTTAAAAACCCTTGGCAACAAAATATTATTACAAGTTCAACAATGCTTGGAGAGCAGAGGTCAAATTGGTGCAGGAGAGTAGCAAAGGTCCCGAGTTTACATTGTGTGTTTCATGCAAAGTGGATTTTAAGATAATATATGGAGGAAGAAATGATATCACCAGATATATACAGATACAATCGCATAGGGAAAATCAAGACTAGAAAACTATTGTGAGCTTGTTATAAAGTTTGAAACTTAATAATCACAAGGAATGTCATCTGTGGACACCAGGCAGTAAACTTGTGAAGGAAACTACAAAATTCTTGAGGGTTTTATAAAAAAAAAATAATTGCAGTGAATTATGATATACAACTCTTCCTTTATCATTTAACTGACAAGATTCTGACTCCTATTTATTAACTGGTGGCGCTCTCCAGTTTCGTACTTTGCATAGGGTTAGAAATTTAAAGAAAAAGAATTACCCAAGGTTTCCTCACTGGCTGTTCTAGCTATTTAAAAAAGACCTTGTATATCTTAGGCATTATTAAAAGAACTTTGAATTCCCTTTATTTTGGTGTATGATTGATGGATGAAATTTGGGTTATAGAGTATACAGCTTGGTCTTACTTAAGATGTGCACCTCTCAAAAAACTGCTAGCTCCGCTTAGTCATTTTCACTTCCTGGACTTCAAAGGTAAATATAAAAAAAAAGAGCCGATAACTTTTTTTACTTTTTAGATATTTTGTAATTTATTCATAGTACTTTCAGAGGCTGGTATTGTCTGCTCTGGCAAAATTCGTTTCCCTATTTTAATAACTCCTGAAAATAGTGCACTTTTGACTAATTCAGGCTGATTTTTCGAGTACTTTAGAGCGGCCATTTTGTCTGCCGTGTGCTTAGATCATGTCCAGTGTCCACAAGTACAATATGTAAAGAAATTTCAGCCACAGTACATGAAAGTAACATAGAGGTATGCCAACATTCTCTCCATTGTGCATGTTGCAAATGCAAAATACTTCATCTTACACCTGTCACTCTCTCAGAAGCATGTATTATCTGTAGAGCGCCACCACTATTATTGTACATTGCAATTAGAATCTGATTCATGTTTAAAACTTGCCATTTTATTGTAATAAGAGAATACATATTATGGCAAAAAAATGCACTTGTTTTCAATCCCCTTAAAATGTGTAAAACTTGTCGATAAGAAATCCCACTGATTTAGAAGCCAATCAACTGATCAAAATTTTTAAATCAACTGATCTCATGCCTTGGTTCTGTCATGTGTGAATTTATTATATTTCTTCCACAGCTATTTTGCAACATAAAAAAGCAGCTGTAACTAGTTAACATACTCCAAGTATCTACAATATTTTCTATTTAATTCAACTGCCTTCTAATTCATTTACTGTTTATTTGAAACCAAAAGCTTACACATTATGCCCTTCCAGGAGCCCCTAGCCTAGATTCCGTTTGATTCAGCAGGACACGAGCTCAATTGCAATCACAACTGGTCACATGACCATGTTTACACTTGAGCAGTTGTACTTCTAACTACTACATAATGCAGCCCGGCACCAATAGAGCTCGATGTAAATGGCCGTACACGTCGTTAATCCAACTAACGAACGAAGAGAAATCGTACATGACCGAAGGGTCGAAAACGACCATAACGCAAGTTCAGTCAGTCAAGAGAAACAAGACAACAAAATTTTATATAACTATAAACCTATGTACCCAATTTAAGAAGAATAAAATTCTCTTAGCAATAGATGAGGATACACTGTCGTCAACACTGTGTAGTTTCAATTTTCTGGCCAATCATTTCATACTATAGTCCTGAAATGGTGGTGCAAAGTTTGCAAACTGACAAATATAGTGGAATAAATAACAAAAACAATTATTCTCGCAGCAGAAAAGGTTTTACACCACTTGAACATGAAAGCAAAGGTATGAACATTCTGATTTAATATGACAAGTCACGCACAAGATCGGCAAAGTGATTACACTGTAATATATTAAAAACGGAAAGTAGTAATGTCATTCGAAAATCCTTTTCTTTGAACTAATTAGACCTACTTGCATAAAATATATATTATAACTGTTATGAATTGTTAGGGCACACTACAAATAATATCATGCAGGCTAACATCAATAACATAAGGTCAAAACTACCCAAGAAGCTATGCGAGAAATTAAATACAATGAAAAGAAACATGGGTGATAAGCTAGCATTAAAAAAAAACAAAAAAAACAGCTTAAACAACAAAATCAGGAGCCACGCCCACGTACCTATATCTTAACATATAAAGGTCAAGGGTATCCACGTGACAATAACAGCTCCCAGACAACAACCAACTCGCGCATAGTGAATTACGTCAAGTGGTTGATCAGCTGATTTTGGATTATTAATAGTAGAATCTTCTGCTGGCATTTGTAGAAAATAAAAAAAGGTATTGAAGTCAAATTTTAAAAAAGAAAGAACAAACTTACCTATTTTTCTCCAATTCGTTGTGCGTTGACCTGAAACAAGAATTAGAATATTCGAGTTCAATTTTAAAATGTACATCCGACCAATATTCCATCAAAACAATTAATTTTCCACGAATTCGTAAAATAATCCGAACATCCCAGAAATATTATTTTCAATAAATATTAATGCAACACACTTTGACTATTATTTTACTTTGTGAGTCGAACACCAACAAGCGCAACGAGAATTCCAGCCGACAAGTGGTCCGCCATATTGGCCAGCTCGATTCACGCCGTTTCCACGTGGATGAATAACGCTTAGAAAACAGCGCCAAGTTGCATCTCATCTTCTGCAGATCTTAATCTCATCAAAAAATTGAATTTTTGAAAAAACGTTTGGAATGAACGAAACAGAATGCCAGTGCTCGCCAAATCAATGGCGGTCAATAATCGCGCCTTCATTTGGGTCTGTGATCGCTTTCGAAGGCATAAATTGGTGCAAAACCTGTACTATTTAGTAGACGCTTTTATCATTTTTGTACAAAAACTTACAAACCTATTAAAGCGAAAACAATCTCCTTCAAAATTAGGAAAACAAAATCGACACATCGATCTTTGTATCAAATATATTACCAAACGACTCATCAGTTTCGGACGATGAATTGCAAATTTCATACAAAAACCCTAAAGAAATTTGCAAAGTTAACATATTTATCGAAATTTAATAACAAATTTAGAATCATGTTAGCACCAGCTGATTTCACTGTAGCCTGAAGACGAGACCTTCGTTTTCATCATGGCGGACCGGCAAACACCGGCTTCGTTGATTGCCAAACAAGCAAAAATACAAATCAGATCACCGAATTCAAGACGCCGTGCATATGATTTCCAGTAAGAATATCTTCACATTATGTACAAATAGTACGTTCATAAAACAAAATCACATTTCTCTCCGGAACTTTCTGCAAACTTAAACACTTAAAATTTTGACAGCTCACATGTTTTCCAGCTGACTTTTGACAAGTAGGTTAGCCGTGTATTAAATCCTACCTATTTCCCTGAGATTTCTTTGATTTTGACCTTTTCTTGGAATAATCATCAGGCATTGGAAGTGAAGAAGCATATCCATGCTCAGCCTCTGGAATGAAAAAAAAAAAAGGAATATAGTGAAAACTGAGCATAACTCAAAGTGGACATGAACTGTCAAAATGAACATAACAACGACGTGGCAAAAAGAACGCTTGAAATAAAACTCGATATTTCCAAAAATCTCACCTCTTTCTCGCCTGTCAAGGTATTCCGCTGCTTGAATAAGCGTTTGAATATTAAACATGATTAAAAATACTAAGATCTGGAATAAAAAACAAAGTAGAAAGTGCAACTAAAATACGACCGTCTACACCTAAGGCTAGAATGTTTTGAACTGAAGGCTCACGCACGTTGAGGCAAGCGATGAAATCAGTTTGTTTACCTAGTGCTCTAACATCGTGATGAGTTAAGCGTTTTTATTGGTCAAACTGTCCTGACTCAGCGGAATTTTAGTGGGTTAAAGCTACAGCTACAACCAATCATAAGTAGCGTAACAGGTTACATTTGGTGAGTCAAATGTCACGTGATTGATTACTGTACGTAAAGACACGCCCACTGACAGATTAAAAACAAATCGGTCTCTCGAATCCGTACAGCCAGCGCCAGGAACACTGGGCGTTGAAAATTTAACCTTAGGACACTTTAAGGTGTTTTTGTTTTGTTCAGCATTTTATTATGGGTACTGCTTATGCATTTTGGCATATGATCGGGGAAAATTCTTTCTTTTTCCATATTTATCTCGATGAATAAAGAAAATGAGATAGTCTGTATTTTTAGGATGACTCTAGCACTCTAAGGAGTCTAACTGCATAAATGAAAGGAAAAGTGCTTGCTCGTGCACAAGGATAGTAGTACAAGGCCAGTAGCTGCCGACAAGAAACTTCAATCCAAATATCATGCACTAGTTAAGTTTAACATTGAACACGCTCTCTCTCTCTCTCATCTGCCCACGGAAAATAAAAGAGCTTCTCGCTATCATATTCCAAAATACTGTGCCAAATGTAAAATCAGAGGAAAATATGTGCAATGGGGGGGGGGGGGGGGAGTAAACATAATTAGTGGTACGGGATCTTCACGTTATCTAGAATCAATGTATACAGAAGGGATCTGTTCATTTATCACCGTCCTCGAAAAGTTTCGATGCAAGGCGTCCTTTTTCCAAATACGATACACTTTTCAAACATGCATGCATGCAACGGGACACGCTCACGCAACACACACGAATTGTACTCTAACCAGATACATATGGTGTTCATTAAAGAGGAACATGTGATTGTATCTTGCACGTTATTCTTACAAGGTAATGTTTAAACAAAAATTGACTTGCATGTTCTCAATACATTTCATTATACACATTCAATTCATTATATATAGTGGGCAGTATGCCAAATTGCGACTAAAGGGAGATAAAAGTGGGTAGCTTAAATGAAAGACGCTTTCTGCTATCAAACTTACTAGCATCACAAATAACCTGGTAATTTTTGTATAAAATTGGGTCCCCAGGCGCAGCTCAGCCTTATCCGTGTGTTTCAAACTACACTTCACGAGCCAAGCATTAACTTGTTTCGTATTACTTACTGCCCAACTAAATGAACGTCTTGTTTGACCCGACCGATTTTCCATTCTGAGGCTCGTAATGGGGAATATACTGTTTGAGAAGTTAGCCTAAGAAAATATCTCGTGAGTTGTTTATATATATATATATATATATATATATATATATATATATATATATATATATATATATATATATATATATATATATATATATATATATATATATTGTTCGCCTGTTGTGGGGAAAAGGCGAAATAAACACTTGCGTGTTCTTTTGTAGCAACCTTTTATAAAATATTTTAATATTTCAATATTGATAGGTTGCTAATCAGTAAAATTTCTAGTTTATAACTTTTTTTATAACAATCTTTATCAGATGATCAGTCAAGAATACACACATATACACATCGTAAGTGTATTGTTGCTGGCATTATTATTCGAATAAAATGAAACCAAATGTATATCAAGTTAATCACACAACTGTAGATGCGTCGAAATTTGATTATACCAGTAAAGTGTCATATATACATTCTTAACTCACAATTGCTCCTTTTTTAATTCACCTGTGGATGGAAGCTAAAAATAAAAGCTCTCGTTATGATGAGTCATTTTGAAAATTCCAAATCCTTACAAGCACTTATTATTGACTCTTGTCCAGATAGTGCAATTACAATGTGCTTTATTTATCTAATACTATGCTTCACTTATGTGGTGTATATCAGTTGCTTACGCAATCAGGTTTATTTCAAGGTACACATTTATATGACTGTTATAACGTTCTTGGAAGTTTTAAATACCTCTCTCTCTCTCTCTCTCTCTCTCTCTCTCTCTCTCTCTCTCTCTCTCTCTGTGCTAGGAACTCCTAAGTACATGTCGCAACCCAATTTTGAGAATTAAATAGATAAATCAGTTAATCAATCTATAAACAAAACACGGGTTTTGGAAACGAATACCCAACAAAGCACTTGAATATGAAAGAGAGGCATGGTTACCTATATTGTACGTAGTGCTATATTACCCAACAGGCAGACTAAGCACGTGCTTAGGGCAACCCCCAAAAATGAGAAATTACTTTTTTTGTGTTTTTTGTTTTGCTTAGGGCACCAGCAAAGCAGGGTAACCCCAAAAAGTAAGAAATGACGTTTTTTTTTTTTATTTTTTTTTTGTATAATTACATGGGGGTGGGGCATCATAATCTTTTCATAGCTAATGGCCTCTTAAGGTCTTAATCCGGCCTTGATTGTACGCAGTGGCGTAGCTAGGCAAAGTGCCGTCCAGGGCCATGATTTGTACGTAGTGGCGTAGCTAGGCAAAGTGCCGTCCAGGGCATGATTGTACGCAGTGGCGTAGCTAGGCAAAGTGCCAAAATTACGCCCCCACTCCATTTGTATTATTTATGATATATACGGTACTCTTACCAAATTGCCGCCCCCTAGAAAGTGCCGCCCGGGGCCACTAACGTTATTAACAATGCTTTCAGATTACGTAATGCTTGTTAATGCATTCTTGTAATTCAAATGAATTCAGGTTAATTGGTCTCTTGTAATCTATCTATACTGTAGCACCATCTTTCGAGGATTATATGCATTTGCGTGTTTACTAGAATAAAGAATAAAGGCAAAATTGATGAAAGCAAAAGTTACAAATTTATAAAAAGTTTAGTGTATGAAATGATGGATTGCGCGAACTACTGATTTTAAGTTCAGGCAAGACAGCTATATTTTATGGAACTATATTACACTGTATAAGGCTACATTTTTATTTTGGGGGTGGGGGTGGGAGAGTCGTGTAGTACTTTTATTGATGATTCAACAATTTTTCTATCCTTTTACTGACGGCAGGGAATTTTTTTCCATTATTACATACACGCGTACACGTGCTGTTGAACGTGAATCTTCTGCGGAGACTATGTAGCTATCTTCATTCTTATACCTAGTGTATAACACAGCGTATAAAACAACTGTTTTCATTCTTATACCTAGTGTATAACACAGTGTATAAAACAACTGTTTTCATTCTTATACCTAGTGTATAACAGTGTATAAAACAACTGTTTTCATTCTTATACCTAGTGTATATAACACAGTATATAAAACAACTGTTTTCATTCTTATACCTAGTGTCTAACACAGTGTATAAAACAACTGTTTTCATTCTTATACCTAGTGTATAACACAGTGTATAAAACAACTGTTTTCATTCTTATACATAGTGTATAACACAGTGTATAAAACAACTATCTTGATTCTTATACCTAGTGTATAACACAGTGTATAAAACAACTGTTTTCATTCCTATACCTAGTGTATAACACAGTGTATAAAACGACTGTT
Organism: Margaritifera margaritifera; assembly: GCA_029931535.1. Lineage (NCBI taxonomy): Eukaryota > Metazoa > Mollusca > Bivalvia > Unionida > Margaritiferidae > Margaritifera > Margaritifera margaritifera. The sequence continues at coordinate 895,078 of JAQPZY010001215.1, read as the reverse complement.
TTCATTCTTATACCTAGTGTATAACACAGTGTATAAAACAACTGTTTTCATTCCTATACCTAGTGTATAACACAGTGTATAAAACAACTGTTTTCATTCCTATTACGTTGAGCATATATAGGTCACCCGGATTTCCGTGATAACGGGGGTGGGGGTCGAAAAAGGGGCTATGTATATTTATCACTACATAGACCACCCCCACCCTTTCCTCTCTTTTCATCCATCACCATTTATCGAATCCCTTTATGACCCAAATCCTAAATATCCTAAATCCCTTTGATAGATGTGTACCTTTAAAGAAGAGACATGAACAACTTAAGTGTAATAAGTATTTCTTTCCGTTACAGAATATTGATTGTCAGACAGTACAAATACCGTGACGAAACAGCGGGATTTGATGAATGACGAAATCGTAATTCGACCGGTTACTATTGGTATCTATTGAAGTGAGTAAAATTACATATACATTAATTACCTTTGTATTATAGAATTACCATACCGTAGTCAAGTATAAGTATCAGAGTATATATATATATATATATATATATATATATATATATATATATATATATATATATATATATATGTGTGTGTGTGTGTGTGTGTGTATGTGTGTGTGTGTGTGTGTATGTATAAGCGCACGTATTTATTTCCTTTTCAGGCATTGAGACTTTTTTTTCGCTCTGTTCCTTTTTACGTCATTGCAGTTCTTTGTTTTTGTCGGCACACTTACATGTTGCCGAATTGTTCTTTAAATGTCTTATTGAATCCAGCGATAGCAGATTACGTAATATATGATCTCTGTTGAATAACACCGCAACCCGTAATTTACCTTTAATTCGACAGTCTGTGGTAAAAAAAAAAAACACTCATCTTTGATTGTATCAAAAGGTGTTGTTTGAAGATATGGTATATGCAATGGCCATTAGGTCTATTTTCGTTTACCTGACCCCGTAATTATTTCTGTAAGAATGAGCTTATCACCGACGGTATAGGTGAGTAACAATAAAGGGATAATGTACCTTTTTGTAAAAGGAGCATTAGGTATAACTTCGTGAGTGATGTAGTCCAATAGTTTGCACTTATGTGGTCTCATTGCCAAAATATTATATTGGCTATCTTTCAATCTGTTTTCCATAAACTGATAATGTTCTCATGAACTGCTTGTCTTGTACCAGTTTTTATGTTGTGCTGAACATATAAAAAAAAAAAATGAAATGCTATGACTGCAAAGATAACTAATGGCATGTCAATATTGAGTTCATCATTAAGCATGAAGAAATAAATTTCAGAATAATTTATTCCATCATGTAAGGAAATTATGACTTAGATCGTTCACGGGCTCTTAATACGAGGTAATATAGAACGTAAACAATAAATACAATATTGACAGATTAAACTGGTACAGGCCTCTACTGATATATATATATATATCACCCTATTTAAACTTATTACTTATGCGTGTCCTATTTATAACTGTAAGGCTTAGAATTGTGGTATATATTTCACTCAAACACAGATTTTCAGGTAAGTATGTCAGTTTCGAACAGAAATGTTTTAATTGTGGGACTGAAAGGGTGAATTCATAAAACAAAGTTTGTATAAACAAATTGCCTGGATAAAATTGCCAATCAATTTCGTTCCACCTGTGAACACTGCGTACAAAGCAGTAACTTACTGGAGAAGTGAATAACGCCTAGGAAAAGGAAGAATAATGCATAGGAAATGAATATCAGGATCCGATGGAAAAACGCACTCGCTGTCGACAGTGTGTGTCGTATATCAGTCATTTGAGAGAGAGAGAGAGAGAGAGAGAGAGAGAGAGAGAGAGAGAGAGAGAGAGCCGATTCCACAGAAAATGTGGAAAAGTCAAATGTATAGGTGTATTAAGATTTTGACATTTTTTTTTTTTTTTTGGCCTTCAGTTTCTCTAACAAATCTTCCTTTTAAATATAAAATGTTACCAATATAACTATCCTAATTTTCAAATTATATGCGTGATAAAAGTGTAGAAGACATTTCTGTTATACGGACATTAATAAACAATCGGATTAAGTCGTATTTTAAAAAGTTTTGTGATGTATAGCAAATGGTACTATTTGTTTTTCTTAATAGTTCACGTTTCAAAACTTGAAAATGTCAAGTTCACTGATTGTTTACATAGCAGCTAACTTTAACACCAAATGATGTAATTGTTTTCAGAAACAAGTAGAACCAATTTTGGAAATTTTGCAGTAGTTTAGGAAATGAAAAGATGCATTTAGAGCCTATAATGTCAAATTTATAAATTATCTTTTAGGCCTTTTAAATATCATCGAAATCGGTGCCTGGTTTAATAATGTTTTGATGGCCAGTTAGAAAAGAACATGTACATAATGCTTGAAATTCAATAAATAAGTTATAACAAGCTAACAATTAGGTGCATTAGATGCACATAAATATCTTTATTTCAAGTAATTGCACGGATATCCCACGCAATTACTATGAATAAAGACATTTAAACGCACCAACTGTACTTAACATAACCAGGTACAAATAAGCTGATATTCTCAATTATTAGCAATACTCAGCCAAAACAACAAAAAAATTTTTAAAAAAATTAAATATGTCAAAATTTCTCGATGAAATTGCCATCGTTATGGACATGCATGAATGACTACTGACGTGTTAAAACTTGAAATAGAGACTATATGCTTTTATTCTTTTGAAATCTAACTTTACAATTACAGTTCAGCTCCCTATGATTTTGTTAAAATGATTTTATGATGTAATCGAAGTTCCTACAAACATTATATCATCTCTTGAAAGAAACGCGGACAAGGCACCAAATAATTCCACTTTTTTTGCACAGCAGAGACTCAAATCTTTAAATAATGCTGAATATACATTATACCATGCCAAAACTTGTTATACATCTTTTAAAGTATTTTTATTACTTTTTTCTATTGTAGTTTCACACAAAGCCTTGCTGAAATGACATGCTAGTAGTCAATAAAATGATTACATCTGCATCTCACTAGCTTTCCCATTTAATTTGATGGGGGGGGGGGGGGGCAAGGATTGTTGTGAAAAACTAAGTTTCCTGCCCCGAAGTAGCTTGAAGAAACTATATTCTTGCTCTTATTTAAGAAAAACAAACTAATTATATATATTATTTTAGTTGACAAAAATATCTTGAGATAACAGAAAAATATATATCCGGGTTCAAAAGAATTCCTCTCAAGACAACCCCAACGCCTCCAAAAATTAAATTGTTTGTTTCTTATACCCTTTTTTGGGGTGTGATTTCTTGTCGTTACTGTTATTTGTTATATTGAAAATATTCAACAACAAATCAAATTGCCTCTCTAATATACGAATAACACCAAGAAATGTCCAACACTTCTTGGCATATTTTTTCCAATATATCCTTTATGATTGATAACTTTACTGAAAGTGCCTTTAAATATATTTTAAATGTATAGATGGAATCCTGCACTGAAAGTCATAACGTCCGTAACAAGTTAGATCGGAATTAAATATAACTTTTTTCACCTCTGAATTACTACGAAGTCAACAGCATCCAAACCTTTTTTATATTCTAAAGTAAAATTTGGAGACAACACTGAAAATCTGGTTCATATCTACAGAATGTATGAAAAATATATGATTCCATGGAGTAAAATATTATGGTTCAGTTGTTTTGGTAATCTTTCCCAATAAGTTTTTTTCTACATTTTCAAAAGCGCTACATTTTAAAGAGAAAACAGAATTCATCCTTAACTTCACTATTACACACTTCACACACCCTCTCATTCCGACCCTAGTGCCCCTGTATCTTCCTGTTTTTACCATTGAATTACTAGTAGAAAGTTTGAAACGTGTCAACACATTTCTATACTTCCAATTAAGTAGTGCTTATAAATACATTTCAAATTGTATTTAAAAGCGTAGTAAAAGACGGATTTGTCGAATGTGCCAAATTTGCCATCCATTAATTAATAAAAACGTTCCTTATTTTCTGCTTAAAAATATTCTGAATTTTTTTTTCTTCATAAACTGATTTGGAATACAACCAAACATCTGGAAACCCATACCTCTGAAAAGAATATTTCAGTAAAGAAGCGCACTTATGAACATTATTCTTCTCACACTGACGTGCTTGCTCTGTATGAATTATAGATACAATAATGTCCTAAGAGTTACGTATTCTAAATCAATATTTCAAAATTTTGTGAAGTATTATAACGGAAAGTGGTATTTGACCCATTTCTCAATACACAATATCTGACACCAGTGGCCTAGCAAGAAAATCTGCTCCCCCCCCCCCCCCCCGCAAAACTTTCTTTTATTTTAGGGGGAGGGGGCCATCCCAATAAAAAAAAGTTGTTTGATGGGAATTTTGGGCCCCCACTGGCCCTGGCCCCCCTCCCGCCTCGGCAATTGCTACGCCTCCGTCTGACACTGTTGATGGTCTAACATTAAACGAAAATCTACCACCAGCTGTCAGTCAAGCATTGTTATTCAGCATTCCAATGGACCGCTGTCCACTCTCAAGCCGCCGTCTGTATGATTTATTGCGTCACAGACCTTGCCAAAATTTGCAATAAGCCCCACTTACGCTCAGTTTCGTAAGACAATCTTTTCTAAATGCACCATAAAATAGAACAGTTTACCGATTATCACCTAAAATAAAAGAAAGTCACGTGCAAAATTTTAGCAAAATCAAAAGTAGTAGTTTCTGAGATATTTTGTCTCCGAGTTACTATATATTTCGTATATTTCAGTCCGGGTTGTGGAACATTTCCCACATGATGTAATATGATGCAGCTACTCAAACCAGGTCCAAGCTGATAGCCCTCCCATTGACCATAGGTAATTATATAAGTAAGTGCTAAAAACATAGTTAATTGACATGTCGGAAAGGTCAATTACGTCTGGGGTGCTAGACTAGAGAGATTATTTCACTGAGTTATGACCGTGTGATTAACGAAACCGGTACAAAAGCCATAACATTCTAAGACCACAACGATTCTGTAATGTTTGTCGTACACTAGGGGAATGTGAATGACACTTTTTACATGAATGCCCAAAATATCATGAACTCCGTGATAAATTTATAATCTTTACCGTTCGACCCTGCAGAGTTCCAACCATGAAACTCTATTTAAAACATAAATGTCTATACTTGATGCTCACACGGTACATTATGTTACACGTTTTATCAACCTGTACACATATGACTTATCTTTATATATATGACTTATATTCCAATTTTATTGTGTACTCATATTTTCCTTTCTTTTTTTATCTACAATTAATGATATCATCCTCTTATTTTGCATGTCATTTTTGTCAGTGTGTTAAATAGGATTACTAGTTTATACTTATGTATTACGTATGTAGTTTGCATACATTTTTATGAGGATCATTTAGGAGATTAGCTTTAATCTTAAATATGCCATCCTCTTAAAAAAAGTTATTATTATTATTATTATTATTATTATTATTATTATTATTATTAAACTGTAAATATATTAAGTTTAATTACTTCAATCAGAACATTTATACTTATTGAAAATAATTTGTCTCCTTTCAAAAGCAATATTCATAACTTAGTTAAACACCTATTATTCTGTAATATTTGCATGAATATGTCATTTGAAAATATATTACATGGTCTGATTGAAAAACCTGAACTTTACTGAATTATGTGATTTTCTTTATATTTTATGTAATACACATCTTATATCTTTGTGTACATGCATCTTTGAGTGAAGCTATGGAACATGGAATTTCCGACAAAGAATTTTGAATGTGAATAAAGAGGTGTGGCTAAGTGTTGGTGTATCACCTTTGACAGTTATATGGTATAATATGTACACATTCACGCTGTTATAACTTTACGGTCTTTCAACTAACGTTCATGAAATTTTCGCTATGAATAAAATGTCCTAAGTACATTTATTTAAATTTCAAAAAGAAAATCTTTGATTTTAAAGGAATTGATACGGCGACCAGAAGGCGTGGTTATCTCTGATTTGGCGATTCGTCAATTGATTAAAGAATTTCCAAAGTACACGTTCAACAATGCTCTGAAATGAAATTCCCCCCACTTCACAAGTGTAATTCATAACAGATGCAACATATGTATCAAAAAGCTGTACAATAATATATGGTTGAACACAGTATTTTCAAACATTTCCCACCAATACATCCAATGCTTTGAAACTCTTATCAGCAAAAAAATAAAAAATATTTTCTTTAAAAAAATGTTGTTTTTTTGTTGTTGAAAATTTACCTTTAGCTGTCAAAATCATACCTAAATATACAAATTCATTTACCACGTTTATAGCTTTTCCGTCAATTTCCCACTTTTCTTCTTCCATTAGATGACGTCTATTTCTGAAAACCATTAATTTTGTTATCTAAACGTTCAATATCAGCTCCAATTTACCAGTGTAGCTTTACAGAATATTTAAAGAGTGTTTAAGTCCCTCTACCGTTTGGGAAAATAACACTAAATCATCTGCAAATAGTTTAAGTAAACGTTGGTTGTTTGTTTGGCTTTTAACGGCACTTTCAACACATCATTGGCTATATCATGCCGACAACATGGGAGCTAAATGCCTTTTCCAAGGACACAATGAGGCAGCCGACCAGTGATGGTAACCTGCGACCCTTCGATAAGGGAAGGCTGTTCAAATGTAATGCCTATATCGCCTAATGAATAAAATAAATTTTCTATATATTCTATAAACATGATTGGTCAAAAAACTTCACCTTGTCTTAAGCCCTAAATCAAACTATAAAACATCTGAATAGTTTCCTTAATGACAGACACAAGATTTAACATTTTTGTACCTAGACCTTTCGATTTTTGTTTAAATCCATTGCTCCTAATCTGAAGGGTTTGAACCACTAACCATTGCTATATACACGGTCGAAATCTTGTTTAAAATCTACAAAGGCTTAATAAAAACTTTAACCTTTGTTAAGATAAGTAATGATTATTCCATAAAGCACACATATGGCATCAACTGTCCCTACCCGCTTTTTAAAACCAAACTGAGCATCAGATCGGTTTCATCATACTTTCAGCCCAAAAGAAGAGTGTTTTATTTAAAAACAAGTCACATTTTTTATATACAACTAATTTATATGATACGTCTACAGTTATTCAGGTCTAATTGATCATCTTTATTATATATTGAAACAAAAATTACCTCCCTTCATATGTCTGGATAATGACCAGTCTAATATAACATGAAATAATTTATAAAGAATAAATACTGTTATATCACATTGACTAATTACAAATTCATTCAATATTAGGTAACTACCACAATATTTATTGGTTTTTTATTTGTTTATTATTATTATTATTATTAGTAGTAGTAGTAATATGTATGTATGTATGTATGTATGTATGTATGTATGTATGTATGTATGTATGTATGTATGTATGTATGTATGTATGTATGTATGTATGTATGTATGTATGTATGTATGTATGTATGTATGTATCTTTCCGTACTTCATCAACAGTAATAACTGCATGTAATGGTTCAAAACGTCACAAATCTCCACTGTGTACATCTTAGCAGTATTGAACAAACTGTCCGGAAGTAAAAAAAAAAAAAAAAAAAAAACGTTGGGTCGCGATTTGTTTTTCGTAAACAATTATATGAATTGTCTGGAATTCTTGTTTCTAACTTCACCAATCATACGTGACATTGCTTTATTATATAGATGACGAGCTTTTCTAACTTGTTTCTTATATTACCTCTTCTTCTGGTAGGTCAGCATTAAAAAATCACGACCAGACATTTAAAATGTTCAATATATTCACGCTTTTTGTCAACACATACCGTATCAAACCATTCTGGACAACGTAAATCATAATCGACAAAATTTGTTCTAATTCTTATATTTCTACACTTTTTCTCAAAATATGGTCTAGTCATACCTGTGAAAGAATTTGAAATTTTTTGGCCAGCTACCTGAATTATTATCGGATGGATCCAGCATATGTACCCTATTTACAAGAATCTTTGTTCGTTCTGCTAATTCCACATCCCTCATGCTTTTGTCTAAGAGCCATTACCACTGAAATGTAAACACCTCTCCTCTATGGAGAGGGCATGGAGCTTTCTTCTTCTCGCAGAAGCTAAAGCGAACAGAAAAACAGTTTTAAGTGTAAGATTCTCGAATGACGCCTCTTTCAATGGTTCATAAGGGGGTTTTGTTATAGCCCACAATACATACGAGAGATTCCACCTCGTTATAAATGAGCGAGACACTGGTCTCTGAAGCTCAAAATACTTAATGAGATCTGTTATATGAGGATCTGAGCCAATGGACTGACTCTTGGAAGATTTGAGGGTGTTCAAAAGGGCTGACCTATAACCTTTGATAATTGAGACCGCGCATACCCTCTCCTTAAAGAGGAAGAGTACAAAGTCTGCTACTGCAGTGAGTGAGCAGTGAGTGAGGGGCAGCTTGGATTAACGCTTTTCCTAGTGCACAAATCACAGATGATTATTCACTTTGCATCATAGACCTTAAAGGTATAACGTCTCCTGGCCTGAACGATGCATTCGGCAACCTTGTTCGGATAGATCGCTTAAGATCAGTCAAGCGTAAAGGTGGAGAATCTGAGGGCTGTTGCGAAGAAGAAAACTCTTGTGCTGCGACAGTAGGTTCTTCACTGAGGTAAACCTGGGTTGGTCCATCAAGTCGAAGAGGTCGGTGAGCCACAACGGTTGAGGCCATAGAGGAGCTATCAGGATGACTTGCGCATAGGAAGTCCTGACCTTTTGGAGAACCTGCGGAAACAATTTCAAGGGTGGGAACGAGTAAGCGAACAACCGATCAAACCTCAGTCTGAAGGTGTCCACTGCCAAGGCTCGTTGGTTGGGGTTGGGGATACGTAAATGGGGAGCTTGTTGTTCATGTTTCATGGCGAAGAAGTCCACTAGTGGTCTCCCCCACAGACCAAATAGGGTCTTTGCTACTGTTTGATGCAGAGACCATTCCGTGAAGACTGCCTTGCCCGTTCTCAGAGTAATACCCTCTTACTATGTCCAGCGTAGAAGGTTTCAGTCCTCTACTCAAAGAGAAGGATCATGAGTGCATCCTTGCCTTCTGATATATGTAATCACCGATGTGTTGTCTGAGAAGATCATCGTGCAATGCCCCCCCCCCCTCCCCTCGATTTAGTCTATGCACCCTTGCAAGGCTAAAAACACCGCTCTCATTTCCCTTGAGAAGTAAACCCTCTGGATCTAGATGAACGCCCCAACCTGAATCTGACGCGTCTGTGTACAGATATGAGTGGGTTTCGGGGACATCCAGTGGAGCTCCGTTCAGGTACCTGTCTCGATTGAACCGCCAGTTCAGGTGGTACTAAAATTCCGGACCTAGAGAAACTCGGGCTGACAGAAAATCCTTGTGTAGTTTCCAGGTCACCAGAAGGAGAAATTGGAGATGACGTATGTGAAGCCTCCCTTTGGGGAACCACGTCCGCCACGGAGTTTAAGGCCTCCAACAGGGAAAGGTATAGTCTGACCGACAACAAAATCTTGGCCTGAAGAGTTCTCAAAAGAGCAAGGATTCTGTCTTTCTTTTCTGTGGGTACAGATAAGCGAGAAAGTTGGTTCCTATGTGGGTGAAATTCCGAGAAGGAATGAGCTCTGATTTCTCTAGGTTCGGCCTAAGTCCTAGTCGTGTCACCGTGGACCAACAGCGGGACACATAAATATCAGTAGTTACATAATTCTCCTTCCCAATTCAAGGTAAAACCGCAGATAAAAAGAAAATGAAAAAAAAAAAAAAACAATCTGCCCATGGCTGGATTTGAATCTGATTTGCCTGGATGCGAAGCAGCCATCTTAACCTTTACACCACTCAAACATCTTACAAAAAGTTTGAAGTTTCTTCACTATAAAGTTATCAATGTTTATTGACGGCCAGTGAAAAAAATATCATATTTTTTCACTGCAGTGAAATATCACAATTATTTTACTCGGAAAATCCAGTAATTCACTGCCTAACATAAAATAAATAACGATATTACGACCACTTGGAGCCTATTATTGTTATGCGACTCACAGCATTACAGCATGCCACGTATGGTTACCGGCATATACTTTTTGCATCAAAATCAGGAAAGGAATCAAAATAGCGGATAAAAAAAAGAAACATAACAAAATGAATTTTTAAAAAATATGGTTTTGGATGAGCCGCACTTGCTTACAGATATGCATTGACATATCCATCAAGCAAAAAATAAAAAATAAAAAAAAAGAAAAGAAAAGAAAACTACAACAATCAGATGTGTCCTCAAACGAGAAGATATTTTGTGCGGTCCAGAGATTCATATTAGCTACTAAGAGATTTTTTCAGCTAATTGTTTGTCATCACCTCTGGAATAATATTTGAACAGGGTGTTCAAATCTTACGATATCATCTAACTTTAAAGTGTAACCGCTAAACATATACATTAGCGAGTGTCGTCCATTTTCTCGACATGATATAGCCAATATTGTGTTAAAAGTGCCGTTAAAACCAGCAATTAAAAAAAAATAATAATTAAAAAAAAGCATCTACCTCTACGCCAACACCGACCCCTTCCATATTTTGTCTCTCTCTCTCTCTCTCTTGATTAATGCACCTTATACTGATATTGATTTCTATTATATAAACCAAATTAATCATTGATCCAGTTCATCCACCCGTGCATCTATCTATTCATCGATGCAAATGTTTGCTGAACACAAAAGATGAATCATCCTTCATCTCGCTTCCTTCTATATTTGCACATAAATTGTTTTTAATTATTATAAATTTCAAAATAACATATTTAATCCATAGTACAACTGTGAAAATAAACTCTTCAATTTGCACTTTGTGGAAATGTTTGTTAAATACTCCAATGTTACTCTTTCTTTCAGTCCTTGTACCCTTTACTAAATAATATCTCTGCCACATACACAAAATATATATTTTTTTTTTTTTGAAATATATATTTAGGTACCGTATATACTCGCGTATAACTCGCTACCAACTGCAAACTGCATAGACCCAGATGTGCCGTCACATAATGCGCTGGCAGATCTAGGTCTATGCAGTTTGTACAGACTAATCAGTAGAACAAAACAACATAGACCATGATCTGCCGGCGCATTATGCGACGGCAGATCAGGGTCTATGTTGTTTGCATCTGGACGCGAGTACATACGGTTAAATGAAAACTTTCCTTTTTTAAAGTCCAAAATTCTCAACATTACCGTACTAGTCAGTATTCTATATATCATAAATTCATAAATGGCTAGTAAACTTGAGCAAGAAAGAATTACAGTAGGCAATTGATTTACAATTGGTTCGTATATACTATTTATCAGGTAATCACAATATTGCTGACAAATTTTTGACATTAAAGATCAATTTAAGCAAATTTCATTTAAATGCGAAAATCGCTTGTAATTTCTCAGGTATTTTGCAATGTCATGGCCGTCTGTGGATCTCATGCGTAAGGTCTCCTTGGAAGATAAAGTCTCCATTTCACTGCTATGTTAGAAGTAAGTTTAAGATATGGTCAAAGCTTTTTTCCGGTAGGTGAAAACATTTGGTTTACTCGGAACTTATCCACTGTCTTTTTTTTATTAAAGTTATAAACTAACTATTTTCTGATTTACAACAAATCTCAGAAAAGAGGGGAAATAACTGTTTAATGACTTTTAGGACATTTCTCCATAAAAAAAAATACAAGAATAATATTGGTCACTGAGGTTAGCGGAGCTGGAGGTTTAAAGCCAAAGTAAATATTATAATATGGACCTTTAACTGGATTATCAAGGGGTTAAAACAGTGCTAATATTATATATGAAAGAAAACAGGACATGAAAGGTGGAGGTGGAACAGGAAAAGTTGAAAAAAGCTTAGCTTTATAATTTTCAGTTCTTTTGTTCAAATTATTTTATCGGTCTTCTTGGTCCTGGATAGTTATCCTTTACCATACAGAAGATGCGGGAGGGGGAGTATAGCGATTGTGATGTCCGTCTGTATGTCGGTCTGTCCGTCCGTCCGTAGACAAGGTGGTTTTCGTAACATAACTTAAGTTTACTGTCCTATTTGTTTTCTCAAACCTCATATGTGCCTTAAACCCATGGGTAGAAACAGAACCCAATTGGATTTAGAGTTGCTACGTCCAAAGTCAAGGTCACTGGAGCTGAAAATGTGACTTTACTTTTTGCATGACAAGTCAAATTTCACTTTGCATCAAACTTCAAAGGTAGACTACACTTGGACAGAGGCAGATCTTTATTGATTCTGAGGGCGAGAGGTGAAAGGTCAAGGACATTATAGCCAACATTGTAACAATTTATTTTGGTTTCCGCTCGAGAAGTAAAGTTTCTTGGATCCAATTTTCGTCAATTTTCACAGGTAGTCTAATCATAGGTAGTCTAATCATAGGTAGTCTAATCATAGGTAGTCTAATCATAGGTAGTCTAAACATTGGTTTTCATAGGTTGTATAATCATAGGTAGTCTAATCATAGGTAGTCTAATCATAGGTAGTCTAAACATTGGTTTTCATAGGTAGTCTAATCATAGGTAGTCTAATCATAGGTAGTCTAAACATTGGTTTTCATAGGTAGTCTAATCATAGGTAGTCTAATCATAGGTAGTCTAATCATAGGTAGTCTAAACATAGGTTTTCATAGGTAGTCTAATCATAGGTAGTCTAATCATAGGTAGTCTAATCATAGGTAGTCTAAACATTGGTTTTCATAGGTAGTCTAATCATAGGTAGTCTAATCATAGGTAGTCTAATCATAGGTAGTCTAAACATTGGTTTTCATAGGTAGTCTAATCATAGGTAGTCTAATCATAGGTTATCATAGGTAGTATAATCATAGGTAGTCTAAGTACCTAGGCTGAAGCACGTTCTTATATATTCTTGAGCTCAGAGGTCACTAGAACTTAAAATGTCATTTTGGGGTCCCATGATATGTACACATTCTTTCCTCAAAGTTTCTCACATCCAGTTTTTATCGATGTCATAGTTGCATCACCCTTGAAGAAAGACCGGTCCCTTTTGAGTCTGCTATCGATAAATGAATTGTCAAGGTAAATGAATTGTCAAGGTAAATTTACATTTGCAATAGCTACGGTCGGTAGGCGGAGGGGGACGGGTATTCTTATGATGGTTACTTTTATTAAAGTGCTACAGTGTTTATATTCTCCTTACTTAGGCCTATTTTAAATGTGTTTTTTGATTGGGGGTGGAGATGGTAGGACTCCCACTTTAGGCATATACAAACTGGTAAACCTCAGCTACCACATGTGCCCGGCAGTGAATTTCTAGGTAGCATTGCACCGGAGACTTACGTACAATAGTATATAATAGTATATAATATATATATTGTATATATTTTGTCTCAGATGGCATAAAAAGAGAAAGTGTATCGAGGTATTACGTTCACACGTAAGCTAATTTGGCACGTAAAAGGAAACATCAAGAGTGAACTTGAAGACCCAGATAAATGTACACATTGAGTTTAGCTAGATTTATTTAAAAGACAACGTCCTTTAAATTTCGACACGTTCCAGATAAAGCTTCTTAGCCAAGAACACGATTCGTTGCTTTGGTCAGAAAGTTACTGTCAGCTGTCCGCCTCTTCAGAATGTTCTAAATCAAGCCCAGTCTGTCAAACATCACCTGTTGCTGGGGACTAGAGTGGACAATGGTCTAAGGCGCTCGCCTTTACAGATCACTGACATATCTCACCTCTGTCCGCGTGAGTTCGAGTCTCAGCTCGACCAACGTGGGTAATTGAGAAAGCTTGCCAGTAGCTTCGGTCGGTGGTTCTTTCCGGGTTCCTCTTCCACCAAATATACTGGCCGCCATGTATAGCCTGTCATGTGTTGAAAAATGGCGTTAAACACCACAAAAAACAAACCACCTGTTGCGGTACAATACTGCCAAATTTGCGGATTTGTCCGATGTGTCAGAAAATGGTTGGGTTACCTGATAAATATTACAAATAGGAATTAATAAGGGACCGACCATGTAATTTTCGGGGTGGGGGGGGGGGCCTGGGATTTTCTTTCTAACCAGGATATTTTTTTTTTCTTTTACTTCAAGATAATTTATTTTTTTTCAACTGAATTCAAATCACACTTGGAATCTCTCTGTATCATCAAAATTTGGTATCTATCTAGAGATACCGCATGTATCTGGAGGCATGGAGGCATAATCTCTTATGTTTTATTTTAAAAAAGATTATAGCATAAAAATGTGTCTGCCTGTATTCTGCGCGTACTTATAGAGCAACACACACACACACACACACACACACATATATATATATATATATATATATATATATATATATATATATATATATATATATTCTGAGCACGAGTTCAATTATTTTTGTACTAAGTTTCGTGAGTCTGGACTAATGCTTAAGAAGCAAAGAAATATTGAAATTAGAGCTCTTTTGTAATTTAGATTACTGGAGGTCAGAAGACTTTTGGACACGTCCACAAAATTCAATACAATAGTTTTGGACATTCTACAAAATTTAATACAATAGTTTTGGACACGCCAACAAAATTCAGTACAATAGTTGACAATGAGTACTTTATAAACAAGATGTAGCAAAAGAAATGGCATTATTGTCTCGTTTGAGATTCGTTTAACACTTGTGTTATATTCTTTGTAGATTTATATTAGCGTGTTCATTTCTAAAATGTAAGAAATGGAAATAAATTCTTTCTCTCAATCGCTCGATTTTTTCATAATTCAAGAAAATGTAGATTGGATAGATGTTTTTGTTATTACATTACTCACTTGGTTAAAAATAATAAACATACGTACAGATTGTGCCATAAAAAGCAAAACTCGGCAATAATGCGGTGTATTGTCACTATCATGTACGTATTTGTTAATTTATATTCATGTACGTGTCACCAGACTTTGCACTTTACAAGACCAGATATCAATTCATCTGATATGATAAATGACGTGTCTAGTTCAAATGCAATGTTAAGTCCAGAGAATGTCATATAGAGCTAGCACGTCATTTACACTTACAATTAGTTTCACCGGTATATAAGGTCACCTTGTATATACACGTACGCAGCGGGTAGATGATGATTTGTCCTGAATCACGATAATATCATGTATGAACTGTGCTCGGAACATTACGATTAAATCAAGACATTGACATCTGTGCGTATATGAATATAAACGCTGTGTCCAGCCGACAGAGTGGTATATATATGTATGAGAGAGAGAGAGAGAGAGAGAGAGAGAGAGAGAGAGAGAGAGAGAGAGAGAGAGAGAGAGAGAGAGAACTTAAAAGTTCAATGTTAATAAAGAAAAATGACAGAAGATGCATTAGATCATGACAATCACTGACATTAATTTCTGGAACTTACCTACAAGGGTCACGGGTTCGATAACCGCCTAGTCCAGCCAAGATCGGCTGCCTCGGTGCGTCCTTGGGAAAGGCACTTAGCTCCCATTTCCTAGGCATGATATAGCCAATAATATGTTAACAGTGCCGTTAAAACCCACAAAACAAGCAATAATACACGAAAAAGGGAATTAGCTGAATGAAGCTACATTGATTTGAGGGTAGATAGACAAAACAAGCTATTTTCCATAGACATCAATTTTTACTGATTCTATTTCCTTTCGAATTTATAGAGACACACGGATCAGTATCTTTCTCACTGCTTCCAGATATGCATGTGTGATCTTTCTCACTGCTTCCAGATATGCATGTGTGCTCAGTAAAACACAATATGCACTATCAGGATTTTACAAATTTGATAAAAGTCAGCATGCCCTAGTTGCCCAAGGGAGATTTGACCCTGCTACAAAATCAGACAGAACATCATAACAAAAGTTTAAAAAATAAGGCAAAATAAAATATGGGATGTTTTCTGGAAATTGCGTTATACTTATTGTACAAATAAAGAACTTTTATTTTCTTTCTTTGTTTGCACCTTAAAACCTTATGCCGATTATTCAAGTTATCAGAAAATATATACCTAAATAGTACATGAAGATATATACGTAAATAGTACATGAAGATAGATACGTAAATAGTACATGAAAATAGATACGTAAATAGTACATGAAAATATATACGTAAATAGTACATGAAGATAGATACGTAAATAGTACATGAAGATATATACGTAAATAGTACATGAAAATATATACGTAAATAGTACATGAAAATATTTACGTAAATAGTACATGAAGATATATACGTAAATAGTACATGAAGATATATACGTATATAGTACATGAAAATTGATACGTAAATAGTACATGAAAACATATACGTAAATAGTACATGAAAATAGATACGTAAATAGTACATGAAGATAGATACGTAAATAGTACATGAAGATAGATACGTAAATAGTACATGAAGATAGATATGTTGATGAGAAAATATATACGTAAATAGTACATGAAGATAGATATGTTGATGAGAAAATATATACGTAAATAGTACATGAAGATAGATATGTTGATGAGAAAATATATACGTAAATAGTACATGAAGATAGATATGTTGATGAGAAAATATATACGTAAATAGTACATGAAGATAGATACGTTGATGAGAAAATATATAGGTAAATAGTACATGAAGATAGATATGTTGATGAGAAAATATATACGTAAAAAGTACATGAAGATAGATATGTTGATGAGAAAAAAAGGATTAGAATGCATATAGAGTTGGAGCGCAAATACAGACATGTACTGGTATATAAACAGATAGATAAATGGATAGATATATGAGAGTTTTGGAAATAGTTAGATTTTTTAATTGAGAGAGAGAGACAGAGAGAGAGACAGAGAGAGAGACAGAGAGAGAGAAAGATTTTAGGTAAAAGACCTTGAACTGATAAATTAAACACAACCAAAAATAAAACTGTATTTACTTAATTTTAGTCATTTTTAATGTATCATAGCATTTTTCTTTATCTACTTTTCCACTAAAAGTTCAATTGATCACGCAGACTCATTTGCTCATTACATTAACAATAATAAAATCTAGACCTTTGTTAATTATTTATTTATGTTAACAACTGAATGGTTTGAGAACACTTATTTGTATCCATTTACTTAACAATTATCATATAGCCACCTTGAAATTGACGATATGCATCAAAACAATCTTTGGCATCCTCACTTTTGAGAATGATTCCAGACCATGTTTTTTTTATTTTTATTTTTTTATATCTATTTGTTGATTTGCCAAACAATAAATATCGGTCTACTGTAATTATTATGTCAACAATAGGGTGCTACATTTTCGGTACATCAATCGTGCTTGTAAAGAAATCCAAGCGGCTAATCATTTGAGACGAGTGCTTGTTATTTGCAAACAGACCGGTCAAAGAAATATCACGAGTTATTTTTTAACGATGATCACAGTCACCCCCTGAAATTGACGACAGGCATCAAAATAATCTTTGTTAAGCCGATAGTTTACAGCCGGCAAGCTCGCACATTTCTCTGCTTACTCACAAACCGCTGGTGGCTAGGTTAGAACTTGAAATTCATAAATCTCGTATACTTACAAAATATTATGATTAAAATGTAACTGATGAGTTAAAATATAAATATTTACTCCATATTTCTCAAAAATTGCTTCAAATAGTAAATATTCACATTATCATGTCTGCGCGAGAAAAATCTGAGACTGACCTTGACATTGACTATAAGATGTAAAACAGACTTTGACAGTGTATCGTGTGAAATAAAGGACTGACCGATGAAAGAAACTGCATTCATTTATGAAATTGAAGAATGCAGTACATATAAATGCTAAATAAAGGTGCTAATATATGTACTGATCTGAGATCACAGATTATAAAACTTGCAGAACATAAAGCATTACGAACTCGACACGACGCATCTCCCTCTCTGTTAGGGGCCCCGGACGGCCAAGTGGTCTAAGGCCACGGTTGGCAGAGTGGTATAAGGCGCTCGCCTTTACAGCTCACTAACATCTCACCTCTATCCGCGTGGGTTCGAGTCTTGGCTCGGCCAACGTGGGTATGTGAGAAAGCTTGCCGGTAGGGTGGGTTGTCTTCCCGGGTTTTCCCGGGTTCGTCCTCCAACATCATCACGTTATTTTCATGTGCTGAAAAATAGCGTTAAACCCACCAAACCAAACCACCACCACCTCTCTCTCTCTCTCTCTCTTTTGGATTTACCCGCGGGCAAGTACCTATCAAACTTGAACTTGCCCAAACCGAATATGAACTTGTTCCTGGCGTCGGGCAAGTGGGTTTGTAAAGTCCTGGATGTATGTATGCATGTTGTAAAGCATCGATCAATAATGAACTTGGAAGAAATGTTGACATTTCTATCTTTGATTGCTAATAATAAAATTTAGACATACTAAAAAATGAAACAATAAGATTTTTCTAGAGAGTTTTGAATTGTCAAAACATCTAAGATAAACTCTGTCAGAAGTTATTTTCTCTCTGAGAAGAAAACTCGATCTGGTGTATGATATTTTGGTATACACCTGTTTGTATTTTCATAAACAAATTTGGCACGAGAGGAAGAAAAACAGCTTTGAATACATCTTTCTTTAGAAGCATTGTTTTTGTAAACTATGGAATAAATTCTCAAAGGGACTTTTGCAAATGTATTTTCGTAAATTAATATGTTAATATTTGGAAATCACATTCTGTTCCTTCTTTTATCAGCAAAGAGAGTTACAAGTTATTAGTAAATGGTTTTGCAAACCTTGTGGTATATAATGGACGAAATTGTACAGGAACAATAATGAGATATTCATTATATCTCTTGGTTGGACACCAAATTCTCTCTCGACAGAAAATAAGCTCGAGGTGAATGCTTTGTGTTGGGCTTTCATTCTAGAATTGAATGTATACATTTCTAATAGTTTTCAGACTCCGTTTTTTTTTTTTTTTTTTTTTTTCATTCTGTTTGTTTTTACGTAGTTTATCAACTGAAAATTAGAAACTACTTTCAAATCAGAATACAGCCAAACAAATCGTTCTCATGTCCGTCCGTAGCATATCAACTTTGTTTCTAGATACGATAAAATGACAAACTCCAAATGACAAAGAACAGCGAACTGCTGATGAGAGAGAGAGTGAGAGTTTTGTTTTGTTTTGTAGATTTAACGCCATTTCTCAGCACACGATAGGTTATACATGGTGGCCAGTATCTGGCGGAGGAAGAACACGGGAAAACCACAGGAAGAACCACCGACCCACGGGAAGCTACTGGCACGTTTTCTCACATACCCACGTTTGCCGAGCCTGAGACTCGGACCCACGCAGACAGAGGTGAGATGTCACAGTGATCGGTAAGGGCGAGCGCCTTCGACCACTCGGCAACCCGGGCCCCTGAGAGAAAGAGAGAGAGAGAGAGAGAGAGAGAGAGAGAGAGAGAGAGAGAGAGAGAGAGAGAGTATAGATATAGAAACATAGAAATAAATACAGGGAGACAGACACAGGGAGACAGACAGTCACGTCGAAACACACAGATAGCACTGACATGCAAGCAAATACACAAACCCTTATCCACAAACTTTTCTTTTGCATTTGCACATGTCTGATAAAAAAGATTTGGTTTCAGAAAAGTACCGTCTGTACTCGCTTATAATGTAGAACCAGCTGCAAACTGCATAGATTCAGATATGCCGTCGCATAATGCGCTGGCAGATCTGGATATATGCAATTTGTTATGAGTAATCAGTAGAACAAACAACATAGACCTGATCTGCCTCCGCATTATGCGACGGCAGATCAGGTTTATGTTGCTTCCAGTTAGACCCAACTTATAAGCGAGTACAGGCGGTATTTAGATCTTGATGGCATTTAGTTTCTAATCTCAGTCCCAACCGTTCCCGGGCATGGAAAGAGTTAGAGTACCCGATATATCAAGTGTACACAAGTCGCCTCCAATGATTCTTTATAAGCGCCTGAAACATTACCCACTAGAGCAAAAGCTATTTACAGCCGAATTAACCTCCCATTTACATGAGTGGTAATTTGTATCAAATAGTATATATTACACATCAAACAACCTCTGAAGGTTTTGTTGAGTATATATAGTCCCTAAGAACCATCACAGAGTGGCGAGTTTGTTTCTAAAGATAGTGATCATTTCAGTTTCCATTTCCAATAATGTGCAAAATTCATCCCACACATGTTTGAATCGATTAAACAAATTATGATTCAAAGTACCAGTTTCTATCGTGAAGTTTTCCAGCAAATTCAGAATTCTCAGGTTTTTTTTTTTTTTTTTTTTTGAGAGTTAGACAAGATCAGCATCACTGTTACCGTGTATTTTTTAAAATTAACCTATATTATTTAATTAATTGCTTGATACGGGTTGCTGTTTTATAAGTTGATGTCTACCATACAATGGTTAAGAAACACGAAGGTCTTGTATGAAATTAAGGCTTAGACTGGTTCATTGTCTTTTTCAGTTCTTCTTATCTGTTCATCAATTTTTTGCGCCATGTTTTTAGAGGTCCCAAAAAATAGACTATAAAATATTTTACATAAAAAAATAATAAAATGTTGGGTGCTCGGGAGTAAGCATGACACTTTAGTCACATCGATTGCGCGCATTGTCCTGAAGATTAAGTTTTCATGTCCCACCATGAATATGGAGGAGGTATATAGTGTTACATAACCTTGTATGTTCGTGCTTGCGTATGTCCGTCTCTACGCCCTTTTAGTTTTGCGTTTAGGTTGATATTGTGGAGCATCCATGTTTCATGAACACGTTTTGTAAGCAGGCAGACCAGAGAGTAGCAAAAGTCTTTTCTGATCTGGTTTTGGGATTTCCGTTTCGTAAGCAGGCAGACCAGAGAGTAGCAAAAGTCTTTTCTGATCTGGTTTTGGGATTTCCGTTTCGTAAGCAGGCAGACCAGAGAGTAGCAAAAGTCTTTTCTGATCTGGTTTTGGGATTTCCGTTTCGTAAGCAGGCAGACCACAGAGTAGCAAAAGTCTTTTCTGATCTGGTTTTGGGATTTCCGGATATGAACATTTTTCTGTAACTTGGTGTTCATCTCGTTCCATCTTTGACCACCTCCCCCCACCCAC
The DNA here is from genome assembly GCA_029931535.1 of Margaritifera margaritifera. Classification (NCBI taxonomy): domain Eukaryota; kingdom Metazoa; phylum Mollusca; class Bivalvia; order Unionida; family Margaritiferidae; genus Margaritifera; species Margaritifera margaritifera. Next base: position 873,956 of record JAQPZY010001215.1, on the reverse strand, counting down.
CCATTCCTGAGGTTTTGCAAATATAAACACCCGTTTTTTCTTGAATTTCTCGAATTGTTCCTTGCTGAAAATTTATTTTACAAATATGGTTGCATTAGTCATCTTGCCCAAAAGAGTTACCTTTCGAATGTTAAATGTACAGAAACTAAAAGTGCCCCCCCCCCCGAACCCCCCGGCCCAACAACAATCAAGAATCACATATTTAATCCTGTGCCAACAATGATGCGGTTTTAGAGAAGAACAGGTCCTAGACCGAAGCTCTTTGGGGTAATTTTTTTACAAAACAACACAAAAACACACCCTTGCAAAAAAAACAACCCCCACCCCATTCACACAAATTTAAAGCAACACTCAAAATCGAGCGAACAATCTATGCCTTACACAGTTATACTATCGCAGTGCAAGCAGACAATATACCTTTCCGAAATTTGCTCACTCTAATTTACACTAGAAATCTTTTCTAATCATAATGTATCAAACATTGTCAAATTTTACAGACGTATCTCTTAAACGTAAAGTAAAGCAACTCTCGAATTTGAACAAATACAGAATTACAGTTTGCGTTATGCCAGCTCAAAACTACTGTATATTTCCTTTATTTGAGTTCTCTTTGTCAACATTCAAAGATGTTGCCCCACATTATGCAACATTATATAACTACTCTCACCAGACTTAAGTTAAAAGCAATCTCCTATTGACTTTAGGTAATTAGATATGGAGCTGCCAAGTAAAGTTGATTGAAACGTTGGAAAGGTCTATTGACACCTATTCGCGATTCCGGTCCAACACTGGGTGTACACATCGGGAATTGGTGTCGATTGCCAGCCTGCGCTTCAATAGTTTGTGTCCGACACTGATTGTTCTCATCCTTTCGATTTTGGTACTGACTCTTCAGTTTCAACTGACATTCTGGCGTCTGACTGGTTTATAACATGATATTAACCAATCAAACCTCGGAATTTTTTTTTTTTTTTTTTAAATTTTTTTTTTAGTTCTTAGTTTGATCATGGAAATATTATTATAATCTTAGATCCAAGATCATTTTTATCCTCCCACCCTTTCATCTATATGCTGTGTTGACTAATTCTGGTCGGGTTTGCTGTTACCAGTGACTTTCTTAAACATATGAGGAGATCCGAAAACGAGATCAGAGTGTAATCAACAATAACAGCTTTAGTCTACAGTTGTAATTGCAAACATTAATTCTCATGCAGAAAATAAATTCAGACTAAAGTGATGCTGACAACGAAATGTTAACCTTTTTATTAATAAAACGTGTCAAATAATTTTTGTTCTTTGTACATGCTAGCAAGTGCTTCAAACAGATGTCTTGTTCATTGGCTTACTGGTGGCCATTCAAGTTGAAAACAAAAGCACTTCTGTTCTTCAGAATGGTTCTGAGAAAATATAAATAAGTGGTCACCGTATTGTTTAAAATTTTGGATATATATATATATATATATATATATATATATATATATATATATATATATATATATATATATATATATATAACTGTTTGCAACATGAACACTTTTTACTGTCTCAAACATTGTGAAATTCAGACAACTATTAGCTCAGTCTAAGTCTCTTTTTTCACGATATTTAATCGATATCAGGTAATATAAAGTACTTAATCGATATCAGATAATATAAAGTACTTAATTGATATCAGGTAATATAAAGTACTTAATCGATATCAGGTAATATAAAGTATTTAATCGATATCAGGTAATATAAAGTACTTAATCGATATCAGGTAATATAACGTACTTAATCGATATCAGGTAATATAAAGTAAATCTTATTCTAAGGCTGTAGATATTGTAGAGAATTTTTTAAAGGATGTATACCAGGCATATACGGTACGTATATCAAGGATGTATACCAGGCATATACGGTACGTATATCAAGGATGTATACCAGGCATATACGGTACGTATATCAAGGATGTATACCAGGCATATACGGTACGTATATCAAGCATGTATACCCGGCATATACAGTAGGTATATCAAGGATGTATACCAGGCACATAAGGTACGTATATCAAGGATGTGTACCCGGCACATATGGTACGTATATCAAGGATGTATACCTGGCACATACGGTACATATATCGAAGATGTATAACCGGCACATACGGTACGTATATCAAGGATGTATACCTGGCACATACGGTACGTATATCAAGGATGTATACCCGGCACATACGGTACGTATATCAAGGATGTATACCTAGCACATACGGTACGTATATCAAGGATGCATACCCGGCAGATACAGTACGTATATCAAGGATGTATACCCGGCAGATAAGGTACGTATATCAAGGATGTCTACCCGGCACATACAGTACGTATATCAAGGATGTATACCCGGCACATACGGTACGTATATCAAGGATGTATACCGGGCACATACGGTACTTATATAAAGGATGTATGCCCGGGCAGATAAGGTACGTATATCAAGGATGTATACCATGCAAATACGGTATCTATATCAAGGATGTATACCCGACAGATAAAGTACGTATATCAAGGATGTATACAGGCTCATACGGTACGTATATCAAGGATGTATACCAGGCACATACGGTACGTATATCAAGAATGTATACTCGGCACGTACGGTACGTATATCAAGGATGTATACCAGCACATACGGTACGTATATCAAGGATGTATACCCGGCACGTACGGTAGGTATATCAAGGATGTATACAGGCACATACAGTAAGTATATCAAGGATGTATACAGGCAGATACGGTACGTATATCAAGGATGTATACCAGGCATATACGGTACGTATATCAAGGATGTATACAGGCACATACGGTACGTATATCAAGAATGTATACTCGGCACGTACGGTACGTATATCAAGGATGTATACCCGGCAGATAAGGTACGTATATCAAGGATGTATACCTGCCACATACGATAGCTATATCAAGGGACACCGACATGCGCGTCTGTTTGATTTATCCATCTCTGTTCAAACAAAAGCAGGTACTGGTACTAGAGTTGAGCAGTTGATATAGTGAAAGACCTCGTCATTGAAGGAACAGCCGAAATATATATTACTATAGTTTGATGAGAATTTCAAAACTGTAAACAGTGTGTTGTTTGTTTTTTTTTTGTTTCTTTTGGCGTGGACGAGAACAACTTTGATTATCCGTCTTTTACGCTCACCCAAGGCCGTTCGTAGTTGGATATACGTTATACGCATGTATATACTGTGTCTACGACTATTAATTTGAATAAGAATTTTTAATTCATTTAACATTCAAACTAGATTATATTCATCATATACAATGAATTCACTGTTATTCGTGGTGTACCAATTTACACGTATTTAGTGGTTGCCACATAACACAAATTTAAAGATCCATAACATAACACCTCACAGTGGGTCATCTCTCATTGAAGTAATGCACCACACTGCTACAGCGCTGTCTCGGTGGTATAACGTTACCTGGAGGAAACCGTTTTCTTTGATAACTTTGTGACACTTAATTTAGACTGCATTTATTGTAACCATTGCTTTTATGTGCTTTTGGTGTAGAATGTGAAGATTTTGTAGAACACATCGGGGGAAAAAAAAGCTCCTATGATTCTTTACTTTCAGAGATGGACCACAAGGCAGATGACGTCACACGTTTTCACGCGGGAAGACGTAATAGCATACTGTTGACGTCATACTGTAATGCGTCTGAACCGCGACATTTAGTCTGCTTCACTTACCTTCGTTTTTGAAGGAAATTCAATTTATGCGTACGGTATAATATTAGTAACCAGTCAATGTTCTCGTGTACAAAGCAGTGGGAACGATGGACTATGGCTTAGAGGGATTCAATTTACAATTATTATCCCATACATTATCCACAGTTGCTTTTCAGTACTGAACTTTGTAGTGTGTCCAAATACCAAAGAAAATTATATGTTAATCAAAAGTATCTTCCAAGAAAAACTTACAGTGAAGTTCTTGTCAAAGATTATCCGCATTCGGAACATCCTCGTCGCTTTCTGATGCGAGTCGAATAACTTCGACTCTCTGAAAGAGACTATAAGCATTCGGAACTCCCTCGTCTCTTTCCGATGCGAGTCGAATAACTTCTACTCTCTGAAAGAAACTCGGAGTTAATCGTCGTGATACTTTCCAAATTGGTAAAATTTTGGCGGACGAACATCCGGCTCGATGTGCGAAGAACTGAGTCTTATAACATGACAGGTCTTGAAAATACTACTCGACGACGTTTCAACAATCAATCAGGTAAGCTGCACGTTTAATTTTTAATGTTATTCCTACAACTTTGTAATGAAAAAAAAAAGAATTGAAGAAATCTTTCGGTTTCACTTCTCTGCAACTATTGCTTGCGTTGCTGTTTGTGATGACACGTTATCTATTCATTGTGACGTTATGAAGTTATTATTACATAATAACAACAACGGGCTTGAGGGTAGTTCAAAATGGCCATTATTTACATCCAAGGTTTTTTTCTTGCATGAGAAAGAAAGTCCGAGGACGTTCAGATTAAGACTAGAAGGTAACAATCGGAACGCTCTCGGCCTTTTTCATCGCATGCTAGAAAGAAAAAAAAAAAAAAACCTCTGATGTAAAAAAAATTAATTTTTAACTGTCCTCAAGCGCTTGGTTATTTTTACGACATAATAGCATCAATGACGTCATAATGCTTAGGTGCTGTATCACCACTAACAACTAAGTAATCAAATAGTTTCAGACTATTGAAACCAAATGATTTCTGTAAGATTTGTATAATAAGGTTCCAGGAATAACAATATAAATAAAATGTGCATGTAGATCATTGATTGTTGAAACGTCAAGTGTTATTATCAACACCTATCCTGTTATTATAAATTTGTTCTTCGCACATCTAGCTAGATGTAAGTCCGCCAAAATCACAACATCTAGTCATTGTGATATCTTGAAGTTATTATGACGTTATAACAACCACGGGTTTGAGGGTCATTTCAAGATGGTCATTATTTACATCGGACGTTTCTTCTAGCATGCGATTGAAAAGGCCAAAGACGTTTCTGATTGAGACGACCCGTCATCTAGTCACTGTGACGCAAATGACGTAAAAACAACCCCGGGCTTAAGGGCTGTTCAAGATGGATATTCTGTACATCCGAGGATTTTTTTTTAACATGCGATACAAAATGACGAGGACGTTCCGATTGAGGTTATCTGGTATTTTGGGGGAGAGGTTAAACTACAAACAAAGCAACGCGCCATGCAGGGGTCACATATGCCACTTGCGGGACTGCATCAGTACTGTCCACTGTAATCAAAATACACATAGAGAATCACACGATAATCCAAATATTCTAAAGAAAAAACAATTTTCTTTAAATGACTACCACTAATGCATACATTTAAGCAAGACATCACCACCAGAAAAAGAGAGGAGAACACTCTCTAAAAATAGTCCGGGACATCATTCTGGGGTACTGACCCAGAATAATAATTGTGATCCGAGTCCTATCAGATGACCTAGGGATCAAAACATCGTTAAGTTAGCGATGTCTTCTAAAAGAGTATGAGGCATGGGTATGGGCAGGGTAGTTGTTGCCACACATTTATTCATGGGTATGGGCAGGGTAGTTGTTGCCACACATTTATTCATGGGTATGGACGGGGTCTAGTTGTTGCCACAGACAACTGAGTAGTAACTTTTTAGGACCAATTTTTGCTTTGTAACTGCGATGTTATTTTCAAATACAGGTCACTCAAGGTCTTGTTCGTCGTCTTCTTCCGAATCGATTATAACGATGAACTTACAATCGCCATGATGAAAGTTCAATACATAGGGTCGGAAAACAGTATCATAATAATAAAACAATAACTGTTTTCCACAGGACACATTTAGCCGTCTTCTGCAAAAAGGACCGTGACGTTAAAACTTGCGTTTACACTAGTATTTTCTAAAAATGTTTTTAGGTGAAAGTCAACTCTGAAGGTTTTTAAATGTTCTTTACCAAAAATGACTAAATATTCGAAATTCTCATTTCGCACAGCGAAGATTCAGTATATGTTGTATTTAGCAATTAGGACACAACACTTAAGTCAGTTTTTATGAAACTAATATTTAATTTCAGAATAATATTCTTTATATTCTAGAAGTAACAAAGAGAAGCAAAGAACCAGAAATAAAAAAAACAACAACAAGCAACTTTTTTAATACGAAATATTCCTATGTTAGAATGCTTTTTTAATACGAAGTATGCCTATGTTAGAATGCTTTTTTAATACGAAGTATGCCTATGTTAGAATGCTTTTTTAATACGAAGTATGCCTATGTTAAAATGCTTTTTTAATACGAAGTATGCCTATGTTAGAATGCTTTCTACCTTGCTTCAACGTGCCTTGTTGTACACGGTTTCTCCAATGTCCCCCCCCCCCCCGTTTCTTTATCTTGTAGAAAATTATTTAACACACATGTAGCTGCTTAGCATGAGTGACAAAATAAATTCTGACTTCACACAAAAATTTACTAAGATTTTCATGTTCACCAAGGTCATAATAAAGAGGTTTACTGTATCTCACACGCGACTACAAATTTGCAAAGAGTATTCGAAACCTCGTGATTGGGGGTGGGGTGTGGTTTTATACCAAGTGTGATCAGAAACATGTTTCAACATTGGTAATTGTTCAGCCATTTTGGCGATATTACTTTTGAAAGTACGACGTCATTGTTTCAATCAAAGTTTCAAAAGCTTTTCTCTCGACCTGAAAAGTTTACAAGATAGAGAAAGAAGAGCCACTGAAAACGTAACTGAAAGATGTGTCTGAAATGAAAATTCACCATGGAATAAATAAATAAATAAATAATATACATCTTCATTGTAGGTATAAGAAATTAAAAGTAGAAATTAAATAAAATCATAATAGATGGGGGAAAAAGTCTATGTTCCTTGTGCATTTGCTCTTTAAAAATGTTTTGCGTCATAAAATCTCTTTCAGGTTTCACTCTTTAGAACCATAAATTTGTGCCTTCGCTGTGTATCACGTTGTATATTGCTTGGTCAATGTGAATCATTGTTAGTCTATATTTCTTGGTCAATGTGAATCATTGTTAGTCTATCACCTGATTATGTGCTTAGTCATCAATGATACAAACGAACGGTTTTAATTCCTTCCATCTTCGTGAATAAATACGTCTGGAAAATAAAGACATGAACTTAATTTTTCTTGTTAGAGACAAGAGCATTTGGCGTTCTCTAGATACAACGTGTTAGAGATAATGACTGTCTAGATACAACATATTATAGATAATGACTGTCTAGATACAACATATTATAAATAATGACTGTCTAGATACAACGTATTATAGATAATGACTGTCTAGATACAACATATTATAAATAATGACTGTCTAGATACAACATATTATAAATAATGACTGTCTAGATACAACGTATTATAGATAATGACTGTCTAGATACAACGTATTATAGATAATGACTGTCTAGATACAACGTATTATAGATAATGACTGTCTAGATAGAACGTATTATAAATAATGACTGTCTAGATACAACATATTATAAATAATGACTGTCTAGATACAACATATTATAGATAATGACTGTCTAGATACAACGTATTAGAGATAATGACTGTCTAGATACAGCATATTATAAATAATGACTGTCTAGATACAACATATTATAAATAATGACTGTCTAGATACAACATATTATAAATAATGACTGTCTAGATACAACATATTATAGATAATGACTGTCTAGATACAACGTATTAGAGATAATGACTGTCTAGATACAACATATTATAGATAATGACTGTCTAGATACAACATATTATAAATAATGACTGTCTAGATACAACATATTATAAATAATGACTGTCTAGATACAACATATTATAAAAAATGACTGTCTAGATACAACGTATTATAGATAATGACTGTCTAGATACAACATATTATAAATAATGACTGTCTAGATACAACGTATTATAGATAATGACTGTCTAGATACAACATATTAGAGATAATGACTGTCTAGATACAACATATTATAAATAATGACTGTTCTTTTGTTCATTATCAAATCTAATCGGAAAAGTAATCGCGTTTTAACAACTTTAGATTGGTGTCACGTGTCAGCTTTATTCCTGGATAAAAAAAATAAATAACAGAGCACGTTGAAAACACACATACAGTTTAGACTTTGATATATGTGACCAGGTATACATGTCTTGATCTTCTTTCATCAGGGACCGGTCGTTGAATTTGTAGAGGGCATGGGTGTGATGGTGTTGGAAGTGGGGGAAATTAAATCAGAGCTCCTCTTGTGCTTACTAAGCAATTGATTTCCTCCGATTCGCTGCTCCCGTTTTTGTACTGTCTATATCATTGCGTAATTTTCTTGTTTAAATCAGTGTATTTGGCGAGAAGCCAAAGTTTCAAGGGTGTCTCGTGACGATGACACTAAAACGGAAGAGAGGATGTAAAAAGTTTTTTATAATCATGTCATGGTATGTATGCGGAAGTTGAAAGATACATATACCCATCTATTATAATACTTATTTTTAACTTTATATGTCAATTTCTTCCTCGTCAGGCCATGAAAACAGTTTAAATATATTTGATAAAGATAAGGACAGGCTATGCTATTGTGTTTATTTATTTAATTATGAACAAAAAGTCATATACAATATGGTTTCATCTACGTAAGCTAAAATATGTTTTCGCATGTCGTATCTATCCATCTGTCCGTCCATTTGTCTGTCTGTGTGCTGAATGACTGACTCGCTGCTTAACCAGTTTGCTATTGCTCCCGGGTCCTTACCTATATTTTACACAAATCTTACTTTCTCATTCAAGCGAATATTGATTACCTTGTAACATGCGGTATTGTCATTTTGTATTATAAACACCCTGCAGGCTTGGGCATGTAAAATATACATGATGCACCCTACTGGCTTGGGCATGTAAAATATACATGATGCACCCTACTGGCTTGGGCATGTAAAATATACATGATGCTGCACCCTACTGGCTTGGGCATGTAAAATATACATGATGCTGCACCCTACTGCACGTCGTAAGAGGCGACTAATGGAGGCAGTGGTCACGATGGCTCAGTCTTTAGCGTGCTAGATTCGCGACAGAAAGGGTGCGGGTTTAAATCCTATCAGCCCGGGTCGGCTTGTAGGGTTGTGTCCTGGAGCAAGGCACTTGACTCCATTTTGTCTCGGCACTAAATACTAATAACCTACTTGTGTTATTGTGCCGTAAAACACCAGATCAAAGCAAAGAAAACCAATCCATCCCCACCCCTCTCACTTTGTCGTGTAGCCATATTTTTGTTTGCAAAGTTTGAGATATCAATACACATCGTCCACAGTAGTTGAGAGGATTGATTTTAAATAAATTTCCGGATAAACAGGAACAATACTTCGGTGACGAATACATTCTACTTAAACAATGTACATGTGACAGGATGTGATAGAAACAATGACAAGTATTCACCATTCAGTGCAGTTGGTCACGTGTATCTCTCCTTCCATATATATATATATATATATATATATATATATATATATATATATATATATATATATATATAGAGAGAGAGAGAGAGAGAGAGAGAGAGAGAGAGAGAGGGGGGGGGAGGGAGGGACAGACAGACAGACAGATATAGGGCAACACCACCGATTCGATAAAAGCTGACAATGAAAATGAGTGGCCTGTGTGAGTGTAATCCGCCATGCTGATCCTGGATTTAGCTACGTTTTGAGACGCACACTTCACAGAGCTACAGACGCGGATAGCATGCTGAGCTGAACGAACTAGTCAGATACTAGTTAGTGGTAGATAGGAATATCCATGTCGCTAATTGCATTATTTTCATGCATTTTTTGTTCATGTTTTGACGGTGGGGGGTTGTGTTAACGCTATTTTTCAGCACATGATAGGCTTTACATGGAGGCTATTATATCTGGTTTAGAAAGAACCCGGGAAAACCCCGGGAAGAACCACCGACCCACGGGAAGCTACTGGCAAGCTTTCTTATATACCCACGTTGGCCGAGCCCGAGACTCGAACCCACGCGGACAGAGGTGAGATGTCGATTCAAACGCCACAAGGGACTGATCATTTAATTTTCTGGGAGGGAAGGAGAAGGGGGCCTGTAATATTCTTTCAAACTAGGATATTTTTTTTTTCTTTTACCACGAGATTATTTTTTCCCCAGGTAATATAATGAAAATAATTAGTCCTTTTACTTTCTACAAAGCAGAGCAAGAATATATTTCATTGTTAGAAGCTAATCAGTGGCTAGAAATTGAAACGCGTACTTGTGGTGCAACAAGTAGGGTCTATATGTATATATGGTGGTCGATTTTTTGGTGCAAAATGTTGCAGGGGACCTTCAATGACATATCGGCGTTACCTCTATAAACTAATGAGTGTACTGGTGGGGTAACAAATAGGACTTATACATGTACATTTACACTGATTTTCTGCTGCAAAGGAGACGGAGGTCACAGGACGTTCAATGACCTCTGCCATTCGCAACATCGAGGTCAATCCTACGGATCATACCTCGAATGTATGTGGAGAGTTCCCATTTGGATCACTTTGGCTATTTACGAAACAAGGATTGACCAAGAAGTTACGACTGATTGAACTATTCATTCGTAACATCTCGGTCAATCCTACAGTCAATCGAAATGCAGAAATAGCCAAGGTGGTCCTGATAGATTTGGGTTTCTTTTTTGCGGAGAAATTTCTGGCGAACAAAATGTATGGTTTTTCTGTAAATTACTGCGCCGACATACATCCGAGACATAATTTTGTCTTGCGGAAATAGCAGAGGTAGCTCCGAATGTGACCTCAGCGTTATCTCAAGAAAATAATGAGTGTACGGATGTCCATAGGGAAGTTCCGATTATATTCAATATCCTCATCGCACGATATAGTTTGATTACACTAGCTACTTGCTGTTGTTCAACGGTTTTAATGCACCCTTGAACTTGGACGTGCGTCTGTCTCCTGCTATTGATAGTGACATAGTATACACTACATGTGGCTTACGCAAACTTAAAGTAGAAAAAGAAGCAATAGACTGATTATAATAGACAGGGTCCGGTGTCAAAACGGGTCATATTAGTAATTAGAGGTACTTTTGTCACTCGGTATAATTTTTCCCTTCAGGCTACTGCTTTTTTTAAACATTAAGTTTACGTTAGCCACCTGTGGTATACACGGTCAAGTTATCAACAGCAAAACTAGAAACTGTTTGCAAAGCAATTTGTGAATCTTTTTATTTCTCCTCACCAGCAAACGGCTAAAAAGTCAAAGGAATAAAGAGTAACAGTAAAATAAATGACAGTAAATCATTTTTTGTTATTAAGAAAAGGACGCTCTTAAGTTATGACGGAGTTAACCTGATGAATTCAGATGTAAATTTGTGAATATATTGTGCCAAGGGTTTTTAAAAACAATAAACGATCAAAACAATATTTTTGGGAGGAAATACTACTTTGGTTTTACATATAGAGAGAAAAAATAATAACTGTAACATGAGATTGGTATGTATAGATGTATTACCTTGTTGGAGAGGTTTAATCCTAGCAAATCATCAAAATAGGTATAATCCTAGCCCATCATCAAAATAGGTATAATCCTAGCCCATCATCAAAATAGATATAATCCTAGCCCATCATCAAAATAGGTTTAATACTAGCCCATCATCAAAATAGGTATAATCCTAGACCATCATCAAAATAGGTTTTATCCTAGCCAATCATCGAAATAGGTATAATCCTAGCCCATCATCAAATTAGGTTTAATCCTAGCCCATCATCAAAATAGATTTAATCCTAGCCCATCATCAAAATAGGTATAATCCTAGCCCATCATCAAAATAAGGTTAATCCTAGCCCATCATCAAAATAGATTTAATCCTAGCCCATCATCAAAATAGGTATAATCCTAGCCCATCATCAAAATAGATATAATCCTAGCCAATCATCAAAATAGGTTTAATACTAGCCCATCATCAAAATAGGTATAATCCTAGCCCATCATCAAAATAGATTTAATCCTAGCCCATCATCAAAATAGGTATAATCCTAGCCCATCATCAAAATAGGTTTAATCCTAGCCCATCATCAAAATAGGTTTAATCCTAGACCATCATCAAAATAGATTTAATCCTAGCCAATCATCGAAATAGGTATAATCCTAGCCCATCATCAAAATAGGTTTAATCCTAGCCCATCACCAAAATAGGTTTAATCCTAGCCCATCATCAAAATAGGTTTAATCCTAGCCCATCATCAAAATAGGTTTAATCCTAGCCCATCATCAAAATATATTTAACACTTTAAAGAAAGTAGCAAGGGACGAGTGTTTCTCTGTTATATGCAGCGAATAACACGAACGAAGTGCATAACTCCACAGCACAAGGATAGCTTCTGCAGTAATGTACTCCAAGAATTTGGAATGAATTTGGTAAGACTTTGGAAAACTAATCAGGTGACAGCTCTCTTGCGTAATGACCAAATGCGAATGGTGGACTTGCACGTGGGAATTCATTGCAAATGACCCAGGTTACTGCCTATGCCTATGCCGAATGCTCGGAGAGAGAGAGAGAGAGAGAGAGAGAGAGAGAGAGAGAGAGAGAGAGAGAGAGAGAGAGAGAGAGAGATTCAAAAGGTGTAGAAAGATTAGCCGCTAAACGTTTATGATCTATGAAGTGCTGGAATCCATTTTGTTGTTCTTTTTAATAGAGCGCGCCATATTGTCATGAAGAAAAACATTGTATTCTGCCTTATGTTTCTATAAACTTTTAACAATTGAAGCTACTGTATTTTAAAAAATGATTGGTACCTTTATACTGAAATTAAAACATCAGTGTTTGCTTAATGTGGCGGCTATTACCCTCGTTACAAGGTGTCCGCTTTATTTGGTTGGTTATCGTTTTCTAGAGGATGATCGAGTAAATAATAATATAAATTATGAAACTTATAGATAGAATAAATAGAGATCTGAGCAGATATATAGAACAGAATAACACGAGCCCCCGTACATGAAATATAACAATTTAATCAATTACATAAACAAACTGGGATAATACATTACATTAGGAAGATACACTTCTTTTTGAAATAAATCATTTACTGAATTTGAAAACAAATATACTTATGCAAATAACCGATCTGTTTAAACGATAGAATTAGTTCATCATATAATCGAGTGTACAATCGAAGTCATTGTCCCTGCATAGCAGCATAACCTGGTTAACGCTGGACCCTCCAACCGTTGTTGTTCTCTTTGATCTTTCGATTTTTCCCCCTCCGCACTCTCTCTGTCTCGCCTCTGTCGGCCCTCAACTTTGTGTGGGTAGATGGATACGTAGGTGGGTGGATACGTAGGTACTTGGATACGTAGGTGGGTGGACGGAGCTATTTCCCCTTGTGCTTTCAAGCCTTGCTTGCTTTTTCCGCCAGAATTGTGTCCGTCAATTTTCCAGACATCCGGTCCCTTGAATAATTGTTTTACGAGAGAATTGCTTCTAAATTCAATCTCGGAGTCAACCTCTATATTTTTCTCTTGCAGAAAAAATAGACTGGCTAAATTTTGCGATGTGGCATATTAAAACCATGAAATTTCGTGTGGGAAACACGCCCCTTATTCAGCGTAGCCAATCAGATTAACGGATCTACCGCCTTTTATAAATATGCGACAATTCGGTCAGCGTAACCTTCTAGATTTCGCGCTATTTAGGTAACTGATTCTGGACAATCTCAAAAGATAATGGAACTTCAACTAGCTAACAAAATGGTTTCTCTACCCTCTCGACTCTGACATTTTTCGATACAAAGATCGAAGTTAACCTTCCCTTCCAGTCTGTCTGACTGTTAAATAAACGAATGCTTAGTTAAAAATCGATTCCTCCCACGACACGAAGATTAAAACCATTGCAGTCTAGCGATTTAATATGGTACCTGTCCTCATAAATCTAATTAATGGTTCTGTCAGACTAAACTGTGCTTTACAGAAATCGACAGAAATTTGCACCCTTACACTTAATTTTTATTTAAAATCAAATTAGCAAATACTCAGTTCTGCTATCAGATTCAAATTTAAGATCTCGAAACTGGTAAACTTAAAGGAAACAGTAACTTTTTACGGGGGATCGGGGTGGAGTGGGTGGAGGAGAGCCTTGCGTAATTACGAATCTTATTCCACGGAAACTCCACCCCTCACAATACCATTACACAGAATGTGAAACAGATCACATCATGCATATTTGCATCGTACCTTTACTTGTGGATAAGAAATAAAACATGTTGTACCATATAAATTGTTAGCTACCCAAATGTTTTGAGTGCGCAAAATAGATGATACATATCTACTTTTTTCTTCTAATTAAAAATCAAGCGAGAAAATACGTCGACACTTTTCGCGTGGGCCCATCGAGATTAACGGCGTTTGCAGATAGGCCTGACAACTAAATTGACTTACTATTGGATTTGTGAAAACGCGCGTCATGAAATGCTACACCAATGGCTACATAATTAGGTATTAGGCGATAAAATATGTTTTTATAGTTTCCACAATATAAATTATCAACATCAAGCTTAAAATTGTGACCGGTCTTGAAAAATTTATTTACACTTGACATATGATTAATGGAGAAAAAATGTAAATGTACTCAATCTTCCCTGTTGTTTCTGCTTCATTTCCTCTTCTGTGGTTCTAAAAGCATTGATAACACAGACGATTTAAACAAAATAATTTGACCGTTTAGGTTCTTGAACTTATTCGTTGCTATAGAAACAGTTGTTATGAAGGGTTGAAGGATTATGATCTTACAGTGCAGAACTTGAGCTGGTGGTGTCAGTATACATATAGAAGCTCACTGAATAAAATTTAAAAAAAAAAAAAAAAAAAAACCCAGTTATGGTTATTTTTAATATAATCTTGTATCTTGACTTAAACGCATGTTTAAGTTGAAAAGTTGCTCATTTTCATTGTCATCTTATACAGACAATACTAAGTTCTAAGTACTATGTTAAGTATTATTCCCTTAAATTGAAATTTAAACAAATTTGTTTAGAATATGAAGTTTAATATAGAGTTTTCAAACAAAAGTTGTGCAAAAAATAAAAAATAAAAGAGAAAGAAAGAAAGAAACAGTGTTATCGGGTCTCTTCTAGTTTGTTTTACAAGTGCGATTGAAGTGTGTCATGTCAATTTAACGTACCTATTCAAAATAACTGTGTTATAAATATTGTATATAGCATTCGAAAACAATGAAAAAATATTTTAAAAATGGCAGCAATCTTTTGTTTAGAGAGAAATTTAGAAAAAGTATAGAGTTATTGTCATTGTAACATCACTTTGATTCCGCTCTACATTTTCCTTCTTTGCACAGGGTTTGATTTTTTAAAGAAAAAGAGTTTCCCCAGATTTTTCACACTGGCCATCTTGGTTATTTAAAAATGATAGTATATATCTGAGGTACTGTTAAAAGAACTTGTATAATTCCCTTTATATTGGTGTTGTTTCCCTAATGCCAAATATCAATAAAAATGTCAGTCACAGTACATCAGAGTAACATCGAGGTATACCAACATTCGAGGTATACCAACATTCGCACCATTGTGTTTGCTTGTAGATAACTTAACCTTATAGCTGTCCCTCTTTCAAAAGTACTTAATAACTGTAGAGCGGAACCATAAGGACCAAACATATGTCATTATTGTATGATTTCATTTTGGTTGTAAAGCTGAAACATTTCAGTTACATGTATCTAAACAGCTCTTTAGAATTATTATTATTATGCATTTATTGCACATAAAAGCAATCAATGGTACCAAAGTCTTTCACAATAATATGCACACTGCATTTTAACATAGCAACCAATGTTATGCTACAAGACAGAAACATGAAACTTGTCACAACTATTCCTGAGATGTCACTGATACACTGGACGTTTTGAACAGGGATGGAAAGGATCAGGATCACAGGGATCAAAGGTCAAGGGGTAACGAATTTGCTAATTCTTCTGATACCAGAGTAGAGAAGCTTGAGAATCTGCTTTGTCGTGATTTTTTCCTTAATTTTATTACAACGCAATTAAAATAAATATTTTTGCTAGATTTTTCTGACACCTAATGCGGCCGTTTTAAATTTCATTTGATTTTACTTCTATGTTCTAAGACTTTTCATTTCCCCTTTGTTAAGGGCGTTTTACACACAATACTGTAACAAAGCATGTTGTATAATGACGATCACAATAGGTATACTTAGCTTATTTTCATACATAGCAACAATATTTACTGAGAAATCTTAAACGATGATATGAAAAAAGACAAGCTATTTCACAAAATGATCTTTTTTTTTTTTTGTCTAACGGTTCCTCTCGACAGTTTAGTACTTTGCACAGGATTTTTAAAGAAAAAGAGTTTCCCAGATTTTCCTCATTGACAATCCATGTTATTTAAAAAAAGATCTTGTGTGTCTTAGTTATTGTCAAAAGAACTAAAGAACTTTTAATTCCCTTTATTTTGGTGTTTCATTGATGGGCGTAATTTGGGTTGGAGAGTGTACAGCTGGGACTTACTTCAGATGTGCATCTCTCAAAACACTGCCAGCTTGGTCATTTTCACTTCCTGGACTTCAGAGGTAAATTGGAGTAAAAAAAAAATAGACGATAACTTTGTTTAGTTGTTTGTATAGTTTATAATTCATTTATTACGCTTTCAGAATGTCTACTCTTGGAAAATCCGTTTTCCCTATTTTAATAACAGATAAAGTTAGTGTATTTTGGACTAGTTCAAATTCATTTCTCGAGCACATGGTAGTAGCCATTTCGATCAGCTATCTGCTTTGGGCAGCGTGTTGTTTCCATAATACCACGTGTTTCCATAATACCAGCGTATTGTTTCCATAATACAACGTTTTGTTACCATAATACCACGTGTTTCCATAATACCAGCGTGTTGTCTCCATAATATTACGTGTTGTTTCCATAATACCAGCGTGATGTTTCCATAACACATGTATTGTTTCCATAATACCACGTGTTGTTTTCATGATACCACGTGTTGTTTCCATGATACCACGTGTTGTTTCCATAATACCACGTGTAGTTTCCATAATACCAGCGTGTTGTTTACATAATACCACGTATACAGAAATTTCAGTCAGAGTACATCCTAGTAGCATAGAGGTATGCCAACATTCTGTCCATTGTGCTTGTTTCAAATGCACACATCTTCACATGTCCCTCTTTCAGAAGTACTTAACAACTGTCCTGCGGAACCTTTAGTGACTGATTATTAAAAACAAAACCAGACACTGTTTGCAAAATGTGTAAATGTGTATATTAACCAAAAGATGAAACTGTTTAAATACCAGTTTCGTTATTATTATTATTATTATTATTATTATTATTATTATTATTATTATTATTATTATTGTGTGTTCATGGGCGCGTCTGTCCACACTTGTCCATGATAGTTCCACTCCCGTACATAGCTCCACTCCCATACACCATCTCATACACCAACGCCACACGTCAGTTTTCCGATGTTATTGTCAACTATTGTTGTGAACAAAGCAAGTGGGGCGGTTAAAAAATCCAATCCCTGAGTTCATTGACCCAACACCTTGTGCCTGAATCTGGAAGGTTTACAACCAGAACATCTCGCGACTTAACGCATATTTTTCCTGTCCGCAAACAGATCTAAGGTGTTTCGGATCATATGTCACTAATTCCTATTGTACCGATTTTCTCAACTTTACACACCAATTTTATTTCCCCCCGCCATCATATATGCCACCTAAAATACATTGTAAACTTGTTTAGGCTTGTTCAAATGAAATAGATCAAACCTTTTCCGATTCTTATTTTGACAATTGTTTAAAAGTATGACAATACTAATTGAGCTGTTATTGCTTCCTATCGTAGTCCCTAAGAAAACCAATAATAGTTTTCTCTGATTTTTCCTGGAGATTTGATAACCACTGGAGAATGTTACTTGCATTGAATTGAAAGCCGAATTAAAGTCTAACCAGAAAATAAAATGTTTATTGAATTCAGCCTCTTTTCTTTTGCGTAGGATGACAAAGCAAACACGTGTGCTTTTGCCGATTCCAGAAGGGTCACTTGCACTAAAATTTCAAGTTATTTCGTTCAAATGCAAGTATTGTTTGAAAGGGCAACATAACCTATGCTATTATATATATATATATATATATATATATATATATATATATATATATATATATATATATATATATATATGTGTGTGTGTGTGTGTGTGTGTGTGTGTGTGTGTGTGTGTGTGTGCATGTGTGTGTGAGTGTCCAGGTTAGTGCCTAATATAAGTAAGATAGTGTTGGTGCATCTCAACTTGTAACTAACGGACTAGATCTCATCAAAAATGAAGGAAATAGATGGGGAACTTAAATAGTATTGTAATACCTTAAATGATAAATGTGGCTGCCGTGTTGCTGAATATTAAAGAAAAAAAGCATTCCAGCAGTGAATGAGTGAATTTCAAAGTTAAATACTTAAGTTGATTTTCGTGTGAAGTGTACATATTCCTTCATATATAAGTACATCTTTCCATCACAGTCCACTGAATTAAAAGCAAGTAGTGTGTACAATCAACGGAGCAGAAAATCAGATCAAAGCTTTCAAATACTTGAGATTTTCCCACAGCATGAATGACTGAGTTCGATTGAAGTAAATGCATATCTCCTCACATGATGCAACATCTGACCATACGTTTTCAATTTTAGTACGTGACAGAAATCACATATTTACGCCAGAACGGCCAAAATAATTATAGTAGGTATAAAAAGCATGGTATGATGCAACAATGGCGTGCATTATATCACGCACAAATGAGTAACAACAATTGAATGAATAAAAACATGATTCAGAATTTTGTATGTAAATAAACCGCGGTATATTCAGAGACTTGTTCAAAGGTAAAACTTAACATTTTCTCCCAACATATACTATTCAATATGCAAGTGTAATATTTTCACACTTTCATTAATCATAAACTTTTATATATATTTTTTTATGAATAATTCTACTTATGTGTTGATCAAGCTCATTTCCCCCCATAATTCGCGGTTCAGTGACAGATCTCGGTTTGTTTTTTTTGTTTTTTTTTGGGGGGGGGGGGTTGGGGGGGGGTTGGGTGGGGGTGGTTGGGTTGGGTTGTTGTTGTTGTTGTATTGCACTTTTACTATCGCGTTTTGTGCTTGGCTTTTTTTGTGAAAGAATTTATTATATTATTATTTCAAAATTATTATGATTCAAGAGTAAAATGAACATTCATAAGATATAACCTCAGTTACAGCATACATATAATTCATTTCACACAGCCTTTTTCCCGAGTAGTTTTAAACATCGACTTCAATATGGCGGAGGTCATTACAGAGTTGACTTTTTCTGTGTAATTCCAAGAATGCAGCCAATGAATATTTAAGTATAATGAAACGAATATTTAAGTATAATGAAACGAATATTTAAGTATAATGAAACTGATTGTGAGACAAATACAAAACTACCTGAATTAAGCTTCATATAAGTTTTAGATTACAGTTTTAAAATTCCCATAAAAGAAGTCCATGATGCAAATAAAATTTTAAGAAATCGATCAAAGCTCGATATTATTTTACGTTTTCCTACAAATTCTTTTTAACCAGGCCTCTCGCAGAAAAATCATATTTCCTCTAACGATGCCACGTCATATCACATAGACTTTTCCGATTTGAATTCGTCATGCATAGAGAAAGTCATGGGTGAGAAGGGATTTTCTTTTGTTTTGAGGTTTTAGTTTTTTTTACTTCAGGTTGTTATACCTTGAATAACAATACAAACATTGTCAGTAATGGTATGATGCTATGATGCAATGTTAAGTCAAGGGTCTGTTATTGATTGACGGTGTTATCGAGACCATTCTCAAAAACCCTGATACAGTTATAGACTTCTGTTTTTAACTTTACATTGTAACATCATGCCAATATCTCTGTAGGTCTTTTAATTAAATGGAAATCTTGTACAAACTCTTTATCATGAGCAGCACAAATTTTAAATTACTAGTTACTCACATGTTGGTCTATTAATGCTTTTGCTTATGACGCGTTATTTGTCACACACTTTGATGTTCATTTCAAATTGTAATATGTTTAAACAGAAGAATTGATATAATTGTTTTTCGTTCATTTCCTCATCGTGTAATTTCATTGTATAATCGTGTAATTTTCATTGTATAATCGTGTAATTCTCACCGGATACTCATACATTTTCACAGTATAAATTATGATAGATATTTGCTTGAATAAATATTGTTTAATTGGTTTAAAATTTACATTACGTATCACTAAGTCCTTTTTTTTACCTTTCTATTGGGACATTAAGCAAAGACAGCTGATGTAAAATGTATATCCAACCAAATGTCACATGTAATAAATGTCTTTAACAAGAAGCAATGCCATCAAACATGTCATAACGGCAACCATCTTAACTGATATTTTCAAGTAGCTACTTATACTATTCGCACTTAAATACTGGTTGATTAAAAAAAAACAACTTCACAAACTCGCTCAAGATTTAAAAGAAAAAGTAAAGGAATAATAATTTTAAAAAATCAAAATATTTAAATACTTCTAGATTATATTCGCTATGAATGGGTTTACCGGGAATAAACATAAAACTACATACTTCCAGAAATTATACAATACATGCTCGAACAAGTTTTGTTTTCAGTAAGTGACACTCCGGTCTACCATTTGCGGTTAACAGTCTTACTGCAAAGAAAAGGTAGGATGAAAAAGTTGACGAAAAATTATTGCTTATATAGTTCGTCAGTCACCCGGTATGGAATGATACCGAGTCAGTACAAAACATGCTACCTGGTCACTAAAAATATAATAACGCGTCTAATTATCAGCCATTCAATGTGTAATCGATAGCTGTTACCGGGTCCAAAATTCTTGTTCAGTATCGATTCTTAGCTCCTCCATTATTATGGCAGACAAAGGTATACAATCTTATAACATTCTCAAGAGCCGAGCATTGTATTTTTTTTTTTTTTTGGGGGGGGGGGGACTGTTAAAAAAAAATCCGGACCTCAGATAGCTTAAAAGAATTTTTTGTGCTTTGATTTATAGAACCTCCCCCACCCCCACCCCCCAAAAAACCAAACAAAAACAAACAAACAAAAAACAACATTATTATATCCATTGTATTAATAATAATAATAATAATAATAATAATAATAATAATAATATTAAAAATAATAATAATAATAATAATAATAATGAGGACTTTGTATAGCGCCTAATCTTCAGAAGCTCTAAGCGCTTTACAACATTAGATAACACCTAAAAACATATATAATGATATGATTACGAAAAACAAACACAATGAAATTAGAAAACAAAAAACATGCTGAAAATAGTTAAGGTAAGGAAACATTATTAAGTCTCTAGGTCTATTCTTGCAGTCGAAATAGTTGAGTTTTAAGAGCACTCTTAAATGAGATCACTGTGTCTTTGTGTCTAAGTTTAGTGGGCAATTCATTCCAAGTTGCTGGGCCCTGGTATGCAAAAGAACGTTGTCCGTATGACTTTATTTTGATAGTGGGAATAATGAGAATACAAGTGTCGGAAGAGGAGCGTAAGTATCTTGCTGGTGTATACTCATGGGTGAGGTGAGATAGGTATGTCGGACTGGAGCCAGTCAATGAAACGTAGCACAGAGAACAAATTTTGTGTTTGATTCTGGATAGAATGGGTAGCCAGTGAAGGGTACAGAGCAGGGGGAGGTGTGCTCTGTTCGTGGTACTCTAAGAACGATCCGAGCAGCTGTGTTTTGAACTTTTTGAAGTTTCTAGATACTGAGACGAACCAGATAGAATTGAGTTACAATAGTCCAGTCTTGAAAGTAATAAGGAACACACAAGTGCTTTAGTGGCATCAACTGAAAGATAATTGCGAATGGAGCTGATGAGTCTCAGCTCAAGATATGCAGCCTTGCATATGTTCATGACATGTTGGTGCAATGAGAGAGTACTGTCTAGAGTAACACCTAGGTTTCGCACTGACTGTGTGAATTTAATGTTGGTGTTGCTGATATTTATTGTTTGAGGTAAATGATGTGAATGAGAAAGTCTTTGTGTTGTAATCAGAATGGCTTCAGTTTTACCATCATTCATCTGCAGCTTGTTACATGCCATCCATGATTTCACATCGGAAATGCACCTCTCTACATCTTGGATGGTAGCATCAACTTCAGTTGGATGGCTAGATTTGTATATTTGGGTGTCATCAGCGTACAATTGGTGAGACACTGGAAGACGATCTATGACACTTGAGAGCGGTTGAGTGTATAGAATGAAGAGAATAGGTCCAAGAACAGAGCCATGTGGAACACCAAAACATAGATCAACTGGGCTGGAGTGTCTTCCATTTGCGGACACAATTTGTGTCCTGTTAACCAAGTAGGACTTGAACCGTAGTAAGGCTGTATCGTCAATGCCAAATACATGATGGAGACGGTGAAGTAATATATCATGGTCTATTGTATCAAATGCTGCAGACAAGTCAACTGTAATCTTTCCACTATCCAAAGCAGAGAGAAGGTCGTTAACTACTTTCAGAAGGGTAGTTTCGGTACTGTGGCGAGGGCGATATGCAGACTGTATATTGCTGAAAAGATTGTTTGAATTCAGATGAGATACAAGTTGGGATAGAACAACTTTTTCTAAGATTTTTGACATGAATGGGAGGTTAGAAACTGGGCGGTAGTTCTTTAAATCGTTATGGTCAAGTGTTGGTTTCTTCAGCAAAGGCTTTACAATGGCAGTTTTGAAAAATGATGGGAATTCTCCGGAGGCAATATTGGATCTAAGCACTCAAACAGCAGTGATGTCGGAATCGGATCAAGTTCACATGACTTTGGGGCACTCTTCATCGTGATTGTACGTAATAAATCCATAGAGACAGGTTCAAATGCTGCTAACGGTTGCCGCTGAAATTCTGTATCGCAACTGTATGGTGACGACGAGTCAATTGAAATTGTGTTGTCAAGCTTATCTCAAATGGTTTGTACTTTGTCACGGAAGAAATTTGCAAACTGGTCCGGAAGGTCGATTGGAGAGAAGGTATTTGGAAGTGGTATACATTTGTTCCTTGACATTAGCTTGTTAGTAATCTCGAAGAGCTCTTTGCAGCTGGAACTTTCAGTGATCTTAGTACTGTAGTGAGCTGATTTCGCTGCATGGACTATGTTTGTGACATTCTTCTTAGCGGCTTCATAGATTTGCTTATGAATAGTGAGTCTGGTGAAAAGCCAAAGCCTCTCAGCCTTACGGCGGTCTCTTTTAGCAGTGCGAAGCTGGTCCCTAACACTGCTATACCACGGAGAACACTTTTGAATTGATACTCTGCACTTGGTGGCTGGGGCATGTTTGTCAAGCAATGAACGCAGGCAGTTATCAAGTTGTTCTGCTGTAGGAGGTAACAAAGTTGTTAGGATTGCTTGGATGTAATGCATTAGTTGGGTTCTATTTATCATAAGGAGGCTTCTCTTAGTAGGAAATAAAGGTGGAAGGTTAGGGACTGATACGTCAAGATGGCATATAATGCAGAGGTGATCTGATTCAAGTTCGTGGGACACCAGGGAGGACTGTAGAATATTATCATCCAGTCTATGAAGAATCCAGTTTAAAATGTGACCATGTTTATGGGTGGGTTGGCTAACTGACTGTTTGAAGTTGAAAACGTGAATGGAATCTACGAGTTTTGATGTGTATTGGTTTCCAGGACAGTCAAAGTGAAAGTTGAAATCTTCAAGAATAATCAGGTTGCCACAGATCGAATTTCCATACTCCAGGAGATTCAGAAACTGCTCCATAAAGAGAGATTCAGTCAGCTTGTTTTTTCTACTAGGAGGAGGGCGGTAGAGGCAGAAAAAATTGACTGACATTTGTTCCACTGTGAGTGTGGTTTGGACTAGTTCAAACGATGTGTGGTGGAAATTGAAGGTTGTAGTATGATTAAGACGGTTGATCATGGAGTTCTTAGCGATGACAGCATTTCCACCTCCGATGGAGAGGCGGGGGAACGACTTGATGGAGTAACCGGGGGGGGGGGGGGGGGGGGGGGGTAGATCCGCGCACTTGAGCTCATCGCCTGACGTTTTTAGCCATGTTTCTGTCAGGAAAAAGACGTCGATATTCTGATCGTTGATAAAATTAACTATTTCTGTGCGCTTTTCTGGTGGTCCTACTGATTGGGCAATAAATAATGCGATGCGCAGTGGTATCTCTTGGATAGTTGACGCAAAGGTTGACGATTTCAGAGGAATTTGAATTAAGTTATCAAAATTAACGGCCGAGTGTTCAAATTAAAATTGCTGTGCCGGAAAGGGCGAAAGGGAGATAACTGGAATTCTTCTTCCTGTTCTACGCCGGCCAGCTTTGAAACAACGTTTCTTTTTTCGCTTCCGTTTACATTTAAGTAATGATGAATGTAGTCCCAGGTCGTTTAGTCTAGTGCACAATGTAGTGTGGAGAGCCAATGAGTGGTCATTTAAAGTAATTAATGTGGGTCCATCATAGCATAAACGGGTGGTCTGGCGAGTATCACGTGATGGCGGCATGTTCAACAACAAAGGTAGTTGTAGCAGTGGAGCAAGACGGCTGAGAAAAAGTCTAATAGTTCTCGTTTCCAAAAGAAGAAGATGATGAAACACATTCCAACAGAACAGTCAATGCATGATGAACACAATAACGTAGACGAAGACAGACAACAAGCACATAGATCATGAAAAACGGCACAAAATTCCGGAGCAGCTGCCTCAAGTCTGTTAAGCGATAGCGGCCATCTTGACCTATTACTGGCTTTGGTCTAAAGAAAAACCCAATGTCCTCCCCCCATCACCACCAAAAATGGTAGCTCCCTTATTTAAAACCTCAAAAACTGTTTTCTTAAATATTAAAAAAAGTTAAAATTTTCTGACACTCTTGTAGCTTCTGTACTTTATTAAGGGGCACCGGGTGGCCGAATAGTCTAAGGCGTTCTCCTTTACAGATCACTCACACATATCACTTCTGTCTGCGTGAGTTTGAGTCTCAGCTCGACCAACCCCACGTTTTTTTTTACAGCTCACTCACACATGTCACCTCTGTCCGCGTGAGTTTGAGTCTCGGTTCGACCAACCCCAAGTCCGAACAACCTCTATTATAAAATTCAACACTGAATACAAGTGGACGATGTAAAGCGAAGAAATGGATAATTTTATTGTGCCATGGTAAAAGATACATAACAGCGTAAATAAAGATAATTATCCAAATGTTAACAAAATTAAATTGTTATGTATGATGTTTATATAATATTATAAATATTTTAGGAAATTATAAATGTTTCTTCACTTTAATATTTGCTTAAATCTTAATGTTATCAGGAAAAACATGTTTAACTAGTGTCCTTGAATTAGGTTGTTTTGATCAATATGTTTTCTCAATTTGAAGGTCAAGGTTGAATTTTTGTTTACAAGTAAAATTCCATTAAGATGACACACATTCTAGAACATTCTGTCATGTGACCAATCTTTATATATACCATGTTTGGTGGACATTTATTCAGTTTTGACATTACCATCAGTCTTGTAAAGAGCTATTACAGTTGTGAAAATTCATTCCAAATTCTAAGAGAGGAATTATTTTAAATATTCATTGGATTATAACAGTGCTCATAAACTTTTGGATTTTGGATTTTTAATTGATGATTTTGGAATTTAAGTGAACTTATTCCGAGATTTTGGAATACTTCATTTTGACATCAGCACATCAAGATTTCTAGTACATCAGGATTTTGGAGACCATTAGCACATCATAACATTCAAGGACACAGCCGTGAATTCGGAACATTCTATATTTAGGACTTGTGATTAGAACAATCATTCTTATTAGATTATTAGGATTTCAAAACACATTACTGTAAGTGACTTTTTGATTTTTCATTTTAATTATCTAGTAATAAATTGCTTGTTGATTTTTACTTGATATGTTGGTTTCACCTTCTTTCTGTTACATTTTTCTTAGACCATAGAGTCGTAACAAAATATACCTATGTTCGGGAATGTTCTGTTCGGAACTCACCTCTCCGTAAAGGGTGACATCCAAGACTATCCGAATGCTAACGGCTACTCTGGGTAAGTTCTTTATTGTTCTTCGAAATCGGCCAACAAGCAGTGGCGTAGCGGGGGGGGGGGGGGGGCGAAGGGGGCGGTGGCCCCGGACGGCACTTTCTAAGGGGCGGCAATTTGGTAAGAGTACCGTATATATCATAAATAATACGAATGGAGTGGGGGCGTAATTTTGGTAGTTGACTCTGGGCGGCACTTTGCCTCGCTACGCCACTGCCAAAAAGTGTCGAATTTTCTCCAGTATGTCATGAATTCGGCGAGGTCTGTTGAGATGTTATGAAAATTGATCCATTTTTTTGTATTACAGCTGGCGTAAGTTTTACATTAGGAGAGGAAAATAGGACAATACAGCAGGGTTTTGAAATACCGAGGGGTGCGGAGTCGTGTCTTCCCTTTTGTTATATTGTTACAGGTTGGACTCCAACCCACCCGGCTCTCTGTCTATTGACCGATACTCATAATTTTTTTTGGTAACAAGCCCCTGTGCTGTGAAGTGGCATTTAAAAATGTTATACATCAAAGATCATGTTGAGAAACATGGTTTTCAAAGGCAAATAATGCAGCGTTAGAAAGTTTTGTCAGCATTATCAGTAAACTAAAGTGCGGTACAACCAATTCTCGTCGTGCGGTACAACCAATTCTCGTCAATTTAGGCTAATTCCAAGCCGTTCTCTATGGAAATCGTACATATTTTAAGAAGAGAATTCAGAAACATATCCTACCAGACAGCCCAATAGGGCAGGTTACGAATTAGGCTGATGTCTTAAAATAGCCCACGTGGGCACTGTCTTAAACCCTACAGACAAACTTTGTAGCATGGCGCCTAAGTTTCAATATGTAGAGTTAACTGAAGATGATGTTCCCGAGGCGAAATTACCTTACAGCCTAATAGAGTTACTCTGTTATACAACTGAAAGGGTGGTTACAATGTCATCTCGCTACAAGTGGAAATCGAAGTAAATTTATAGTCTTTATTTCACTCATATAAAAATCATATAAAAAGAGGTCACTATATTGTAGCGCAATACACTTCTTATAGTATAACTGACAGATATTGAGTATAGGTTTTGTCTAGCTAAAAAATGGCGTACAAACGATGGACTTGGAGATGAAATCAAGCTTTAGAATTTTTCTAAAGATAGACGGGCACATCAACGTTTATCTTAATATTGTTTCTACAATATCTTGGAATTTTTTTAAACAAAAAAACTGCACAGTGTTCGTCGTGAACTAATAGTAACATATTTCTGGAACAGAAGTTACAAAAAACTCTCTGAAGCAATGTCACCTTCGTATCTACCTGCCTCAATATTAAGTTTATGGCTAGAACATCTAAATATAGAAAAGTCCAGAGGAATGTAAAAAGGTAATTCTCTGCATATATATTTCTCAACATTCCGTAATGACTTGTATTCTTTATAATACATAGATTTTGTTGACTGATTTACCTTTTCATGCCAATTTTGACAATTACCATCTTTTTAATGTCTGAAAAAGTTGATGCATGAAAAGTTTTAAATCGCGCATATTTTTTCGCTCAATATAAATATTCAAATAATTTTCAGGAATTCCTCCGCCACGGCTGCATTAATTTAATTATAGTTATGTGCCTTGAGATTTTATTCCTCTAAATAATTATTATTGAGACTGCCATTAATAATCTAATTCATTTAGTTTTCAATTTCACCAGTCTTATAAGAAAAAGGAATGCACAATAAAACGGACGAACAAACAGAGGAAGGTGCATATAAGTTGGTGAGTAAAAGAGTACACGTAAGAATAAAATGAATGAAAGAATGAACAAATGAACGAACGAACAAAAAAATTAATGTAAGAAAAGATAGACAAATAGGAGAATTGCGAAATATATGGATTTACACACGAATGAGAATAAGCGAGAGGATAATAAATGACCATAACATTTCTCCAAACGGACATTATAATTTTACTGAAACCAGGAATGGAAATACAAGATGCAAATTACAACAATGAACGGAGGTTACTATTGAATAGGGGTTTTATTTACTGTTTTTATTAAACCGAACAATAACATAATTATCTTCTTAGCCGATAAATCACTAATCTCCCCAATTAGAAGACCTAAAGACTGTAAAACAAGTCATTATTTGTTTTATCTACTAAATCTGGTTTATATTTTATCTTTGAGTGTTATTTTGTACATATTGATATGAGCAGAATTCACAGAGTATAAGACATAGTTCAGCGTAAGTATCACATTGTGTACACTCTAATTTTGTTCTGTTTTTCCGAAAGCAGTATGGCGGTGCACGTCAGGTCTTGTGTGTAAATGACATAACATTTTATTTATAGCAACAAGGTGAATTCTTAGCCTGCACTATTAAGCAGAAATGTGGAAATATATCATTTAATTGGAACTAGCAGTTACTGCGTTATTGAAAGTCACGTGTATGTTCGTTTACACGGTTACCCATTTTATAAACGTTTACAGGTAGAAAACTAAACTAAGCTGTTTACACGTGTAAACGCTGCAGCCTTACTTTCCAGTAGCTTCCCGTGGGTGAGTGGTTCTTACTGGGATCTTCCTGTGTTCTTCCTACACCAAATATACTGGCCGCCATGTATATCTATCATGTGCTGAAAAATGGCGGTAAACCCCACAAAACCAAACCACACCAAACCTGTACTTTATTAACCATCGGAAGTTTGAAGCAGCCGCGATAGTTCAGTGGTGAAGTGTCAGACACATAATCGCAGTATCTCAATACCCGCATAGGCCACCTCGTGGCGGCTGCCTCTATGCGTCCTTGGGAAAGGCACTTGGCTCCCATTTATTCGGCATGGCATAGTCAAAAAGAAATTCAAGCAAACAGAAGTTTGAGGTTTTCAAACATCAAATTCTATTGAGAATTCATAGAAAGGTTTTGAAATATCTTCCTAATGTGAAAATCTTAACACCAAATGAAGCTGTTTATGGATAGTCAGTTTGGTTTCCTTTGTTTTGCAAACGATTAATTAGAATTGTAAAATATTGTTTCCACGTTTCGAACTGAGTTAATATTATATTCTGAGTTTTCAATTAATCCTTTACAGGGGGCTTCCAGAAGGGTCTGGGTTGTAACATTACCTCACTTTTAGTCCATGAACTAGTTTGTTACGCTGATGAAAACCAAAACAAGTTGTAAGCAGCTTTTCTTGACACAAAGAAAGCTTTTGACAACGTATGGCATGATGGTTTTTTTTACAAATTATATCATATTGATATCAATCCCAGAATATGGAAAGTGATTGTCAGCTAATACTCAAATATGTATAGCAGAGTTATTCTTCCTAAAATAATTTCTCGAAGATTTCCTGTTTTAAAAGGAACACGCAAAGGCGGAATATTATCCCCGTGGTTTTACATTGTGTTTATAAATGAACTTCTTGATGTTTTATCTACGTGTAAGCATGGTTGTGTACTATTTGATAACTCTTGCCCGTGTCCTACTGTAGCAGATGATATGCTTCTTTCAAGTCTTTCGAAGTCAGGCTTGGATCAGTTACTGATTAAATGTAACGAGTACTCCATAAAGTGGGATTTTTTAAATATATAATTCCAAGAAAACTTATATATTCTAATTTCAGCGACAGCTCATCTGACTACAAAAGAAACTACAGGCAATTGTTCTTGGGTTTTGAGAGTGTTAAAGGAACAGAGTCATGTAGGCATTTAGGTGTTAATGTGTCAACGTATACCAGTATAGATACCAAACTTAAAGAGACTTGTAAGTACCTTATTCAGTTTTATTGATATTGGAGAAAATAAGAATGAATTTAATCCGCTCACAGCTAAGATTTTGTATGAAACTATTGTAATACCCCGAGCGTTGTATGGTTGTGAATCTTGGTTTAACCCAAGTCCTCAGAATATACTTGTACTAAAGAGAGGCTATCGATTTTACCGCTAAGCATAGATATTTCTATATATACACGAACTGACGTTGCGTTAAACCTATTAGGTATTTTACCAATTGAAACTTACAGCGATATAAAAAAAACTAATTTTCTTTGAGCAACGTTTCAGGCTGTCTGTAGTTTATTTTGCAAAACCAGTATTTTTACTCCGTCATTTTTTTGCTATCAGGTTCCAAGATTGCAAGTTAAGCAAACTGGCTTTATTCCAGAAACGAATAAACTGCTGGATAAAGTTAATTTAAAAGACGTCATAGAATCGTACATTCTTCAAGGTCGGTTTCCGGTTAATAAATGTGAATGGAAAAGTATTGTCCAATTCCTAGTCCGTCATTTATATGAAATGCTTTGAAATGTAGACTTTATCAAGATATTTCTCTTAGTTGATTTCAGAAGTTTTTGCTTAGTGGCAGTTTGATTCCCTCTGTAATATGGGAAGTAGGAAAAAGATTTCCAGGATCTCTTGAGTCATGTCGACTCGTAGCCAATATCGTGATTAAACTGTTTTCATCTCTGGAAGAAGCTGCGTGAATTCGTTGTCAAACAGTCTGCATTTCAGTCTTTGATCATTTTCTATCCATATGTAGTTTTCTTACACAAGACCGTGACAAGTTTTGGTGTCATATTATTGATAAATTTGGGGTGCATGTTTACATGCGCTTAGATTCAATGTCCAATATTGATTTGGTGAATACTCTCTTAGGAATGATGACCCGTGATTTGTTAATTCTTTTAAGCAATGAACAACTGATGTATTTCCATCTCATATGTATTTTAACTGTTGCTTGCATGTAGAGAAAATATACAATAAACGTTTGACTGTATCTATGCTGATAATGAGCGTATTCTTAGTTAAAGCTTTGTCAGTAACCCTATAATTTAGTGTATTAACACCATATATTATGTGTGGTTCATCATTGGTAGTATTTACATCATGGCAATGAATAACCATCCCAATACTTTTATATGAAGACTGCATTTGATAAAGAATTTCGTAATAAGTGTATTGTGTTTATCTTTAATGCTAATGAGATTTGCTGTTACTTCCGTGTGTATTGCTAACCATTTCAGATTTAGTAATGCTAATCATTTAATTCATTTTTTGAAATTTATTTTCATTTCGCTGTAGCGGGAAATCTTCAAAGCTGCTTTGCAGCTGAGCCAGTTGTGTTCACTTAAATGGTAATCCCACTGTTCTTGGACAAAAATTTCATGAAAACAAATTATGACCCGACGATATATCAAGTTAATTTTCCTTGGTTCTCATGGTGAATGTTCACTTTATATGCATTTACTTACGCATGTACATTTGTAAATGCATATTATTTCTCACCTTTAATTACTGTTACTTTCCATTTTTGACGTATTTGACGTATTCTTTATACTACTGATTGTACTCCTCTTAAAATACGGAGGAAATAAAGATATCAAGCAGAGAAGTAATCTCAGTATCTCAATACCCGCACAGGCCACCTCGTGGCGGCTGCCTCTATGCGTCCTTGGGACAGGCACTTGGCTCCCATTTATTCGGCATGGCATAGTCAAAATGAAATTCAACCAAACAGACATTCGGCATGGCATAGTCAAAAAGAAATTCAACCATACAGACATTTGGCATGGCATAGTCAAAATGAAATTCAACCATACAGACATTTGGCATGGCATAGTCAAAATGAAATTCAACCATACAGACATTTGGCATGGCATAGTCAAAATGAAATTCAACCATACAGACATTTGGCATGGCATAGTCAAAATGAAATTCAACCAAACAGACATTTGGGGTTTTCAAACATCAAATTCTATTGAGAATTCATAGAAAGGTTTTGAAATATCTTCCTAATGTGAAAATATTAACACAAATGAAGCTGTTAATGATATTTAGTTTGGTTTCCTTTGTTTTTCAATCGATTCATTCGAATTCTGAAATGTTGTTTCCACGTTTAGAACTGAGTTAATATTATATTAAAAATAGTATATACTCCATTGTAAGATGCTGCAAACAAATCAAATGTAAACTGGTGTTCCACTTTTTGAAAAATATGCTTTGTGAGCATGGCTTTGCTGATGTGTTGATATTTCCTATTTCTGTTAACACTGATGCTTTTTTAAATACATATTTTCAAAGCTAAAGTACAAGATAACTACTTATCAGAATTAAATACGTTACTTTCTGCTTCTCCAAATCTATTATTTTATTGAAATTTTTTAAAAATGTTCCTTTTTCTATAGAAAAATAACTTTATATACTTTGCAATTGTTGACATAGATTTTCCTTTATTAGACTGTCTATTTCAGGCATGTGCAACCTCCGACCCGCAACCTGGTTTTATCCGGTTACACTAACATCATACGGCGTTTCTTTATAAAAATGCTGCCTGGCCCGCGCCCTGGAGGAAGTTACACATGACTGACCTATTTTATTACTTTAACCGAGGGTCAAAACGGGGAGATATAATATTAATACATTGAACGATACTAAAAATACTGTTTGGTACGTGGT
Organism: Margaritifera margaritifera; assembly: GCA_029931535.1. Lineage (NCBI taxonomy): Eukaryota > Metazoa > Mollusca > Bivalvia > Unionida > Margaritiferidae > Margaritifera > Margaritifera margaritifera. The sequence goes on along the minus strand of JAQPZY010001215.1, from coordinate 841,267 downwards.
AATGGCGACATCGAAGCAGTGACAGTGACAGCGCGAGGGTTTTAGGGGCCCGGTGGCAACGTTCTTTAGTGGCGTCCTTACCGAGGCGCCCGGGGGCAATGTTCTTTAGTGGCGCCCCTACTTTGCCATAGAGAATATTTTTTTGTCAGTTGCCAACCTCCACCCCCCCCCCCCCCATCTACGCTCCGGAGCCCCCCACCCCTCCCGGTCCCACCGCCACTGCACTGACGATGAATATAAACTTTTTATTCAGCTGTAAAGTTAATGATGATCTAAAAATGGAACTAATACACACATGCTTTTGGAGATGACCAAGTTTGTATAAGTGTATTGAATTATTTATCTCATCAAGTAAAAAAGGTGATTTGTAACCTGGGAAAGTATCAATTATTAGTACGTACTAACATTTCTACTGATCTATCTATCTATCTGATTGTTTTTATATCAATCTCTCTATTCGCTCATAGAATGATCACGTATTCAATCCTCTGAATAACCTGTTCCTGTTATTATTTTGAATTGTAAAAACGAGTAATTAAATTGTATGAAAAAAGAAGGAAGACAATAAGAAAAGGCAGAAGAATATCAGTTACGCAACTATTGTATATAAAAAGCCCGCACTCTATTTTTCCAACACCAAAGCACATGTGCATTAAATAAGAAACCTGTATCGTTAGGACACGGAACTTAATATTAATAGTACACATAGCTTGATGTTAAACAACTGCGTCATATCTCTTCATCAGCAAAAGCAAGCATGTGATTTCCTGTAATGTCAGGTTAGTACAGGGTGACAACATCCTTACTGGTAAATGAGATTTTTATTTTATTTTTGAAGAACAACACATATCATTACAAGACAAACAAAATAAAGTGTCAATAACTGAATTGTTGTTCTAATTTGATATAATACGTTATGCTTTAATGGAAACAAACACAATACAAACATTTTTAAACAAAACAAGCATACATTGATTCATCCACCCATCCATCCATCCATCCATTCATCCATCTTTCCGTTTATTCATCCTCCCATCCGTCCCTCTATCAATCAGTCTATCAATCCATCCACCGGTACGAAATATATACATACATAGATACATATTACAGACATATAGACAGAAAGAGTGACAGATGGACGGACAGACATTAAGGTCATCATATAGGATATGTTCAGAAACAGTCGAAATCTCTGATCAGCGTGGTACTTAACTTGTCCTTTATCAAACGTAAAGTCCTGAAATTTTCTTTATCTTTTTTGTGTGGACCAGTGTATCAGATAAAAGAGATAAATTAGCATGAAATTACAAGGATCAATTCATATCGCTGGATAAATACTCGCATTTATTCATCATGAAGTACTCTTCAGCTTTGCCTGTCTTTTCCCCTCTGAGAGACCTATTCTTTTGAGTTCTTCTCATACCCCTTTATATGTGGACACCCTCACCCTTTCCCAGCACATAAAACTGGTTGGAGCTTTATGATGCCCACTCATCATATTATTAATATTAAAGGTTCTTATGTCTCTTAATCCTTGTCCGCCATTTTTAGTATTTGGGTATTTTCCCTAAGCAAACAAATAATTTTGTAAAAAGAATCTGGAATTGAGGTTTCTCTTTATTTATTTATTTATTATTATTATTATTATTATTATTATTATTATTTATTTATTTATTTATTTATTTTAAAGTTGAATTTGGATTTGGATTTCTATGTTCGTACTTCCTTCTCTTCAGGCATAAGATCCTGCTGGGCTGGTTTCCTTGCCTAACTTACCTCTTAAATTCCAAGTTTTTGAATTAACAGTGACATTTGCCCTAAAGATCTTATGAGTTTTCTTTCTATTGTTTTATTGTCCCCTTGGTGTAGGGTGCTTTTTGTGTTTGCGTTTGTTGTCCGTGCTTTAAACTGTATTCGTGTTTGGGGACGGGATTACATAAATCAGAAATTTGCTTGAGCCTCTTTCTCTATACTGGAAATAAAGTGTTTATCTGTTCTGCATTTTTTTTCAAGCGTGCATGTTTGGATAGGTATTGTTTTCCTTCCTTTTTTCTTTCTTCTTTCCCCTCTCTTCTTCTTCTTCTTTTCTCCATTTCACTTCTTTGATTCGGATTTCTGTACGTTGAGTTGTCATTTAGGAACAGGCCATTTAATTTTTGGGGTTGGGGGTTAGGGTTGTGTAGTTTTCTTTTGAACCAAATTATTTGTTTAGACCTAGAGATAATTTTTTTTTTTAACTAATATGATGGACATGGTTAATTTATTTTTCTACAAATCAGAGCAAGAATATTTTTGTCAAGCTTTTTGGCGGCCGGAATTTGTTTTTCTTTCCTAAACAAATCCCAGGCCTCCAACCCCTCTACTCCCGCTCCCGAAAATTAAATGGTCGGCCCCTTACTAGGACTAGTGGTTTCTCATTCATAATAGATTGTTTCATGTGAGTATTCATACGGTGACACGCATGTCTACAGGGTTTCTAGAAGTCGTAATATTGGAAAATGAACATTTAAATCTTGAAAAACATTTTTTTTAATAAATCCTAAGAATTCATGCATATTGTAAAACTTTTAAAGTTCCCTGTATGAAACACACTTTTATTCTGAATAAGAGCCACAAGCTAAACGTAAGGTACTAATTTAATATGTTATTTATAATCGCTAGTAAATCATTGTTGCAAGCCACTGGCGAAAATCCGCCACTGTCTCTTATCACTATCTAGGATAAGTTTTCGTCTTTTCTTATAAATATGTATAAAGCTGCTTAATCAATCACTGTGAGCGCGAGTAAGGTTTTCTTGCAGCGTTGACCCAACATAAGCTTTCACTCTGTTTAAACGAACCAATCAAAGTTTCTCTTCCAAAAACGCAGTCACTTATCGATCGATTAAAACAAAAATCACTTTAATTGATGTGTAGGAGATTGTTACATTGTGTTGTTGATGACGTATTTTTATTTATGCATATTCATGAAAAAGGAGGAAATCTTGTCGCAAGCAGCCACTGTTCAAAAAGGAGCGTAGCGGATTCTCGCCCGTGGCTTGCGTCGATGCTCTTAAAGGTAAAACTTGTTTTCTAATGTACTGAGACAAAACACTTCAATTCAGAGGTCTAACAGTGTAATTGCATGCACGCTATAGTCTGTTCAACATTGTTAGAGGGTATCTTACCTATGCCGTTCAAAGTATTATATACACAGTGGAGGCACGCTACTGTTTTGTACATTTCCGGAAGTTGCGATTGCTGAATCGGCGCTGTCTTATTGCTACGACGGATCGCAAACGAACTGCAAATCCAATAGAGCGTCCTGCAAATGACCATACAGTCACTTAATTTACAACACCTTGGAAAATGGCGGATATCAAGCTTTTCGACAGGTTGTACACCCTAAGAAATGTTTCTGAAGTATTCAGCACAGATGTCTTTCCTTTAAAATACACAAGTCACCAAAAGAATTTGTAATTTTGCATCCACTGATAATGTGTTTGACGAGATGAGATTGCAGTTAGACGATAGTGATGCAGCAACATATCTAAATGATACAAGACTTTCTTGGTAGATATTGTATGTTCTATGTAAATAAATATTTTACTTGGTAGATACTGTATATTCTATGTAAATAAATATCTTACTTGGTAGATACTGTATATTCTATGTAAATAAATATCTTACTTGGTAGATACTGTATATTCTATGTAAATAAATATCTTACTTGGTAGATATTGTATGTTCTATGCAAATAAATATCTTACTTGGTAGATACTGTATATTCTATGTAAATAAATATCTTACTTGGTAGATACTGTATATTCTATGTAAATAAATATCATACTTGGTAGATATTGTATGTTCTCTGTAAATAAATATCTTACTTGGTAGATACTGTATATTCTATGTAAATAAATATCATACTTGGTAGATACTGTATATTCTATGTAAATAAATATCTTACTTGGTAGATATCGTATGTTCTATGCAAATAAATATCTTACTTGGTAGATAATGTATATTCTATGTAAATAAATATCTTACTTGGTAGATACTGTATATTCTATGTAAATAAATATCTTATTTGGTAGATATCGTATGTTCTATGCAAATAAATATCTTACTTGTTAGATACTGTATGTTCTATATAAATAAATATCTTACTTGGTAGATACTGTATGTTCTATGTGTATAGGTATCTTACTTGGTAGATATTGTATGTTCTATGTCTATAGGTATCTTACTTGGTAGATATTTTGTGTTCTATGTAAATAAATATCTTTCTTGGTAGATATTGTATGTTCTATATAAATATATATCTTACTTGGTAGATTCTGTATTTTCTATGTAAATAAATATCTTACTTGGTAGATACTGTATGTTCTATGTGTATAGGTATCTTACTTGGTAGATACTGTATGTTCAATGTAAATAAATATCTTGGTAGATATTGTATGTTCTATGTGTATAGGTATCTTACTTGGTAGATATTATATGTTCTATGTCTATAGGTATCTTACTTGGTAGATATTTTGTGTTCTATGTACATAAATATCTTACTTGGTAGATATTGTATGTTCATGTAAATAAATATCTTACTTGGTAGATACTGTATGTTCTATGCAAATAAATATCTTACTTGGTAGATACTGTATGTTCTATATAAATAAATATCCTACTTGGTAGATATTGTATGTTCTATGTAAATAAATATCTTACTTGGTAGATATTGTATGTTCTATATAAATAAATATCTTACTTGGTGTTACGACTCTATGGTCTAAGAAAAATGTAACAGAAAGAAAGTGAAACCAACAAATCAAGTAAAAATCAACAAGCAATTTATTACTAGATAATTAAAATGAAAAATCAAAAAGTCACTTACAGTAATGTGTTTATGTATCCTAATAATCCAATAAGAATGATTGTTCTAATCACAAGTCCTAAATATAGAATGTGTCCTTGAATGTTATTATGTGCCAATGGTCTCCAAAGTCCTGATGTACTAGAAATCTTGATGTGCTGAAGTCAAAATGAAGTAATCCAAAATCTCTGAATAAGTTCACATAAATTCCAAAATTGTCAATCAAAATTCCAAAATCCAAAAGTTTATGAGCACTGTTATAATCCAATGAATATTTAAAAATAATTCCTCTCTTAGAATTCGGAATGAATTTTCACAACTGTAATAGCTCTTTACAAGACTGATGGTAATGTCGAACTGAACAAAATGTCTACCAAACATGATATATATAAAGATTGGTCACATGACAGAATGTTCTAGATTGGTCACATGACAGAATGTTCTAGAATATGAGTCATCTTAATGGAATTTTAACTGTAAACAAAATCAACCTTGACCTTCAAATTGAGAAAACATATTGATCAAAACAACCTAATTCAAGGACACTAGTTATATATGTTTTTCCTAACAAACATAAAGATTTAAGCAAATATTAAAGTGAAGAAACATTTATAACCTCCCAAAACACATATACAACATTATATAAACATCATACATAACACCTCCCCTCATAAAGAAAAAGAAAGATTTATATAATAAAGCTTTCTTTTGAATATACATCTAATACTACAATAACCAAAATTACATAAGAACATGTTTTACGATACTGGACTTAATTACATCAAGCAATATTACATTTCTAGGCACGTGAGAGTGCATCTGCAATCACATTGTCTTTTCCCCTGATGTGTCTAATGTCAATGTTATATTCCTGCAATATCAAACTCCATCTCAACAATCTCCGATTTTTGTCTTTCATTTTGTTGATGAAAGTAAGGGGATTGTGATCACTGTACACAATAATTGGAGAAAGAGCTGAGGTAACATACACTTCAAAATGCTGTAAAGCCAATATCAAAGCCAAACATTCCTTCTCAATTGTGGAATAATTTTTCTGGTGCTTGTTTAGTTTTTTAGAAAAATAACACACAGGGTGATCCACACCACTTTTGTCTTCCTGAATCAATACTCCACCAACTCCTACATCACTTGCATCAACAGATAATTTAAATGATTGGCTAAAATTTGGTGCAGAAAGAACTGGTGCATTCTTAAGCATGGCCTTTAACTTGTCAAAAGATTCCTGACACTTGTCAGACCAATGAAATTTGGTTTTCTTACTCAATAAACTTGTCAAAGGTTCAGCAATTTTGGAAAAATTGGAACAAAATTTCCGATAATATCCAGCCATACCTAGAAATCGCATCAGTTGCTTTTTACAAATTGGAACTTGAAATTCAGAGATAGCTTTGACCTTAGCTTCTATAGGTTTAACTTGACCTTGTCCCACAATATGTCCTAAAAATGTGACACAAGCATGGCAAAACTCACTTTTGCTCAAATTAATTGTCAGATTCGCATCACTGAGTCGATCGAAGAATTTTCGAATGGTTTCCAAATGATCTTCCCAGGTGTTGTTGTAGATAATGACGTCATCAATATAAGCGTCACAATTATCAAGACCAAATGTTATCATGTTCATCAGACGTTGAAACGTTGCAGGCGAATTTTTCATTCCAAACGGCATGACTTTATATTGATAAAGTCCATCTGGAGTTGCAAATGCTGAAATTTCTTTTGCCCTTTCCGTCAGTGGAATTTGCCAGAATCCTTTTAAAAGGTCAAACTTGGTGACATATTCCGCATTTCCAATTTTATCAATGCAATCGTCCATTCTTGGAATTGGAAATGAATCAGTTTTGGTGACACTGTTGACTTTTCTATAGTCAGTACACATACGGAATGTATTATCTGGCTTGGGAACAAGAATACATGGTGAACTCCAGTTACTTTTACTTGGTTCTATGAAATCATTCTCCAGTAGATACTGAATTTCTTTCTTCAGATAGTTCTGTTTGAGAGGATTCATCCTATAAGGATGCTGTTTCACAGGCGCAGAATCTACAATGTCAACGTCATGATAAATTTTACTTGTTCGTTTTGGAACATCAGGAAACAAGTGCTCATATTCATGTAATAGCTGTTTTAGTTCATTTCTTTCCTGTTGTTGTAGATGTGAAAGTTTCTGGTCTAGGTTGTTCAATATTTCTGAATTCCGAAGATTGGTTATACCAGAGTCACTATAGTCTGATCGTACTCCATCGTTGATATCTTCACTGTGTGGGACAGGTACAACTAAATTAACTGAATAATTAGCTGAGCTATCTCTGTCAAAATATTCCTTTAACATATTTATATGACAAAGTTGTTTCTGTTTCCGTCTCCCAGGAGTGTTAATGATATAATTTAAGTCATTTACTTTCTTTTCAATGGTATAAGGACCAAACAATTTAGCCTGAAGAGGATTCTGAGGTATGGGAAAGAGAGCCAGAACTTTGTCACCATGTTTAAAACTCCTTTCCTGTGAATTTCTGTCATACCTTAATTTCATTTTTGACTGGGTAGTGTGAAGATTAGTTCTTGCTACTTCACAGGCCTTTGACAACTTGTATTTGAAATCAGAAACATAATCAAGAAGATTAATCTTTGAGTCTTCATTTGAAAGAAGTTTCTCTTTCAATAATTTCAATGGTCCACGGACAGTATGACCAAAAACTAGTTCAAAGGGACTAAAACCCAACGACTCTTGAACTGATTCCCTAACAGCAAACAACAACAAATGAACACCCTCATCCCAATCCTTTTCTGTATCAAAGCAATATGATCGAATCATATTCTTCAAAGTTTGATGAAATCTTTCCAAAGCACCTTGACTTTCAGGGTGATAGGCAGAAGATTTAAACTGTTGGATGCCTAATTCATGCATAACTTGTTGGAAAATTCCAGACATAAAATTTTACCCTTGATCTGACTGGACAGATTTGGGAAGGCCAACAAGTGTAAAAAACTTCACCAAAGCTTTCACAATAGTTTTAGTTTTTATATTTCTCAGAGGAATTGCCTCTGGAAATCTTGTTGATGCACACATGATGGTCAACAAGTATTGGTTGCCCGACTTGGTTTTAGGTAAAGGACCAACACAGTCTACCATTATTCTACTAAATGGTTCATCAAATGCAGGAATAGGTTGCAGATGAGCCTTAGGTATCTTCTGATTGGGTTTTCCTACCATTTGACAAGTGTGACAAGATCTGCAGTGTTTAGAAACATCACTTTTGAGTTTCGGCCAATAAAAATGATTCAAGATCTTGTGATAAGTCTTACGGACTCCTAAATGACCAGCCAAAGAAGTTTCATGGACTAAATTAAGAATTTCCTGTCGATATGACTTAGGAACAACAATTTGATAGCTCACTGACCACTCGTCACCAGCGGGTACATCAGGTGGTCTCCATTTCCTCATAAGGACCCCATTTTTCACAAAGTAACACACTGGAACTTGTGTGGCTTCAGTTTCACTAATAGCCCTCTGAAACAAACAAGATATCTCGGGATCTTGCTCCTGTTCAACGACAAGAGATTGTCGTTTGTCACCCTGAGTAGAACAAAGAGAATGAGTTGCCAAAAGAGGATCACTGTGATCAATACCGTTTGATTGATCAATACCTGAGGAAAAAGTGACCTCATCAAAAAACTGACCAATACATGTGTCAGCTAAAGGAATAATATCCTGATCGACATCAATCTCAAGAGCTCTTTTTGCCATAGCTCTAGTAACTGCACAAGCAGGGTATAAATCAGGGATTTCAGTTTCGACAGGATCAACTTTCTGATCCAAACAAGGCTTGTCAGTTACAAGTGGATTAACCACAACCTTATCTCCAGCTAGGTCATTGCCTAGTAATAAATGAACACCCTCTATGGGTAAAGAAGTCACTGCCCCAACAGTCACAGGTCCAGAAACTAAGTCTGATGCCAAATTTACACAATGAAGAGGAACATTTACAAAGCCGCACTCAACTCCCTGAACAAGAACACTTTCACTTGAAGAAGACTCCTCAGACAAAGGCAGAGTACCTGACAATAAAAGACTCTGAGAAGCTCCAGTGTCCCTTAATATTTTAATTGGATAGGTTTGGCAGAATCACCAATAAGTGATATAGAACCTTCTGACATGAATGGTTCATAAGCCTCCAAAATAGAATCAGACTGGGGTTTGTTTGACCCAACAAATGTATTGCTTTCAATACAAGACCGTGACCTTGACCTCGTAGAAATAAGAGCATTTGGAAAAGCTCTGTCTTTACTCTGTTGCTTATTTTTCAACTTGAAGCAATCAGAAATAACGTGCCCTTTCGTTTTACAATAAGTGCACGTAGGAAGAGATAAGGATTTCTGATCAGTCTTATCAGATGTTTGATTCCTAACAGTTGTGCTGTTGTGAAATTTGGAAGTACTCGAATGAGATTGAAATGGTTTTTTACCAGAAAACTGCTGAGAGGACGACTTATTGCCAAATGAAATTTTGTGAGTCAAGGAATAATCATCAGCCATACGAGCAGCATTTTCCAAAGTTTCCACTTTCTGCTCGTCAAGATCGGTTTTAACATCACTATGGATGCACCTCTTGAACTCTTCAATTAATATGAGCTGTCTGAGGTTATCATAAGCTTGATCAACTTTCTTGGCTGAGCACCACCTATCAAATAGTTGTTCTTTATTCCTTGCAAATTCGACATGAGTTTGTCCAGTTTCTTTTCTACAATTCCTAAACCTTTGTCGATATGCCTCTGGTACCAACTCATAAGCTTTCAAGATGTACTCCTTAACCAAATCATAATCAGTGCTTTGTTGTACTGACAGTGAAGTGTAGACTTCACGAGCTTTGCCAATAAGTACACTTTGTAATAACAAAGTCCAATGCTCTCTGGGCCATTTCAAGTTTTCAGCTATTTTCTCGAAATGAAGAAAGTATTTATCTACTTCTTTTTCCTGAAAAGGGGGTACTAACCTAATATATCTAGTAACATCAAAACCTGAACTTGTGTTTAAAGGAGTGGAGTGTGCTCTGTTTGCCAGTTCTAATTCTCTTAATTTAAATTGCATTTCCCTTTCTTCTCTTTGCATCTGCATTTGCCTCTCTTCTTTCTCTCTCTCCATCTGTATCTGCATTTGTCTCTCTTCTTTCTCTCTCTCCAACTGCCTCTCTTCTTTTTCTCTCTCCCTCTGCCTCTCTTCTTTCTGCATTTGGATCTGCCTCTCTTCTTTCTGCATTTGGATCTGCCTCTCTTCTTTCTGCATTTGGATCTGCCTCTCTTCTTTCTCTCTCTCTCTCTGAATCTGAAGCTTTGCCAATTCTAAATCAATCTGTTTCTTTAACTCTAATTCCCTTAATTTCCTGTCAGAACCAGATACAGGCTTTCTCGTCAAACTTAAAGCACTGCTATTAAAAATTCCCTTTCCTACTAAATACTGAATCAAAATAATCTTTATCTCCTGTTTTGTCAATGATACTTTTGCCTCAGATAGACTGTATTTTCTGGCAAGCTCGAGCAACTCATCCTTTCTCATGCACTCTAACCCCTCCTGGGTAGGTTTTGAAATGAAATTCTGAACATTAGATGCCATTATAAATGCTTGTTGGTTTTACACAAAACAAATTTCTCTATTTAAAATCTTTGCCAAAGACAAAAAAAATTCAGAGACAAAATCAATATGAATTTCAAAGATAAATTTAATATCTCTAATATGCTTTAATGAAATTCAGATCCCGGACGAGCCCCCAATTTCTGTTACGACTCTATGGTCTAAGAAAAATGTAACAGAAAGAAAGTGAAACCAACAAATCAAGTAAAAATCAACAAGCAATTTATTACTAGATAATTAAAATGAAAAATCAAAAAGTCACTTACAGTAATGTGTTTATGTATCCTAATAATCCAATAAGAATGATTGTTCTAATCACAAGTCCTAAATATAGAATGTGTCCTTGAATGTTATTATGTGCCAATGGTCTCCAAAGTCCTGATGTACTAGAAATCTTGATGTGCTGAAGTCAAAATGAAGTAATCCAAAATCTCTGAATAAGTTCACATAAATTCCAAAATTGTCAATCAAAATTCCAAAATCCAAAAGTTTATGAGCACTGTTATAATCCAATGAATATTTAAAAATAATTCCTCTCTTAGAATTCGGAATGAATTTTCACAACTGTAATAGCTCTTTACAAGACTGATGGTAATGTCGAACTGAACAAAATGTCTACCAAACATGATATATATAAAGATTGGTCACATGACAGAATGTTCTAGATTGGTCACATGACAGAATGTTCTAGAATATGAGTCATCTTAATGGAATTTTAACTGTAAACAAAATCAACCTTGACCTTCAAATTGAGAAAACATATTGATGAAAACAACCTAATTCAAGGACACTAGTTATATATGTTTTTCCTAACAAACATAAAGATTTAAGCAAATATTAAAGTGAAGAAACATTTATAACCTCCCAAAACACATATACAACATTATATAAACATCATACATAACACTTGGTAGATACTGTATGTTCTATATAAATAAATATCTTACTTGGTAGATATTGTATGTTCTCTGTAAATAAATATCTTACTTGGTAGATACTGTATGTTCTATATAAATAAATATCTTACTTGGTAGATACTGTATGTTCTATATAAATAAATATCTTACTTGGTAGATACTGTATGTTCTATGTAAATAAATATCTTACTTGGTAGATATTGTATATTCTATGTAAATAAATATCTTACTTGGTAGATACTGTATGTTCTATATAAATAAATATCTTACTTGGTAGATACTGTATGTTCTATATAAATAAATATCTTGCTTGGTAGATACTGTATGTTCTATGTAAATAAATATCTTGCTTGGTAGATACTGTATGTTCTATGTAAATAAATATCTTACTTCGTAGATACTGTATGTTCTATGTAAATAAATATCTTACTTCGTAGATACTGTATGTTCTATGTAAATAAATATCTTACTTGGTAGATACTGTGTGTTCTATGTAAATAAATATCTTGGTAGATACTGTATGTTCTATATAAATAAATATCTTACTTGGTAGATACTGTATGTTCTATGTAAATAAATATCTTACTTGGTAGATACTGTATGTTCTATGTAAATAAATATCTTACTTGGTAGATACTGTATGTTCTATGTAAATAAATATCTTACTTGGTAGATACTGTATAAATAAATATCTTACTTGGTAGATATTGTATGTTCTATGTAAATAAATATCTTACTTGGTAGATACTGTATGTTCTATGTAAATAAATTTCTTGGTAGATATTGTATTTTCTATGTAAATAAATATCTTACTTGGTAGATACTGTATGTTCTATATAAATAAATATCTTACTTAGTAGATACTGTATGTTCTATGTAAATAAATATCTTACTTGGTAGATACTGTATGTTCTATGTAAATAAATATCTGACTTGGTAGATACTGTATGTTCTATGTAAATAGATATCTTACTTGGTAGATACTGTATGTTCTATGTAAATAAATATCCTACTTGGTAGATACTGTATGTTCTATGTAAATAAATATCTTGATAGATACTGTATGTTCTATATAAATAAATATCTTGGTAGATATTGTATGTTCTATGTGTATAGGTATCTTACTTGGTAGATATTGTATGTTCTATGTGTATAGGTATCTTACTTGGTAGATGTTGTATGTTCTATGTAAATAAATATCTTACTTGGTAGATATTGTATGTTCTATGTGTATAGGTATCTTACTTGGTAGATGTTGTATGTTCTATGTAAATATATATCTTCCTTTCAGATGTTGGAGCTTGAAAATACCCGTGCGTTTCCAGTAAAAAATTTAGCTAGTCGTGATTCAAACAGCGTCGTGGATGCCAAAAAATCGCAACTTCCAGGAAAACAAACGATCGTTCCGACGCCGTGTATGTTCTGCTAGTAACAACCAAGAATCATGAAATCATTGTCTTGCCTGCTTGGACCTGCACAAATACATCCCAAATCTGAAGGAGACACCAGTGTGCTCAAATATATATATATATATATATGTATGTATGTATGTATGTATGTATGTATGTATGTATGTATGTATGTATGTATGTATGTATGTATGTATGTATGTATGTATGTATGTATGTATGTATTAGCGTTTAACGGCATGTCAGCACAATAATTGCTATATGGTGCCAATTAAAAATAAAGCTCTAAAATTGTAAAAAAAAGAAAATATAGCACAAAACACTTTATAAAATGTATGGAATTTAAAAAAAAAAAAAAATACTTTGTAGTCACTGAGACGGTCGTCGTGAGTACGTTTGACAAGCGCCACCAATGCTTCACTCAATCCAAATCGATAGTAACTATCTAAAGTATTGTATTTTCCATCAGTTGATTGGATAGTTTTAGGTACGAAATATTGAAGTAAGTTACCGTGTGAAAAAGGTGCTTTGCCATGCAGCTAGAAGCCTTTGACATTACATGCGTATTTCATCCTGGTAGAATTTTATATTCCTAATCTATGGGTTAGACGCAATGACAAAACATCAAAGGAAATCATAGCATAATTTATACAAAAGCCTCAAAAGAAATTATAAGGCATATCGAGCGATCATTTTAAAATAATGACGAATAGATGGACATAATATATATATATATGAGAGCCTAAGGTAAGATATGTGTGTTGATGACTCGAGGATCACTTTGTAGCACTTTTTTTTTATAATTTAAATTCTGTCTGCTCAATTTTGATCGCCCTTACACGTTTCTCTTGTATCATGCCGCATTTCGTCGGTATATTTATTACGGATAAGTGAACGCAGAATAATAATAAAAAATGTACATAATTTGGCTTAAAGTCAGTATATACGTTGTGTCTGGCACGATTTTGACGAAGAACATAGACAGTTAATACTACATAAAGGCTGTTACAACTTTGCTTTTTTGTCAAATGGGGACGGGGGCAATAGTTTTCTACGGCGCCCACAAACCTATGTGTCTTATCATTGTAATGCTTGTTGTCATCAGTTATACATGACCTTATATATATATATATATATATATATATATATATATATATATATATATATATATATATATATATATATATTAAGGATGTTTGCAGATGATGCCCAACGCACCAGCCAATCATAACGCACGGCAACGTTACCAACGAACCGGTAAACGATATTTCTGCGGACTGGCAAACAATAAATATGGCGGAACCGGAATCAATGGAGAGGATTTGTGATCGATTTCTATGTTTTATTCATTTAAAGACATTACTGGTGCTGCTAGTAATAGTCACACAGAATATCTACAAAATTCAACTTTGGCCTTTATTTTCCGTGATAAATAATTCCTTAGAGATTGGCTGTGAATCTTAAAGTTTGTCAGTTACGAAGTTAAAATCATCGTTAAATAAAGATTTTCATTTTTCGGGAATTATTTCGAGGTCTGTGTTCGATTCCTACACTCGCCGCTAGAGAGCATCAACATAATCCAAGCAGTGTTCAAAGATAGAGAACTTGTGTTTATTGTTGTATCGCTATTAATTCATTGCAACGCATTGTACAACGATTTTTTTACAGCGCAGATCCAATGATGGTGTAAGTATATATCCTGTTAAAGTAATGGAACTATTGGGATCAGTGCTGAGTAACTCGCCTCCTTAAATGAACGAATATCGACATATGGGCTGTGTTTTGGCGATGCTCTAAGGATGAACATGTTTCATTTTGATCACTGGTTGGCCGTTTCTGTGATTTGGTTGAGGTCTTGTCTTATCCGACCAAAGTGTAAACGGACCATTATGATAGCGTGGCAAGATGATGGATAAGTCAGCATTCCTAGACACAAGCATATTGTATGCACGCCAAAAAGAACTTATACCATTAAATCAATGAATACAGTTAGTAAAACATATTCTTTTCTTTAAAAGTAAAATATACAAATTTTCAATTAGATATCAATTTGTGATTCTGTTTCTCCTATTTGGTTTGGCCAAAGCTGTTTTCGCGAGTACACAGGAACATGTTTTGGGTCATAAAATCTATGTCAGAGCAGGCTTATTTGGTCAGACCGTCAAAACGCACCCCTAACTGGAGAATACCATGGACAACGTAGGTAAAAAAATTATTTGATAAGGATGTCCACTTTTGTAAGTTCACCGATTATTGCGAAATCATATTATCATTTCATTATTACTGCATCGATATAACTTGAATTTTTACCTCAATTGTTCGAATCGCTTTGAACTCTTGGAGAGATTAGAAGTAACATGGCCTAATTGCCATTACTGTTTCTTACTGAATAATAATAATAATAACAATAATAACAACAACAACAACAACAACAACAATTAATAAATAAATACAAATAAAATGCTTCTTATAAAATTTAGTACTCACAAGAACAGTGCTTTGAAAGAAACTGATAAAGTAGACGAAATATGTATACACCTAGGGAAATAATTAGCGACTTACGAACTGCCGTAAATGGGCCTTGCAGGCTTTCTGTTTCAAAGTTCTGACGTGAACTCAATAATTATGTTGTGGTGAAAATATAAACTCGGCAACATTCACCTTTCTTGATGTATCTTATAAAAGAAATCTGTGATCTTTAACCTGTGTCAATTTTATGAATTTTTAAAATACTCATTCAGCTATAATTTTATGAAGAATTCGTAACAGGGCACTGTTTCCTTTACTTTTCTACCTTGCAGCTCTTCCATTGGGTAGATATTGAATTAGTGTTAGCAATACGCAGCAGCATGCAGTGGCGTACTAAGGATATATGGCGCCCGGGGCGACGATGATGGCCCAAAGGGCCAGAATACGCGGCCCAAACTTTTATCAGATGTTTTGGCGCCCCAAGACCTCTGGCGCCCGGGGCAACCGCCGCACCCCCCCCCCCCCCCCTCGTTAGTACGCTAGAGGCAGGCTGTAAACCTTTTCGTGGTTTTGGATTGTTTTGAACTATTGGCTATGTGAAAATGTCCATGTTTCTAACAGTTAAATACTCCAACATTGTATTATCGACCATCCTTAATCAGGTCATGGGAAGTCTTTTCTAATCGTGGCTTGCTTGCTCGATGGCTGAAAGTCATGGATTTAATATTTTGTCTATTTCGTACAGATAAAGCACTAATTTCATACCTTGTGTAACAATACCAACATTACCAACCAGGAGGTGATATCAGTTACTAAATTTACAATAAACCAGTCTTTTAATCAGAATTCTAGCCACACTAAACACGCTAGGAGTCCAATTTGCAGCACCTCCTTACTTCCTTTGTCTCAGATTTAAATTACCTCTTCATATCTAGGTTTAGTTCTGTTCCAAGAGGTGATATATATTTGAACTTTATCTTGTAATTAATGATCTATACTTATGCGTAGTCACAATAACCGTGCACTCTAAGGCAGATCGTGACTATCTACTACATATTATCGAACATTTTTTAAATCTTAAAGAATGTAATGGATGGAGATGAACATGGAAATGAACGAACTTCGCTCGGTTTTCATATTTTAATACATAAAGTATAAAAATTGTGATTCTTAATTATTATTTTTTTTTTTTTTTACAATTGATCAGGATCCCTTTGATACTTTCTAATGGAAATTTAAAACGGAATTCCGGAAAAAGAGATACACATAAAGTCCGCCTGACAGGCAAAGTGTTCGTGAAGTGTTATCGATAGCTTTTCGAGTTTTAAACAAAAAATGCACATGTATGCTTTGGTGTATTGTTTTTGTCCCATTACTCAATGAAAATACTGAACCTTAAGTCTGGCTTACTCTTTTAGCATGATTTCATTTCTAATGTCTAACAACATTTTCATCCTGTTAAGTAGTCATGCCAACAGTCCGTTGTAATAACTTTCCATCGTTACTGCTCTCTACTGCTCCACCCAATAGAAAACATACTCTAGTTCGCCAATCCGTTGTATTAGCTTTATATTGTTATGTTACTGTTATTTACTGGTCGAGCTAATAGAGAACATACTTTAGTCTGCTTGTCCGTTATATTAGCTTCCCATCGTTATGTTACTGCTCTGAACCAGTTACTAATACTAGCTAATACCTAGTCCGATAGTCCGTTCTATTAGAGTCCAATCGTCATGTTACTGCTACTTACTGGTCCAGCTAATAGAGAACATATTCTAGTCCATTGGTTCGTTGTATTAACTTCTGATCGTTATGTTACTGCTATTTATTTGTCAAGCTAATTGAGAACCAGTCCATTGTATTAGCTTCCCATCATTATATTACTGATATTTACTGGTCAAGCTAATAGAGAACCTACCCTGGTCCACTAGTCCGTTGTATTAGCTTCCCATCAGTATGTTATGATATTTACTGGTCAAGCTAATAGAGAACATACCATAGTGATCACGCTCCTGCTTCCTGGTCGTATGGTAATCTATTAAATTGCTTGTGTCAGGCATGGTGCATACTGTCACACGATGAAGCCGGGTTGGGACTGGATTAGTGAAGACACCGAAAGCAACTGCGTTAATAAGATGTTTATTTATAAACGCAATTTAAAGATGAACAAATCTGACACCATTATAACAAAAAGATAAGGAAAATTATAAAGTTCCTAACATGGAACATTCAACAACAAGTAACTCAACGAGAAAAATCAAAGATGGATTTAACAAATGGAATTTTAAACAAACGTGAATAACATCCTATCACCAATCGACAAATAAGAGTATATGATTTACACCCCAATATAAACAAGGTCTTATTAAGTACCAAGGGTGACCAAAGCATGTGATTTATGCACTTATCAATAGAATACTCCTTTATCCATCAATCTGTTAACTCGTCAATTTATCAATTTAACAAGCGATGTTGGAATATGAATTTATGAATCCGTCGTTCATATAACGATATTGAAATGGGGATGTACGAAATTATGAATATGTCGTTCATATAACGATATTGAAATGGGGATGTATGAAATTATGAATCTATCACACATATAGCGATATTGAAATGGGAATGAATGTAATTTTGCACAGATAGCAATATTGAGATAACAATCAAATGGAACACGCAATAAATATAACTATCGTGGCGTCCGTTTGACTACCAAGATGTATCTACGGTTCCACCCGCTCTAGTCCATGGTCAAGGAGCCACCACGCATGGTCCACCCCTCCCAGTCTGTCGAAGGGTCCCTCGAGAGCCTTCACATTAACACAGACCCGTTGGTCGAGAAGCCTTGGTCCCTCGCATCGAGAAAACCAGTACACTCTTCCGAAACAACGTCACCAGACACAGCGTACACGTCACACGAAACCACACAGAGTTCTGTGACTTCACACACCACCAAACCATACATATGGAACAGCTCTACAGCTGAAGTTTTGCTCCCGTAAAGGGGTAAGCTTTCTGACAAGACTCATCGTAGTGTAATTTGTTTATAGAGAATTCGCTCTATATGTACTCTAGCTGTGACAGATATGCGCAGCAGCTAGGTACGTGAGTTTTCACTGCAGGCAATTTGCACGTGCAGCATGGGGTGAATCGCGCTCAGTATTTCAAAATAACTAGAGCCGAAAAAAATAAACAACCCCCGAGTAACGCTCTAGTCGGAAACGAAACCCGAATACATTTTTGATCACATATACACATTGATATAAACCATACAATTCCGTGACAATACCTCCCCCCTTAAAAAAAAAGTGGAAGCACTTTTAGAAAATCACGGAATTTTGCAAAAATACAAACTGAAACGTATTATTTACATTACCAGAATATCATGGTAGGAAAAAAAAAACTGCAAATCACACTCTGCTTAAATAATCGGCCCCTACATTTTCCGACCCTCTGATTGCTTCGATCCGCAAACGATATGGCTGCAGAGCCAATGCCCAACGCATTAATCTTGCGTTGGCAACTTTTGCCTTGTTCAAATATATGAGAGGCTGATGGTCCGTTTCAGGACAAATTCCCTTCCGAAAAGGTACGTGTGGAATTTACCTACACCCCACACCAGTGCCAAGCACTCCTTTTCGATCACGGAGTAGTTTTGCTCCCTAGGCAGCAATTTCCTACTAGCATAAGCTATGGGTAACTTTACCCCGTCTTGCTCCTGTAGCAAAACTGCTCCTAAGCCCGTGTCGGATGCATCAGTTCTCAATATGAACGATCTATTTAATTCTGGCAACTTTAGGATCGGTGCACTGATCAATCTTGCCTTAAGGGCGTTAAAAGCTTTCTCTTGGCATAAACCCCAAGAAACTTTATTTGGCTGCCCTTTCCTAGTCAAATCCGTCAATGGACTAGCTATAGCGGCGAAATTTGGAACGAACTTCCTATAAAAACCTATCAATCCAAGAAACGATCGTATCTGTTTCTTGGTTTCTGGCCTAGGAGCGTCTTTAATCGCGTCAATTTTATCAGGGTGGGGTTTTAACTGCCCTGACCCACTTACTAGATGGCCCAAGCATTCCAAGTTAGAATATGCTATGCTACACTTGGAGGGTCTCGCTGTGAGATTTGCCTTGCGGAGTCTGTCAAACAGATCGACTAATGCCCTAACATGCTCTTCCCAGGTATGTGTATATACTAGAATATCGTCGACAAAACTATCTACGTTGTTCGTGCCTTCCAACAATTTTCGCATAAGACGCACGCACGACGCACCGGCGTTAACCAAACCAAAAGGCATAACCTTAAACTGGAAAAGACCTTTAGGGGTCGCGAATGCCGTTAATACGCGAGCATTTTCAGCGATGGGCACCTGCCAATAACCTTTTGTTAGATCTAATTTAGAAATGTACTGGTGCCCTGCCAATTTTGAAAACAAGCCCTCCATGTCTGGCATCGGTTCAGCATCAAACACGGTGACTTTATTTAGTTGTCGAAAGTCTATACAAAATCGATTAGTTCCGTCTTTCTTTCTAACCAATACCACGGGGGAAGAATAGGGGGAGTTTGAGGGTTCAATCACTCCCAGGTCTAACATTTTACCTACTTCCTCATCGATTGTCTCCCGTGCGTTAAAGGGTATTGGATATCCCTTTATTCTGATTGGCTCCGAGGTATTCAAGTTTATTTCGTGCGTTATTAATCCAGTATTACCTGGTCGATCTGTAAATACGTCTGGGTACTTACTTAAAATTTCCCTGACTTGCTGACGCTGACCTTCAGGTAATTCCGGGCACACGCTGACCATATCTATTCCCTCATTTCCTACAACCATGGGGTACTCGAGGGGAATTTCTGTGTTGGGGTCACTCGACTCGTCTTCTATGGCCGCAATACATACGACGTTCAAAACGCCCTTTTCAACAGTTTTATGGCATAAATCACACGAACGACAGAATCGTGCTACGTCACTATTTACGCCTGGCCAATAAAATTCTCTTAACACTTTGTCAGTCGTCCTCTTCCTACTCAAGTGACCTGCACTACCGAACTCGTGCGCTACTCTAAGTATACGGGACCTGAATTTCTGGGGGACAACCAGTTGGAAACACTTTCTACCATCCAACGTGGTAAATTGCCTGTACATTAAACCTTCCCTACGTATAAACTTCAAACTTGAACCGCCCTTACAATGTTTCGCGGTACCGGATACGATCCTCTCCGCGGTCGCGCTCAAGGACGCGTCATGCCCTTGCTCACGCGTAAATTCATCGCGCGAGATATCGGTCACGGCTTCCGGAAGTTTCAACTTACGTAATGGCGTTTTCTTCGCCTGCGCCTGCGCCCTAGTTTCAGCCGTTTGTACAACGGGAAACCGGAAATCAGAGAGAGTTGGGAGTCTGGATCCCTCGACATTTCCGATAGTTAGGTCGTATATGGGGTTTTCCATACACAGAGCTTCTACGGTTCCGGTCAGAAAAGGCGTCTCGATTTCTATTCTCGCGACGGGAACGCGATCAATCGTTTGATCTAATAACATGCACGGGGATTTCCAACCAAGCATTTGGTCATCCCTAACGAGGCTCCGCTTTACTACGACGCCCGTGCACCCGGTGTCGCGTAAGACCGTGACTTCTTGACCGTTGGCGGTACCAGTAGCAGTCGGTACTCTCGCCTCGGGAAAAAGACAAGTGCCGATCGACTGAATAACATCACGACCGATCTGCGCACGCGCTGCGGATTCGTACACCGTATTCACGTTATTAGTCCCTGAATTATCACGCGGAAAATCATCGCGCTTACCGCCCCCTGACCATGCTCTGCTTTCGATAGCAACCGCGACCCTCTGGACAAACCCCTTCCTTTTCGGACAATCGGGCGTGATGTGACCCCATTCCTTACAGGTAAAACATTGTCTATCCCTACGATTCGTACCCTTCCCAGATTGAAAGTTTCCACCTTTATGTGTACCAAGTTTCTCGGGTTCTCTGGGTCTCTGATCTTTTCCTTGATTACCTCCCTTGTTATCCCTTGAGATCACATTCTGGGTACCTCCCCGAGCTTCGGCGAAATAGTCTGCCTGAGTAGCCATATCTGAGATATTATTGAAGGACTTTTCCCTCAGGAACAAGTACAATTCCCTACCACAAGTGTTTAACAGCTGGTCCCTAAGTAGAAAATCGGTAAGACCCTCAAACGTTTTTTGGATCTTACCACATTCAACCCAACGCTGGAAATAATTCCCCGTCCTACTGGCGAACTGGGTGAATGTCTCGCCTTTCTCGGGTTTACTATATTTAAATTTTTTGCGGAACCCTTGTTCTGTCAACTCGTATCTCTTAAGGAGTGCCTCTCTTAACGCGTCATAGTTCAATGCCTCGTCCACGGGTAGACGCGAATATACATCTAGCGCTTTACCTTTAAGTAACGCGCTGAGATGGAGCGACCAATCATCTTTTTTCCACTTTTGGATGGTAGCATATCGCTCAAACCTATGTAAATAACTATCTAAGTTATCTTTGTCATCTTCGAAAGGGGGTAATTTAGGGCCTCTTAACTTTGATTCTTGTTGACCATCTTTCTTAGCCTCTAATAATTCAAATTTCCTTCTATGTTCTTTCTCCATATTCCTGTCTTCTAACTCTATGGTTTCTAACTTTGCTTGTTTCTCAAGTTCTCTTACCTGCTCTATTCTTTCCCTTTCTGCTTCCCTTTCCCAACCTATCCTTTCCTTCTCTGCCTGTTTCTCTAACTCTATCTTCTCCTTCTCAAATTCCATCTTCTCCCTTTTAAATGCTATCTTTCTTTCCTCGGCTTGCTTGTCTAATTCTAACTTTTCCTTCTCCGCTTGCTTCTCTAATTCTAACTTTTCCTTCTCATATTCCCTTCTTTCCCTATCAGCCTGCTTCTCCAGTTCTAACTTTTCCCTTTCTATATCTCTCTCCTTTAATCTTTGATCCCTTTCCCGAGACTGCTCCTCCTGAACGAATTTTCTAAGGGCCTCCCCCTCATACCCAAACTGTTTACCCAACTCCACTAGATCTTTGAGTGACGACATGATAAATACTGTTGATAAGATCACCAATCCTAAGTGCACTATCATATAACACATACAATTTTTAGGACTACACGAACCAACCGTATATCCCTTCTCCAAATATATGCAATATGTATATATGACAAACAAATGGTAAATAAAACAAAATATGAGTGAGGTATTCACTCACCCGCCTGAATTAGTTCTTGTCAGGAAGGTCACAATCTGAAATAAATAACTAAAAAAAAAACTTACCGGAGTCAAGACCTATGCAAACTAACGTCCGTGCTCCCACTAATCCAATTATCCCACTTCTGACACCATTTGTCACACGATGAAGCCGGGTTGGGACTGGATTAGTGAAGACACCGAAAGCAACTGCGTTAATAAGATGTTTATTTATAAACGCAATTTAAAGATGAACAAATCTGACACCATTATAACAAAAAGATAAGGAAAATTATAAAGTTCCTAACATGGAACTATCAACAACAAGTAACTCAACGAGAAAAATCAAAGATGGATTTAACAAATGGAATTTTAAACAAACGTGAATAGCATCCTATCACCAATCGACAAATAAGAGTATATGATTTACACCCCAATATAAACAAGGTCTTATTAAGTACCAAGGGTGACCAAAGCATGTGATTTATGCACTTATCAATAGAATACTCCTTTATCCATCAATCTGTTAACTCGTCAATTTATCAATTTAACAAGCGATGTTGGAATATGAATTTATGAATCCGTCGTTCATATAACGATATTGAAATGGGGATGTACGAAATTATGAATATGTCGTTCATATAACGATATTGAAATGGGGATGTATGAAATTATGAATCTATCACACATATAGCGATATTGAAATGGGAATGAATGTAATTTTGCACAGATAGCAATATTGAGATAACAATCAAATGGAACACGCAATAAATATAACTATCGTGGCGTCCGTTTGACTACCAAGATGTATCTACGGTTCCACCCGCTCTAGTCCATGGTCAAGGAGCCACCACGCATGGTCCACCCCTCCCAGCCTGTTGAAGGATCCCTCGAGAGCCCTCACATTAACACAGACCCGTTGGTCGAGAAGCCTTGGTCCCTCGCATCGAGAAAACCAGTACACTCTTCCGAAACAACGTCACCAGACACAGCGTACACGTCACACGAAACCACACAGAGTTCTGTGACTTCACACACCACCAAACCATACATATGGAACAGCTCTACAGCTGAAGTTTTGCTCCCGTAAAGGGGTAAGCTTTCTGACAAGACTCATCGTAGTGTAATTTGTTTATAGAGAATTCGCTCTATATGTACTCTAGCTGTGACAGATATGCGCAGCAGCTTGGTACGTGAGTTTTCACTGCAGGCAATTTGCACGTGCAGCATGGGGTGAATCGCGCTCAGTATTTCAAAATAACTAGAGCCGAAAAAAATAAACAACCCCCGAGTAACGCTCTAGTCGGAAACGAAACCCGAATACATTTTTGATCACATATACACATTGATATAAACCATACAATTCCGTGACACATACTGCGTGGAATCAATTCGCTAATTGACACCAAAGTTATTTGTGTAAGTTTTACAGATCAACAAGTGCGAAAATTTCATAATGTAAAGTTTTTCTTTACAAATGTGACCAAGACGAATACTTACTCGATTTTGATATCTGCGGTTGCATGTATTATAACGGAGAGAAGCGCACAGTTCTGCGGTTGTCTGTATTATAACGGAGAGAAGCACATAGTTCTGCAGTTGTCTGTATTGTAACGGAGAGAAGCACACAATTCTGCGGTTGTCTGTATTGTAACGGAGAGAAACACACAGTTCTGCGGTTGTCTGGATTATAACAGAGAGAAGCACACAGTTCTGCAGTTGTCTGTATTGTAACGGAGAGAAGCACACAATTCTGCGGTTGTCTGTATTGTAACGGAGAGAAACACACAGTTCTGCGGTTGTCTGGATTATAACAGAGAGAAGCACACAGTTCTGCTGTTGTCTGTATTGTAACGGAGAGAAACACACAGTTCTGCGGTTGTCTGTGTTGTAACGGAGAGAAGTACACAGTTCTGCGGTTGTCTGGATTATAACGAAGAGAAGCACATAGTTCTCCGGTTGTCTGGATTATAACGCAGAGAAGCACAAAGTTCTGCGCGAATGAATAAAGCTGGTACCTTATACAATTTCCCGATTCCAATTCCTTCAAGACATTAGTTCTTTTTATTTTTCCATAATTGGGATGAGGATATTTAAAGTAAAGTGGATACAACGTCGATATGCTAAACTTGAGCATTAAGAAGGAGCTCGATGAAAAGAGATCTTCTTTCTCTTCTCTTCGAGCAGTAATGGCTGTATGTTTCCATTCCCTATTACAAACTGCACTAAAATCACCTTTATTTCTAAATTTGTCATCGATGATCAAAACAGATTTCTAAAGTACAAAGACAAAAAGTTCCGAAGTAAAATGTACATAAGGCATTTAATTATTAATTATCACGCGCTCTCTATGGAGAAATGTTAAAATATACTTCTCTCGTTTTTCTCTCAATTTGAAATTTCTGGGATTAGGTTATAATTCTGCTTCTGACTAAGAAACTGTGTTATGCTTGGTATGCATAAGAGTTAATACATTAAACAAACTGTGCTATGCTTGGTATGCATAAGAGTTAAGACATTAAACAAACTGTGTTATGCTTAGTATGCATAAGTGTTAAGACATTAAACAAGCTGTGCTATGCTTGGTATTCATAATAGTTAAGACATTAAACAAACTGTGTTATGCTTGGTATTCATAAGAGTTAAGACATTAAACAAACTGTGCTATGCTTGGTATGCATAAGAGTTAAGACATTAAACAAACTGTGCTATGCTTAGTATGCATAAGAGTTAAGACATTAAACAAACTGTGTTATGCTTGGTACACATAAGTGTTAAGACATTAAACAGCTGCACTCATTGACTTTGATTTTTACTTACAGGGTTTCCAACAAAGAACTGTTATACAGACAATCTAGGTAGTTACGACAGGAAAACACCATTAACAAATTCTTAAAAAGGTGAAATTTTCAAATAGAAGTTTATAAGCCTCAGACTGTCCTGAAAAGATTTAAATAAACATATTGGATCAATTCTACGCAAAAATAAAGTGTTACCTTGGAGATTTCTATTATGCTGCTTTTAAATATTACTGGCATTAATTTTGCTAAATCTAGTCCTCATTAAATCCAAGGGATTGAAGAAAAAACCCTACTTTGCCTAGGAGCAGACGACATTAAAATCCAGCAGCGAGTTCCAGTAATTGAAAACTGAAAATGTGAATCGAGACAGTTTAATACTCTTACTATCGTGAAGAAAATAAAGTAAACAACAATTAGTCAAATAAAAAAAAATATGAAAGCGAAGCTACACCAGGAGCTCGACACATTGAAAGAAGAGATATTGAAATTCAAGTATGCAAGATTCTGTAATCTCGTTTGGTGGATCAAACAAAATTGGAAATACAATTTTAAAAAAAAACTATTATCGCTATTTTAAAGACCTTGACCTTCTGGTCAAAAAGCAAGGCTCACGGGGATGATCTATGATTTCTCAATAAAATGTTCACTGCTTCTATTACTTTAATCATATGGGAAATACATTTTTATGAGCAAAAATAATCATATTTATATTTCTCTAAAGGAGACATTTTATTTGCAACTGGTAGGTTATCATTCTAGAAAAATCTGGAAAAGTTTACTCTTATCGTACTGAAATCGACTTACATAACAATATCACATCATCTGTACGTTTTCAACCGAAAAATTCACTTTCAATTGAGACATACAAAGATTATTCGTAAACTTGATCGGAAAAAAATCACGAAGGGACATTATTTTGAGCTGAGAACATTGTTTAGAATGATATCTTGTGTGAAATATGCGACTACGTGACATAAATCAATATGGAATAAAGCAGAACCGCAAAATAACGAAAATTGTGTCCTTTTTGTCCCACACTGTATACAAATACTACTTGCCAGGAGTGTACTGGGTAAGCAACTCGGCCCTGGACTTATCTGCCGGGACAGGCCCGGGGTTTTGCTCATACCAGTAAAACACCGGTAAAAACGGATTTTTTGGACGGCCCACCGGCCCACCGATGTGGCGGTTTGCCGAGACAGGCCTGGGATTTGTCGGTATGCCCAATGGCCAGTACACCACTGCTACTTGCTAAGCGAAAATAGGACCCTGCCGATTTATTTTCTTATTCAACACAAGGGTGCGTGTACATAGGAACATTTAATTCAAATAGATCATATATTAGCTGGAGATTTTCTGGTAAATACACCATTTCGTCAACTATCTTGCTGAATAAGACACCGTAGTAACTAGATATTACCATACTAAACGTAAAAAGTAGCCAATGTTTTTCAATGCTGGCAGTAGTTGTCCTCCTTTCAGTTACAATCAAACATTGATATTTTGGCACAGTTGGGAACTGAAATAGCATTCAGTTCGCTTGCATTTAATGGTTGGGGATCATCATATAGGAATCAGTCCGCTTGAATTTAGTGGTTGGGGATCATCATATAGCAATCAGTCCGCTTGAATTTAGTGATTGGGGATCATCATATAGCAATCAGTCCGCTTAAATTTAGTGGTTGGGTATCATCATATAGGAATCAGTCCGCTTGAATATAGTGGTTGGGAATCATCATTTAGCAATCAGTCTGCTTGAATTTAGTGGTTGGGGATCATCATATAGGAGTCAGTCCGCTTGAATATAGTGGTTGGGGATCATCATATATGAGTCAGTCCGCTTGAATTTAGTGGTTGGGAATCATCATATATGAGTCAGTCCGCTTGAATTTAGTGGTTGGGGATCATCATATAGGAGTCAGTCCGCTTGAATTTAGTGGTTGGAGATCATCATATAGGAGTCAGTCCGCTTGAATTTAGTGGTTGGAGATCATCATATAGGAGTCAGTCCGCTTGAATTTAGTGGTTGGGAATCATCATATAGGAGTCAGTCCGCTTGAATTTAGTGGTTGGGAATCATCATATAGGAGTCAGTCTGCTTGAATATAGTGGTTGGGAATCATCATATATGAGTCAGTCCGCTTGAATTTAGTGGTTGGGGATCATCATATAGGAGTCAGTCCGCTTGAATTTAGTGGTTGGGAATCATCATATATGAGTCAGTCCGCTTGAATTTAGTGGTTGGAGATCATCATATAGGAGTCAGTCCGCTTGAATTTAGTGGTTGGGGATCATCATTTAGGAATCAGTCCGCTTGAATTTAGTGGTTGGGGATTATCATATAGGAATCAGTCTGCTTAAATGTAGTGACTGGGGATCATCATATAGCAATGAGTCTGCTTTTGCACATGGTTTTCGGCGATAACAATTTATTTGTAATCTGAAGGCAAAGTACCAGTGACAAAGTTTGTTCAGGACAAATACCGGTAACTTCTTTAAAAGGAACGATCTAAATACAATGTAAACTTACGTTGCTGATCTGATAAAATTTTGCACAATTCGACATTTTCACAAGTCGGTAACCATGTTCACTATCTACGTAATTTTGAATAAATTAAAACAAATTACCCAGAGTTTGTCTTTATTTGGTCATTGTTCATCCATTGGGGCTACAT
Source organism: Margaritifera margaritifera (assembly GCA_029931535.1). Classification (NCBI taxonomy): domain Eukaryota; kingdom Metazoa; phylum Mollusca; class Bivalvia; order Unionida; family Margaritiferidae; genus Margaritifera; species Margaritifera margaritifera. The sequence continues at coordinate 813,301 of JAQPZY010001215.1, read as the reverse complement.
AACTATATTATTTGGTCATTGTTCATCCATTGGGGCTAGCTAAGGAAGTTAAAAATTTTAACTTTGTTTTTAGCAACTTGCGGTATACGACTGAATTACTTATAGTAATAGCAATTAATTGCACAAGTCACAATATGTAAACATTGTCATGAGATGAAAAGTTATTTTTGCTTTGTAATATTTCTCCGATTAAACCTTTATTCCTATAACAAGGTCTGACTCATCATAAATCATCAACGAACACAAAACATGACGTTATATTCAAGCTGGTAAAGCATCGCCTCGTGCTTTCTTTGTTATGATAATGTTCTCACGTGCAATTTTATCACCATTAATGCAATTCAGTAGCAATTGGACACATACTACTAATATATTCTACATGACGTATATATTGGGCGTCGTTTACGGATTTTTTCTAGGGGTGGGGGTCGTGATAGTGGTGGTGTGAAAATGTCACAATGTGCAAATATTGTTATCTGATCAGCGATGCAAGTTTACATTCCATTAAGATATGACGTTTTTGTAAAAAAAAAAAAAAAAAAAACAAGTTTGCGTTTGTCGTCCTGAATAGACTTTGTCATTGGCACGTTTCTATCATATTTGTCGTCCTGAATAGACTTTGCCATTGGCACGTTTCTATCATATTTGTCGTCCTGAATAGACTTTATCACTGGCACGTTTCTATCATATTACAAATAAAAATGTTGCGGCCAATAAACATGTACAAAACCGCGTTTGAAGAGAGTTTTGAACAAAATACAAGCAATTGGATGACGTATACTATCTGATTCAGGTGATATTGAGAGACTGGCCCTCTGCTTTATCTTATCCAACCTGCATTCCATGTTCTTGATGACGTGTGTTTAGTGTAGTCGACAACGATACAATTAGGTTCGTAAACAGACTATACCACTATAACCACAATTTGGGACCATTACACGTGTTGTTTCAAAGACGATTACTGTTGTGCTCACTTGAATGCTCATGGTAAACCGATTTAATCCAAAATGTACTCGTAGTGTTTGTTTGCTTGCATTATTTTGTCTATGTGGACCTATTGTCTGTGTTTGTTTTGTAAATGCAGGCCAGAGTATATGGCAGTGAAGTTTGGGAATATGAAAATCTGGATCTAATAGAAACATCGTATAGCAAATTTACGAAATTGTACTCCAGATTATAGATTACATGCAGAATTAGGCCGGCATCCTCTACACATCACTATCTATCCTATCTATCTATCTATCTATCTATCTATCTATCTATCTATCTATCTATCTATCTATCTATCTGTATGTCAGTCCGTCTGTCTGTCTGTCTGTCTATCTATCTATCTATCTATTTATCTATCTATCTATCTTATCTATCTATCTATCTATCTATCTATCTGTCTGTCTATCTATCTATCTATCTACACACACACACACACACACACACACACACACACACATATATATATATATATATATATATATATATATATATATATATATATATATATATATATATATATGTTGAACTTTTAGCTCATAGTTCTTGCTCATCAACCAAAGGAAAATAAATTGTCAAGTATGCTATGTAGATGATTGATGTGCTTAGACGTTGATTCTAGCCTAAACAGATAACTCATATAAAGAAAATCCTTCAAAACATAGGAACATTTGATTTATGGTTAAATAACATAAATAATGATATTAGTACTACAAGGAATACTAATAAAAGTGTCCTCTTATATCAATACAAACAAGACTGGTAATCTGTTTTATACATATCTTATATCAATACAAAGAAGACTGGTAATCTGTTTTATACATATCTTATATCAATACAAACAAGACTGGTAATCTGTTTTACACATATCTTATATCAATACAAACAAGACTGGTAATCTGTTTCGTACATATCTTATATCAATACAAACAAGACTGGTAATCTGTTTTATACATATCTTATATCAATACAAACAAGACTGGTAATCTGTTTTATACATATCTTATATCAATACAAACAAGACTGGTAATCTGTTTTACACATATCTTATATCAATACAAACAAGACTGGTAATCTGTTTTACACATATCTTATATCAATACAAACAAGACTGGTAATCTGTTTTATACATATCGCCGAAAGAAGGAAAACAAATATAAAACAGGTATCCAATTTAAAGAATATTTAATCAAATTTTCTCCCAAAAAGTGAAACTACCTTTATTGAAAATCAGGTTGTCAAACCATAAATTACCTGTTGAAACTGGTCGATGGGATAAAATTCCATATTAAGATAGAAAACGTATCAGTTGTCAGATTAACGTTTTCGGTGACGGATTCCATTACCTCTCTGAATGTGAATTTTTTTAGGGAGGCAGGACGAAGTTTGGTTAAGAAATATTACTTTTCGTCTGAATATCTTGAAATATCAATGTTTAATGGCAAATACAAATAAAAATACTAGTGAAAAACTTAAGCATATTTCTTAGCAAGATTATGAGCGAATTAGAAACTAAATATAGGTCTCCATAGATATATATCCTGATTTCACACTTAAACCGATCGTGCCACTTTTATATATTAACTGAAATATATCAAAACATATTTCATTCAAATTGTTGACATTAGTTTTATGTAGAAATCACACCGAGCATTTAAAAGGTGAACTTCACTTTTCTTTAGATACTCATTCGACTTATGATGTTTAAATAATCCATGTTATCTCTCTGTCCCTCTCTCTATGTCTCTTTGTCTCTCTTTCTCTCTCTCTCTCATTTTATGGGTGTATCTTCTCCCTCTTATTTATATTACACATGTGGTTATAAGAGGAACACTATGATGACGTCTTATGTAATATAACCTTGATTGCACTTGACTTATTTGCCATACATATAAGACCTAAGTAAAAATATTGTTTCAGTAAAGTGTTGTTCCGTTCTGTACTTTCAGTATCGCTGACGATCTGTACCGACGTTTACAAAAATGTATGAGAATTAGGGTTTTCTATTGTTCTTCTTTCTTATGTGGATCTAACAACAAAATTTTTAATTAAGTCGTGGAGAACAATCGACATTGTTTTTGCGTTGTTTCGATGCCACGACTGTATGTATTAGAGGGGAACTCAGCCATGACACTTGAAACATAAAAAAGGGGGATTACTGAGTCAGTGAAAGTTACAGCAGGTGTTTTGCAGAGTGTGTATTTTATATTTATTCTGACATGTTCATCAATCAGGAAAATTACTCGAAGGTCCATAACATTTTTTACCCACTTTTTGTTGCATGCCACTTTTTTATCCTTAATGAATTGCAACAAGGCAAAGTAAACTAACTCTTCTATATCCAGCTTAAAGGGGTTGACCGTTGCTTAAATTTGAAGCCAGTCTTTCCCCAATAATGTGTCAAATCAAATGGCTGATGTCTTGCAAAGAGTCAAAGTCCATGAGTATTTGTCATTGAAACAATATGAAGATTTTGACTTCATTTCACCAAAACTTGTATCAGTCTGACTTTTGAAAATGTATTGCTCTTCTCAGAGAAAAATGACATTTTTATTAATTTTATTGCTAGCTGAGATATTAAGAATAATTATTAAAATAAAGACCTTATTATCATTATTGTATGTAACAGAGTTAACCAATTAAACATTGCACATTTTATACGTTTATTTACTTTTAATATCAAGGAAAGTACTTAATCGTTATCTTCATATTACTACCCATAAAAATGTAGATATCTCTTTCTCCCTACGGAAATATTTTGTGAATTATTCAACTTATTTGATTACACTGATCTGCATGTACATGTAATTTCGTATATTACTGTTTTTTTCTTCGTATATTGTACACTATCGATATTGATACCTTGTTGTTTATTGTACTATCCGCCATTCAATTCATATAATTGAAAACGTATTCACACAATCCGTTTGGGCTACTATTGGAATGAATAAAGACTCTCTCTTAATGTTGACCTTTCTGGATATCGAGGACAAACGTTTGTATTTGGACAAGACAAAAGGATGATATTCCATAAGCAAAACCAGAGATTTCACGTGGACACTAGGTTCACTCACTCCTTGCATTTGGATGGAAGCTTTCTGAAGACAACTGGAGAAAAGATTTGATAGCGGTAACTCGACATTTAGGAATGGCTGGAGGAAATAACCGGACACCTGTAAGGGTTTAGGTTTCTATTTATGTTTAATTCATATACCATCTCTACAGTTTCTTTTATAAACAAAAAAAAAAAAAAAAAAAAAAAAAAAAGAAGAATAAAACATTTGAGGGTAAACATTATATCTGGTGTCTGAAGTTCATTTATCGGGTAGATGGGTCAGAATCGTTATAAATTAAAGAAGAAGGTAATACTATTTTATTATGCCCCCAAGATTTTCCTCTGAGGGTTATGAAGAAGCCTGACTTTCTAGATACTGGCACTCAAGTTGTTGATGATGGAAGAGTGCTCGTATGTGATACAAAACTTCGAAAGTTTCCTTGTAAGTTTATATCTATAACCAGCGCAGAAGGCTCCCAACAGACATATGGCAGTTATTTTAAGCTGAAATAACTTGGTTGTATGTAACTGCTTGATAAATATTATTCTTTGCAATTGTGCATGCTGGCAGATTTTCAGCTTTCAATCTTTATTGAATCAAAGGAATTACCAGAGCTACTTCGTCTAGTAGCATACGACACTTAAATTCATTAGGGAACTCAACTAATTGAAAGCTGAAACTTTTAATTGAAGAAACAAAATGCAAAGCAATGATCCTTTGGAATAATACAATAAAATAAGATGAAACAAACCAAAACAAAAGTGCTGCAACTCGATCATTATATGCAAAACCTCTGCCTTCTGATAAGTAATATGAGATCTGAAATTGAGAGAACAACTCATTTCTCTATAACTAATGAGTCTTTATTAGGTGTCAACATTTACCTACCTACCTACCTACGTACCTACCTATATGCATCCATCCATCCATCCATCCATCCATCCATCCATGCATCCATGCATCCATCCATCCATCCATCCATCCATACATACATACATACATACATACATACATACATACATACATACATACATACATACATACATACATACATACATACATACATACATACATAGATACATACATACATACATACATACATAAACCTCTGGGTTACAGGCTGATAAATGGGTACATGAAAATAGTGTGCAGTAGATTCTACATCTATTGTTTTAATCGCTATTCCTATTTCCATCTTCAGAGTTGTAGATTTCTAGTTCTACATATAAACTGGGTTCTTGACATTGTTTTAATTCAATCAAATAACGATCTGAAGTCTATTGATTAGATTATAAAACCGCAAACAGATATTCTTGGACTGAGCTTCAAACATATTTTGATAAAAATAGAACATAAACATATTTGTAAACAAGCAAGACATTTAAATTTTCCCAGAAGTCCCAATTACGCTTTCCTTCTAATACGCTGATGCATAGACATGCGCGGTTTGAAAAAAAGAAACTTCGTAAACAAAGACGATATTCAAATGGAAAACAGATAGTTTGTAGTAATTTTAAACAACTGTAAAAAGAGGTAACAAACGAGAAGAAAAAAAAACAGTACATAAAATGCACTTTTTTCCGTTGTATGATTTGCATTTCGATAAAAAAAATGTCCCCATATCCGTATATTATATCGCTGTGGGACGTATAAAAAAAAAATAAATAAATAAAAAAAACCCAAACAAACAACCAAATTGAAGATAATCATCCCAACGAAATGTATTTATTTATCCTGATGTCAGTTTAAAAAGTGGCAACGTGTATTTGGAGAATGAAGGTACGTGTTTAATTGGATTTGGAAATACACAAAACTGTATAGTGTTTTGTTCGGGGTCTGAGTAAAGAACGAGTTTAATATGGTCTAGGGATAGGTCAAGGCCGCCAGGTGGAGACGTATTCGTATGCGATATCAAACGAGTTATTTCCCCCAACTCGGAAAAAGCACGTATGTGTTTTTGTATTTATTACATACCCCGCCCCCTTTTAAACTCTCCAAATATTTGCAGCTACACTGTGTCACTGGAATTTAAAACAAATCAGTATTTATACAACATTGGTGCAGCTAACAGTATCGCCAGTGACAACGTTCCAAATAGCTCAGTCTGGGTGTGCGACACGGAAAAATGGATTGAATATCCGTACCGAACACCAGATCAACTATGAAGATTAAATGGATAAAATAGCTGTTAACTTGATGAACCCTACCCCGTGTCCTTAAAAAATAGAGCATAGTAGGTCAGGATTAGGTGGAAAAATCTATTACCGTATATCAGTGCTGGATTACCCAATAGGCAGACTAAGCTCGTGCTTAGGGCACCAGCAAAGCAGGGGCACACACACACACACAAAAAAAAAAAAAAAAAAGGATGAGAAATTACGGGGGGAGGGGGGTTTGAATTACATATTGGGGGGGGGGGGCACCATAATCTTTTTAGTGCTTAGGGCCTCTAAAGGTCTTAATTCGGCCCTGCCGTGTATACTCGCGTATAATCTCGATCCAAATGAAAAATAACATAGACCCTGATCTGCCGGCGCATAATGCACTGGCAGATCAGAGTCTATGTTGTTTGTTCTACTGATTAGTCCTTACAAACTGCTTAGACCCAGATCTGCCGGCGCATTATGCGACTGCAGATCTTGGACTATGCAGTTTGCAGTTGGTATCGGATTATACGCGAGTATATATGATAATATTAACATATAAAACGGACGTCTATAGTTAAATTTCCTTTAAGTAAGGTATATATGAACAATTAAGTTCAATAAAACCTCATCCCCGAGATAGAAACAGCGTTTACAAACCATATAAGTATGAAGAATTATTCAACGCAAATTGTAACTACCAACAGTTTCTAAAAAGCACAAGTTAAAGTTTTCTTTTTCTTTTTTTTTTATAGAAATCCTGCCTTTCTAAAAGAAGTCACGTTCAGTTGCAGTGTACACAAATGGGCCTAAAATCGGATTAAAAATGCATACGAAGACATTATGAATTGAAGACACGCTCTTATTAACATTTTATGTGCAAACCGTGTACTGATTGATATTTTCCCGGGGTTCATTGATGTTCAGTTCATTTTGTGTTTCTACAATAGAAAAAAATCATATGATAAATAATAATAATAATAATAATAATAATAGATGTTGTAAATGGACACAATTTCATCAATTTCTACATCAGCTTCATCTAATCAGTTTTCCTCTTCTGCCGATAGTAATAAAGCACCATACAAAAAAAAGCTTAGTAAGAGATCATTATATTATTAAACATTAAACGAAGTTTTCTGTCATACCAGCAATAGTTACCCTTCTCAGACATGTCACTGAGAGTGTGTCTCTTCAGATAATAAGGATACAATTAGTAGAAATTGCATACACAGTGTGCAGCAACTGCGACGAAAATAGGACATGATATACTCCCTATATAACGTAAACACCCGTGACGTAGTGGTTTAGAGCGTTGGTCTACAACTGATAGCTCAGATCCCGGCAGTAGAGACGTGAAATTTTAATTAGAGCTTTCCTTAAAATAGAGTTCCAAGAACCAATACCGCCACAAAACAACAGCAAACAACAGAAGGCAGAACACTTTTGTTCTCTTAGACTTTCGTGATGGCAGGTAATAAGCAGAATATATTCAGCAATACATTACTCGCTACTACGAAGTTTTTAGTACCGTATATACTCGCGTATAAAACCGATACCAACTGCAAACTGCATAGACCCAGATCTGCAGTCGCATAATGCACTTGGTAAGGACTAATCAGTAGAACAAACAATCTAGACTTTGATCTGCCGGTGCATTATGCGACGGCAAATCAGGGTCTATGTTGTTTGCATTTGGACCTAGTTTATACGCGAGTATAGACGGTAGTCTCCAGCCAATAAATGAATGCTAAAGTGAAATTGACAACGAAATCTTGACCTCTATTACAGGGCATACAGGACACAAAACACGAAATCTTGACCTCTGTGACAGGGCATAAAGGGCATACAACAAGAAAAGAATGAACATTAGTTTCTATGATATCAATGTATAGGTAATATAATGAGTCGATAAAAACAGGATATTCATTTTGTTTTCTTTTTTCTTAAGTCATAGGTCTTGAAATCTGCTTCAGAAGCTATTATAATTGTGCACCTATAGAAGTCGGATTTTACTTGGTGAAAACCTCAGTTTTTGAGTAACCTTGGAGGTATCTCTATTCTCATTAAGCCAATCATTTGTTTTTTCAACAGACAGTAGTCCCTAAGAAAATATTAATATTTATTGTCTTATTTTTCCGGTAGATTTGCTAAGCAGTGAAGAATGTTACTTGCATTCGATAGAAAGAAGCATTAAAGCCTACACAGAAAAAAAGATGTTTATTAAGTTCAGCATCTGGGCTTGTGAATTGGATGACAAAACAAACAGGTGTGATTAGGAATTAAATTAGTATAATGGAAGCTTGGAGTGTCAACCAGAGTGAGAACTGTTAGAAGCATAGTTCATGCATCGGTAATTACCTTGATTTGCCACTGCAACTGAAGCCCCGTATTAAAAGCACGCAGTCCACTCATCGAATTCCTATACTCATTCACATGTACAAAATATACAGTTAACCTGTTGGAGGTAACATATCAAAATATACAATGTACTATCATTAATATTGAAAAATTACCATTGAATAAACATATTTATTCCTACTTGAAACTCACATATCAGGATGGGCCTTCGATGTAGACTAGTATATATATATATATATATATATATATATATATATATATATATATATATATATATATATATATAACATGGAACAATCCATGTGGTATGAGGTAAATACAACTACTTAACCTATGTTATTATAGAGTAAAATGTAGGTCACAGTGACCTTGTTTGGTTGTAAGTGTTTAGTTCTAACAAAGATGCGTCCAATTATCAAGTTTCATGATTGGAACAGCACCCAATGAATAAACTGTAAACAAAAAATGTCAACAAAGTCAATGAAGCACGAAATACAATGGTGTGATACTAAGAGAGATGCACATCATCAATAATTTCACGATTCTTTAACGAACAGTACACGAGAAATGAACATTAGATACAAAATTTAACCCAAGTCAACGAAGCGTGACACATGGCGCATCATTAACTACTTCTGCAGTGAGGCTGTACTGGTTAATCAAGATACATCCCCTCACCAAGTTTTAGCATTCTAGATCGGACTGTATGTACATAGCATGCAAAATACATATGTGGTTATGGGCTAAACATAAAGCATAATCTAAGTCAATTAAATGTGAAATTTAGGTCACGGTGACCTTTTTTGTAAGGTTTGGTAGTAATAGAAATATATGCAATCATATAAGTTAATGATTCGAGCTTAAACAGTTAAAGTATAAAATTTAAACAAAGTCAGTGAAGCGTGAAATATAGGTCACAGTGCCATACGTTTGTGATGAGGGTGCAGTACTCGCCAGGATGTATCTCCTCACCAAGTTTCATGACCATACCCATTATGACCATATATTATTTGCCTTCATCACATCAAATGTATATATTATTTGCCTTCATCACATCAAATGCATACATTATTGCAATGCCTTCATCACATCAAATGTATACATTATTTGCCTTCATCACATCAAATGTATACATTATTTGCAATGCCTTCATCACATCAAATGTATACATTATTTGCAATGCCTTCATCACATCAAATGCATACATTATTTGCAATGCCTTCATCACATCAAATGCATACATTATTTGCAATGCCTTCATCACATCAAATGAATACATTATTTGCAATGTCTTCATCACATCAAATGTATACATTGTTTGCAATGCCTTCATCACATCAAATGTATACATTATTTGCAATGTCTTCATCACATCAAATGTATACATTATTTGCAATGCCTTCATCACATCAAATGTATACATTATTTGCAATGCCTTCATCACATCAAATGTATACATTATTTGCAATGCCTTCATCACATCAAATGTATACATTATTTGCAATGTCTTCATCACATCAAATGTATACATTATTTGCAATGTCTTCATCACATTTCTTTGCTATCTCTGACATATAAAGACTAAATTATCCAAATATAAAATAGTCCGTGCGTCTGGATTTATGTTTAATCTATATTATCTTACGTCAACACTTTTTAAAGCTTCCATATCAATCTATTAGCTGTAAAAAGCAGTGCTTCCGTGTAATTGTTCTTCATAAAATATTCATTGCATTATAATTAACCTTGTTCAGCTGCTGACGTGCCGTTAAGCCCTATACATACATACATACATACATATATACATACATACATACATACATACATACATACATACATACATACATACATACATACATACATACATACATACATACATACATACATACATACATACATACATACATACATACATACATACATACATACATACATACATACATACAAATAGGAGCAGTGCTCTATCCATAATTCAATATTTGCATTAACCTGTCTGTTGCATTGTTAATTTTGGGAGCTGACTAATTGGCATATATAAATTCCGATATCGGAAGCAGTCAGTGTTTTGAAGAGGTATCCTGTTTGGCGAAAAATACTTATGGAACATTTTAATGAACCATTACAGAGAAAAACGTAAGAAGAAAATTACATTTTTACTGTGTAACATTCAGCTATGTAGTAAAGTTTTGTCGACAAACTCATTTCAAAGAAGAATATAATTACAGTGTTTGGAGATGTGGAGGAAAACCAGATTACAAGTACTTAATCAGTATTTGATTTGGAGACAAACCAATAGTAAACATAACATTATCATGCGCTATGACAATTTGCTCAGTAATAATTAAATCCTATAATTACATAGATTTATTGGATCATGAAAAGTCAGTTCAAAATTGATATTGCCACAGCTGCTATTGGGTCTGCGATTGGAGTAGAATCGCCACTGTGGCGATATGACATCTGAAGATACTTTCTTACTGCTTTAGGATCGGCCATATGGAAAAAAGGAATTATGAAACTGTATTCATTCATTCATTCATTCATTCATTCATTCTCTCTCTCTCTCTCTCTCTCTCTCTCTCTCTCTCTCTCTCTCTCTCTCTCTCTTACTGCCATTCTTTTATTCTTTTACACTTTACAATAGGGACTTCTCTCATTCTCTCCTCCTGCTCCTGCTCTCTCTCTCTCTCTCTTTCTCTCTCTCTCTCTCTCTCTCTCTCTCTCTCTCTCTCTCTCTCTCTCTCTCTCTCTCTCTCTCTCTCTCTCTCTCTTCTCAGTCGAGTTACTTTCCTGTACTATGCCTTCACAAGAAGAGAAATTTTATGATGTGTAGAATGATCTAATTAATACATACATGCAGCTATATTACCCGTTGATTGTGTGCACTCTGTTCCAATGTTATATTATGCTGTTTTATATGTATTATGGGCCTCTGTCCTGAAATATTTAATAAATTTGTTTTACTTGTACTTGTAATTCCTTTACAATTTAACAATTCTTTCATTAGCTGTGTACCACGTTTTTATTATGACACAAACAGTTCCCAATATTCATGGAATGCCAGTGGGTTTTTTTCAACATGAAGACATAATAGCTATCATCATCAACAACACGTTACAAGCATTTGACCATAAGAATCTTTATTTGTATACCATTTGTTTAAATATTACAATCTCCTGGGATTTATTCCCCCATTGTTTTCCTTCGTTTGCGGTATACAATAAAAAGGTTTATACGGTTAATTTCGTTACAAAAATAATATAACGCAACATTTTGAGTTGAGTTCGTATTCTAATCTATATTTTAGGAAAGGGGGAAAAAAGAAGAACCGCATTAATGAAACTGTCAATCATGTTGTAAGAAAATAGTTATCAGTAATAATTAGACTGTTATTAATATTTTCTGGATTCAAGTTTGTTTATTGTATCTTGTGTTCGTAAATATGATAGTTTGATGGACTGTACATGGCAACATTATATTCAGTTTAATCATATATTGTTAGTGGATAAAATAGTCTTTAAGCTACGACAATTGATCCACTTTCTTATAAATGTTGCACTATCATACTACACACCTTGGCAGGTAGTCGTTTTTACAAATAATAACAAAATAGATACTTTGCAATGCAGGTAGTCGTTTTTACAAATAATAACAAAATAGATACTTTGCAATGCGAGTAGCATTTAACCCCATCTCTCTCTCTGTCTCTGTCTCTCTCTTTTCTCTCTCTCTCTCTGTCTCTCTCTCTCTCTCTCTCTCTCTCTCTCTCTCTCTCTCTCTCTCTCTCTCTCTCTCTCTTCTTATTTCAGGAAAAGAGGAATATAATCCTTTATATGCATCAGTGTTGGATAGGAAAAGTACACTTAAAGGTCATCATTGTGCATCAGACACGAGGCATCTGGCCCGACGGTGGGATTTTCCTATCCAATACCCATGTATAATAAAGGATTAGTTTTCTCACTTTCCTGAACGAAAAATGAAAGTCTAAGTCCATATGGTGAATACTAGGACAACTTTAAAACAGCCAATCAACATTTAAACACAATTCAGCGTTCCAAGAACCGAGGTCGAGGGCGTCCATGTAATGACAATACAGTGTCCGAATTATGTACTGACGATAGCTTGCGCAATGATACAAATGTGAACAGGTTTCAAACAAAAGAGTTTACTCTTATCCATAAAATTGAACGAGACAGACAAAAACAAAGTAAATAAATAAATAATGAGATGCTCGATTCAGCTTTGATCATGAATCGATTTTCTTTTCATAAATAATAACAAGGCGATGCTTTTAAAAAAAATTTTTTCATTAAAACAACCCCCCTCCCCCAGCAATTACAACAACTATTGTTTTTGTTGTGTTTTTTTTTTTTTACTCGAAACCGGATTACCGAACATACATACCTGTAGCTAGGTCGATTAGTACAAAACGTTCTGTTTGCGGGACACCAACTTGAACCGCTGCACAATTCAGGATGTAAATGTGTTTTATTTTGTGTTTATCTTGATTATTGCGAAGGAATGCTTAAGCAATGGCACAAATCAGGGAGTTTTTACCAGTTTGTGTGTAATGTGATTGCAGCATAGGGTCATGTGATGAAAGACAGCAGACACATGATGAAAGAGAGAGATATCCCCCAATCACTGGTCTTCATTGAAAAACACGATCACATACACGTAGGAACGCGAGGAAGAGATATTCCCCGTCGTTGTTCTACACTACAAACACGATGATACACACGTAGGAGTTTGGGAATAATCAAATCTGTATTTCTTAAAACTTACACCACGAAGGCTTAAAGCAGTAGAGCCTGTATAGTAAAGCAGGAATGTAACTACGTGTATCTTAGGTACCGTATATACTCGCGTATAATACTTTACCTACTGCATAGACCCAGATCTGCCGTCGCATAATGCGCCGGCAGATCTGGGTATATGCAGTTTGTAAGGACTAATCAGTAGAACAAACAACATAGACCCTGATCTGCCGGCGCATAATGCGACGGCAGATCAGGGTCTATGTTGGTTGGATTTGCGAGTATAGACGGTAATATCTTCTGTTCGAAAACCGTTAGAGTAAATCAGAAGAAGCGATGTACAAAAACTACTTACATAAACAAAAAAGAGAGTGTATAGGATCTATACTTTCAAATTTAAACTTCTCAGATAAAAAATATAGTGCTTATCAGACCCCATGTAGGATACCTAAGTAATGGGGTATTTGGAAAATTTAGAATTTTATAGACAGGGCAAGAATATCTGCAGATTTTATGATTGCAGAGCGATGGGGGCAGGGTGGGGGACAATTAATTGTCACTTTTGTAAAAGAAAAAATCTTATGTCAGTCAAATAACCACTTTTATGAAGAACTTAAAATTGGAAGAAGTGTTTCTTGAAAAAAGACAATTTTGAAACGTGCAATAAAAAATTACTACTTTTCTTAAAAATCTTCTGTCTACGTCTATTTCTCTTCTTTCTCTTACATATCCTAGCTGTACATGAATGCTAAAATGAATGTTTTAAATACTGCATTATACATATATATTCTGTATACTGCTAAAATAATAACAGAAAGTTACGACAGTTATAAATACAGCAATATCATCATATATTTTGACATACATTCTCTACGTTTTGCCTTACTCCGTCCTTCTTGCTCTTTTTCTGTTTCGCTTTAGAACAAAATTCTTCATTTTTCTCATGATAAATTTAATTGTATAGATATCATTATGTATATACAACAACACATATGTGAGAAAAGGCATTGTAAGGTAGTCCGTGGAATGGTTCATCAACCCACAGCTATGTACAGGGAATATTAAAGAAAGAAAAGAGAACATGATGTTATTAGGAATTGAAATATAAACTTTCGAATGTGCTATTTCGAAAATGCCTAATAACTCGTACAAGTGCAACAGATTGAACTGATTTTAGGTTACACACAAATCTAGATTGGTTCTTATGAAAAAGGACCAGATAAGATGAATCACCATGTAATAAGACCACTGTATACTACGAGAAACCGTGTAGAGTTTTTGGACACCGTGTAGATATTTCAAAATGGCGGACGGTGAAAGTTCGAAGAGGTAGGTGCTTAGAAAATGTACCTTTTATTTTGACGAATGATATTATCTGGGCAAATGAATGTTGCTGATATGCATGGGACAGTTTTCATACTGACATGCATGGGACAGTTTTAATACTGACATGCATGGGACAATTTTAATACTGATATGCATGGGACAGTTTTAATACTGATATGCATGGGACAGTTTTAATACTGATATGCATGGGACAGTTTTAATTTTCAAAGTATGTTCACGCTTATAGCACATATTCGGCGTCCAAAGTGAGCGGATTTCAGTTTTCAAAATTTGATGCGGAGAGCGAGCCCGTATTTCGATAAGTATTTCGTTTTGACATCAACCTGTGACCAGTTTTCGTAGAAAATATGTTATATATGCCCAACAGAGTCCAACTAACTGTCTTTATACCGCCGGTGAAGGTGCATCGAAGGCAATATTTGAGTCTGGAAAAATGCAAGGTTAACCGTGTAGACGTCATGATTTTTGGCGTGCTTACCGTGTAGATCGGACAAACTTTTAAAGAAAAAGGTCACCGTGTAGATATAGTTTTTGTTTACCGTGTAGATGCAAAACAAATGTTGGGATCTGATTTATTTTTCCTGTACTTTTATGAAAAAGGATCGGTCAGGTGCTGGAATGCACTCGTTGAGCCTTCACAGCGTACAAAAAAGATTTAGAGTTGACGATTTATGAAAATATATACGAGTTCGTTGGTAAATAGAATTTATACAAACTGAAAACAACTTCAATTAACCCTCGATAGCAATGAATTGAATATAAATTTATGCTAATTTCGTGTATTTTTCAGATTCGCAGCCATGCATGAGTCTTTCACTGAGACTGATGATAATGATTCCGTCATTTGGCCAGACTGCGGGAAAACTTACAAAACCGAACAAGGATTAAAGAAACATGTACTAACCAAACATTCCTTGGGAGATGCAAAACAGAAGTACTAGTGTGATATATGTAACAAGGAATATTTGGAAAAAACATCAGATAGCCGCCATTATGCTTCAACACGGGGGAGATGCATACGTGTGCCCACATTGTGAAAAACGATTCACTAAAAAGTTTTCCTTAAAAAGGCAGACACAGTATAAGTGTTAATCATGTTCATCCGTGTTTCATCTGCAGTAAGCCCGCGGCCCACAATTCTGAGAACCTATCCTTTAACACATTGACAAGTCGCCATTAAACTACATGTATATTTGACCCCTGTATCTGGCAAAATTAGATCTCACCATAAAGTTTGATCACTGCGACCAAAATGTACTGTTTGTACTTGCGTATAAGTCGGATCCAACTGCAAACAACATAGTCCCTGATCTGCAGTCGCATTGTACGCCGGCAGATCCTTGGTCTATGTAGTTTGTTAGGACTAATCAGTAGAAACAACAGCATAGACCGTGATCTCCCGGTATATTATGCGACGGTAGATCATGATCTTTGGAGTTGGACTGGTATTATACACGAGTACAATCGGTAACAGTAATGTTTACAGATGTACTATTTTTTTCTACCATATCAGTAGGGAGTCAGACTCGTCTCTTAACAGCCGTTCTTTAGAGCTCAGCGTAACCCCCGATTCCTGCTGGACAAACCTCAACAATTTATATGCATGCAAAATTAAAATCACTTTCGTATTTACATTTTGTACGGTTGTTATCAATTTTATGTTACTCCCTTCTCACCCCCCCCCCCCCCCGCCCCCACCCCAGTTGTGCAGGTGTATTGAGTAGGCCTGAAACGGTTACTATTCTGTATATGCTATCCTTCTTTGTTTTCTTTTCTGCTCGTTTGTACCTTGATCGTAATACTCAGATGATGAGAGTGTCAGGAATGTAAAGAAGAAGAAGAAGAAGAAAATGGGCCAACTGGTAATTTGTAGCAAAATATTTTCAGGCATCACATATATACATTTTACTACATCCTGAGGTCAGTAAGAGTTTTTCTACACAAACGAAATATTAAAACAAATAACATGAAATGTACAGATCTTTCATAAAGAAATTATAACTGATAGCGCAAAGGCCAGAAAACTTCATGGAAGAGGTAGCATAAATACCGCAAAATTAATTAAAAAAGACCATCTTTGGTTCATTTTCCCTAATCTATCACCTTTTAAAGCTAATTTTTTTTCTCTTCAATATTTTATTTCTGTTTCAGATGAGAAATAAATGCACTCAAACTATACGAATTACATATCTAATAATGCACTAAAACTATACGAATTACATATCTAGTAATGCACTCAAACTATACGAATTACATATCTAATAATGCACTAAAACTATACGAATTACATATCTAATAATGTACTCAAACTATACGAACTACATATCTAATCATGTACTCAAACTATACGAATTACATATCTAATAGTTTTCATGAATGCTTATCTGATTTACAATGCATTTGCCCTTCCAATAATTAAAGAAAAAGACCGTGTCCAACGTACGATTTAAATTTTTAAAATTACTGAGAAGAAATGGTTGAAGTATTCCTCAAAAATCTTGCTTGTAACGGCAATCATAGGAAAGATGAACATAACACAAAAATCACAAAACCTGGAACTTACAGTTGTACACTTAATTAAGGAATTTATATGTAGCTAAAATTCTTATCAGATGTTTGTCTTGAAAATTTCTCAGTATTGTTTCAATAGTAGATGTCCCGCACAAGCACAAGATTTGTCTCAATTTTAATTTGGAAAACGGTACAACCAGTTCATACAGGTTGGTATTACATGAATATAATTATCTTTAGTTATTTTTAAAATCATATAAAGGTTTGGTCACTTTAGAAGATGATTGCAATTTCAAAATCAATGAATCATTTAGATTTGCGTTTGGATTTGTGGCGACTGTCCAATTTTATGGCAATGAAGAAGTGTATGCATGGTCATTTGTTTTTGTTTTTAAAAGTTTCCATTTACGTTATTGAATTGTTGACATAATTCTAAGAAAGTTTTGCATGTTATGTTATTTTAAATACCTCAGAGCTCAATGAGATTTTGATATAATCAATCTGGGGATATCAACACTTTCTCAAGGGATGAGATCAAAATATTTCCACAGCGCTGACTGCTGCGTCTATTGTAGAGTAAAAGGCCTTGCTCGGTCAGTCCTGGTCTCCCCTGAATGTGTCGCTCAGTAACGGCCTTTAACTCTACTACTGTTAAAGTAATTTGAATAATTTGGATAAAATGGTTAGTAAAAATGAATCCTATTTTTGGGGGAAAATGTTATTCTATAATATATTAGGTTACATAAAATGTCTAAATGCCAAAGTAATATTTTTTTCATATAGAAAAGCAGATTATATAACTGGAAAAATATGCTAGATTTAAAAAAAAAAATTGAACTTAACTCTGTGCAAATATCAGTTATTTTGTGTGTGTCATAATGACCATGAACTAAGGTATTCATATTATCATCCACACCGGCCTTATATCATACTACAGTTATAATTAGCTTTTTATTAACTGGTTTGGTGAAAATACCCAGTGTAGTGGTAATGCGATTCCGAATGTTCCTTGACTGCTGGGAACTAAAAGATACAGCAGGTCTAGCACCCAGTCCTTAGACTGGGCTTTAATTTTTTGCGCATATGACCAGTGTTTTAAAAAATGGCTACCAATGAGAAGGCTGCAGATTTATGTCTATATTAATGTTTACATAATTCTTCTAATTGAAGAAATCATATAGTATAATAATGGATTTGAAAGCTATCTTGGAATTCTTTGTGAAAATGGATCAGCTAAAGCAGAGGTCTACCGAATGGTATTCATTAATGTGTACGACACTGGGTGATTTAGAGTCGGCTACAGTTCTTGGAATCTGTCCTTTTGTCACAGCTGAAGATATAGCTAGAAGAAAACTTAGCATACAACCATCGTATACAACTCTGCATTGTCTTTGGGGAATATTATTTGAGCCAGTCATTAGAAGATACACTGAGGTCACCATGAACGAAAAAGTCATTGGCAGCGATATCTGCATTCAAACTATAGACGGATTTAGATACAGTCTAGATGGCTACATTGTTGACCACAATAAAATTTTGCTGTTAGAATTTAAGTGCCCCCTTAGCAGAGACGTCAGCAAGTTGACAAAATAATTTTTAATACAATTATTATCAGCTTGGAAGTTTCAGTTGTTGCTTCGTGCAGTCTGCTAGTCGATACAATTTTTCATACAGTCTGCTAGTCGATACATTTTTTCGTAAATGCTTTTTGAACCAATTGTGATTAGATTTCAGATCTAATCACCACGTTATACACACTGTAACGCGAAACAAAATAGGACTTTCTGTGTATGATGATAATCGGTATGTCATGGATGATAATATCAATACCTTAGCCTATGATCATTATGAGTCAAGTAAAATCTTAAAACAATCTAGTGTGTTTTTCCATTGATATAATCTGCTTTATACCTTTGGCATTTCATTTAGACTTTTTATGTAATCTAAAATAACATTTTTTAAAAACTAGGATTAATTTTTAATTACCGTTTTATCAAAATTATTAAAATTACTTCAACAGTAGTAGAGTAAAAGGCCGTTAGTGAGCGTCACATTGAGGGGAGACTAGAACTGAGCGAATAAAGCGAGATCGGGACTGGGCGTCACATTGAGGGGAGACTAGAACTGACCGATCAAAGCGAGATTGGGACTGGGCGACCATAACATGTGCGCTCATAACGGCCTTTTGCTCTACTACTTGCATTACACTTCTGGTCGTAGTGAGGCCGCCTATAATTTTTGGCTTTTCAATTTAGGCCGAGTACCAGGGAAGTGTTTCAGCTTGGTGTAAACAATTCGCACGTTGTTGTTTTTTTTGCACTTTTTCCCTCATGCTTATATCTGCAAATTTTATATGTAGGTACAGTCTGGGCAGGCTGAGACAAACTATTTCCAGGTTCTTTTAAATAGTTTTATGGAACCAGGCTTGAAGAATATCTTTGTGAAAGAGATTTCGATGTCTATGCAGATATTTACAGTTATATTTGAACAATATATCACATCAATACCTACCTGTCATTGTTGTGGAATTATTTTTGATTGATTTACTGTATATGAACGTTTGTTTACCAAGCTTGCTTATGCAAATATATCTATCATTTTAACCCTCCATAATCATAATTTTGCACCATTATTCTTATAACTACATTATAGATAGGACCCACATCCCTTCTGTATTAACGACAATACGGACTGTAGGGAACCTTACTTTTTCTATCATTCAGGTCAAATCTATTAATATGGATTTAGCAATCATGCAATGGAATTCTTAAGCTAATAGTATTACTCACGATCTTTACATACAGAGAACATCGATGGGGAAGAAAACACTAAACAGCATTACGGCCAGAGCGATAGACTTCCATACAGCTGTACCTTTGATTGACAGGAGCGGGGAAACTTCACAGTCTTAGTGGCTCGATTTATCGTACGGTATAACGTACAGCTCGATTTATCGTACGGTATAACGTACAGCTCGATTTATCGTACGGTATAACGTAGACGTTTTAGAATTACAAATGCAGCTCAGACTTTTATGGGTGTCCTGTCGAGATAAACACCATACGAAAATTAAAAGGACATCATTCTGCCAAAGTGTATCAAAGCGAAATTCGAAACACATCAGCGAGTAATAAAAGGTAACATCGCAAATTTAAAAAATAAATCATTGAGAAGTAAAAGGCATAAACCAAAATTAGAAAAGATATTAAGGCAAATTTCAAAAGATGTGATTGTATAAGTAAAGATATCATACCGATTTATATTAAAAGATGTTCCTATTGCCTTTCGAATTTCGCATTTATGTCTTTTTTGCTGAATGATGTTTTAATTATTTTTTTACGTATGTATGTATGTTGTTTGTTTTTTTTCCTAAATCGCCCACACGTACACTTCCATTAATGAAATACAATTACATCTGCAGCATGCTTGAAAAATCTTTACCAGATACATTGGCTTTAAATATAACAGTTAATTATCGCAGCTTGAAGTTCAGCTTTTTTTAATGGTGAAAACTGTAAGAAGCATAGTCTTCATTTATATTTAGGACAGACTCTTTCATCAGTGCAATCAATTTAATTATGTATTATCCTTTCAAATCGTCTTGTATTCTATGATTTGTTCATCAATGTCTTTGTCATCATCTATTTATATTTCTCGAGGACGATTTGTGATTATGCTTATTGAATTGCATTGTAAATTGTGCCTTATCTTGTCGGGCTTATCCCTTTTTATATGTATTATTAGAAAACCATCAATAAAGTGCGTTTCATTTTCATTCGGATTCAACCCGACCATGCGATGAACAGCTTTAGTAGCGTATAGATAATTGTAGGACTCACGGTACTAAATATATGGAAGAAGGGGAACCAGTCTAGAAATAGAGTATATATGGGTTTGGCTGGCCAGGATTGGTTGATAATGAAAATAAATGTTTAGTGAACAGAATCTTTTGAGAGTTTAAGTGAAAAAAGTAGAGAACATGTTTTAGGGATGGAATTTCAGTCCTTTTACAGACCTGAGTTTGGAAAACACATTTCTGAAATTAGCACCTGACTCTTTGGTGCGGAATTGAAAGCACATGTTCCAAACACATGTTGATCCAGAAAATGCCGCGGCTCATATTGTTTTCTCTACACAGAAGCTGTCATCAAGGATATGTCTATACAGATAAATATAGGTTTGATCATGAGCATTCAGAAATTTAAAGTTATTGAATTTTTAATATCATGGTATTTGCATAGGTTTACTATGGGAGCTGAATTAGTACCGTGAGTCCTGTAGATACACGGTTATCTTGATCGAAATGTTACATTTTCTGCAACATTACGGTACTCATTTTACATCTGCAAAGTTTTAACATATATTACACAAACTTTACAACGCTTAAACAAATATGACACTGAAATGAAGTTCAAATATAAATTAATTTGCCTAAAAAATGAAGACTTTTTGAATATTATCAAGGACTTCTTTCCATTCGTGACCGGGTAAAGTGGTAATTTGGTTAGTTTTCAATTACTCTTAATATTGGTACATGAATTAGACATACGGCTGTCTCAAATTTCTGCAATCATCGAAGTGTTTGTTCAAAAACGGAAAAACGGGCCAGTAAATGGAAAATAAACACATTTTTTCCTGGTGTCTACTGTATTCATGTGGAAATATAATTCATACACCAAGCAACCACTGTTGTAATTAATTGAATATACGGTTGTTGAACCCATTCACCGACGCAGGCTAATATGACACTTCTTGTCTGTGAAATAACAGCTTTTGTTACTGAACGTATTTTCGTTGTATGCACGCGGCAGTTCATTGGTTATGTGGTAGTTTGGAATAAAATGAAAGGTATTTTCAACATTTTCACCACATAGTTTCCTAGTCTTTTTATTTATTTGTAGCTGGTATCAGCTGTTGTGCTCGTTTTTCTCATTATCTGTCCGTATTTCGGTTAGAAATGCGACCATCGCAATACGAAAGTAAGGCCTCTGACATGATGATTGAATTTACTATGGAACTCTGAAGAATTTAACGGAAAAAAGCAAGATGTGAGTATACAAATATCCTAAATCTTGCCATGCCTCACTTTCCTGCAATCGGATCGTCCTCAATCGGAAATTGGAAACCTCTGATATAATTTGGCGCCACCGAGAACTATGTTCTGAACTACTTTTGTTCACATAGCATACTGTGGCGGCGGAAGGAGACAAAGTCACAAATGGAACATTGTCGGCCTTTGCTGTCGTTAACATGTGTGTTGTACTGCGCAGGAGGCGAATCACCAAACCCATCAAACTGATGTGTATTCCTACAACTACTTCTGAGGTTATACAATACACAAATAGGGAATACTAGTACCTAGTGGTAACTCGGACATTTTCTACTTGGAATTGTCTTGATAGGAGAACGCATATATAGACAGACTCTCAATGGTTGTATCATATCCAGACATATATGGAGAGACTCACAATGGTTGTATCATATACAGACATATATGGAGAGACTCACAATGGTTTTATCATATCCAGACATATATGGAGAGACTCACAATGGTTGTATCATATACAGACATATATGGAGAGACTCACAATGGTTGTATCATATACAGACATATATGGAGAGACTCACAATGGTTGTATCATATACAGACATATATGGAGAGACTCACAATGGTTGTATCATATACAGACAATGACAAATTAAAAGACACATTGAATTTAGTGGTGTTTATGGCAAGCCTTTCTAATTTTGAATTGAAATATGATCGGAAAACCCTGGCCTAAAGTTTTTATTCCACGTATTAAATGTAAAACTAACGCCCCTTATTTTCCCTGTCAAACCGTTCATCTTGCAAGATCCGTAAACACAGCTGCTTCAGTAAAGTATTATTTAACATGTGTCATAAAAGTGAACAAGAGTACCGTAAACAGTACATTATACACCCGCCATATGTTAAATAGTATTATTATAATTCTTTTATGTAAGTACATTATACACCCGCCATATGTTAAATAGTATTATTATAATTCTTTTATGTAAGTACATTATACACCCGCCATATGTTAAATAGTATTATTATAATTCTTTTATGTAAGTACATTATACACCCGCCATATGTTAAATAGTATTATTATAATTCTTTTATGTAAGTACATTATACACCCGCCATATGTTAAATAGTATTATTATAATTCTTTTATGTAAGTACATTATACACCCGCCATATGTTAAATAGTATTATTATAATTCTTTTATGTAAGTACATTATACACCCGCCATATGTTAAATAGTATTATTATAATTCTTTTATGTAAGTACATTATACACCCGCCATATGTTAAATAGTATTATTATAATTCTTTTATGTAAGTACATTATACACCCGCCATATGTTAAATAGTATTATTATAATTCTTTTATGTAAGTACATTATACACCCGCCATATGTTAAATAGTATTATTATAATTCTTTTATGTAAGTACATTATACACCCGCCATATGTTAAATAGTATTATTATAATTCTTTTATGTAAAACACTTTTATTTTGGTTGCATACTCAGATATTAAGCAACCTTTCCTAGCAACGCTGAAGTAAAGAAGCTATTTTATTGGCTGATGACGTCAGCGGGCGTTTTGACAGTTACTTAATAGCATGTGCTAGACGTATGGGGGTCATGGAGTTAGCGGGTAGGCTTGCATTTTCCCTACGGAGGTGTGTGATTTTGAGTGTCCTGTATCAATAAATTAGAAGAACCTTGTTTGAGAGGTACTATGAATTATAGTTGCCAAGCTGAAGCGTAAGAACATTCCGCCTTTCAGATATCCTGAAAATTTGATCAAGGTAAAAGACCCAGAACTCAAATTATTTTGTGGAAAACATTTTGTTATTTCATTGTCCATGACGCTGACCATTGTACGATTCACCCCAATATCGATAGGTGCCTTTCTTGTCTCTAATGCAGGACATCAACAAAGGTTGGTTATGGTTTGTTGCTTAGAACTTGAGTACCTTTGTGGAAACCGTTTTCCTTCTTGGAGTGCGTCTGATCTTGACTTTTGACCTTTAACCCCTAAATCAATAGATGTCTTCATTATCTTAAATGCAAGCCCAGTCTAGGCATATCGTACAGAATATAAATAGTTTTGTAGAAATCTTTTTTTTTTCTCAGTACCTGTGAATTTGATCTACGACCTTTTGACCCCAAATATATTTGTGTTTTTCCTGTCTCAAATGCAAGCAATTCACAAAGCTTGGTGAAAGTAGGTGATAAAAAGCCCCTTAAACTCAAGATATCGTGCAGAAACCATTTTCCTTCCTTGAGTCACTGATACCTTGAACTTTGACATTTTGATCGACAAATCAATAGCGGTCTTTATTATCTGAAATGCCATTTACAAAATTGTATCAAGGTATATTGGTACACGAACAAAATTATTTTTTTTCTGTTTTCCTTCTTTCAGTCCGTGTGACCATAGCTCTTTACCTTTTAAAGTCAGAAATCGACATTTTTTCTTCTTGCTGCAAATGCAAGCTACTGACAAAGTTTGGTAACGATATATGATGGAAAACTCAAGTTATTGTGCAGAAATTAAATAGGAAACAGACGGACGGATATGTAATACTTGAAGAACATTTGAAACAAGGTAAAAGCTATTTAATGCAAACTCTACGAGTTTTCGGGAGCAGACTGGGAGCAGCAGTGCATCACAGGATATTAAGAGTCCATACAATATCAAGCTGAACTAGTTCTCTAGTTTCCAGTTATTTTATATTTCTAGTGCTGCAATCCTGACAACACGTACTCCAATGTTAAGGGGAAAAATCAATAGCAACCTATTATATCAATGGATGGATATATTTTAGCATCCACCTTGTATAGCTGCTTGACGGTTAATTATTTTTTTTTTTTTTTTTTTTTTTTTTGGGGGGGGGGGGGAACAGTGTTACCTGTTAATGATGCAGAGGCATTGCTTAAGACTCTATGGACAACATAAACAGGAGGCATTAATACCAGTGTGTTTTTCAACTGAAGGAAAGACTCTATGGACAACATAAACAGGAGGCATTGATACCAGTGTGTTTTTCAACTGAAGGAAAGACTCTATGGACAACATAAACAGGAGGCATTGATACCAGTGTGTTTCTCAACTGAAGGAAAGACTCTAAAATATGCACGTTCTGAGTGACAAGTGGCGCGAACAATTTTCAATACTTGGCATGTTATGTATCAAAACATTGTCTACTACCAGAAAACGTGCCATTTTATCCAATCAAAGTGTGTGATTCTCTAAGCCCCGTTGTGCAAACGATGAGGAGGTAATATGTATGTAGTAGCGTTTAACGGCACCGCAGCACAATAGTCGCAATATAATGCCAACTTAAAGTAAAGTTCGAAAAATGTATATAAAAAAAAAAAAATTGCGGATGATCATGGAAAGATGGCAATCAAGTTTAAAACTTGCCAAAATAGTTTCATTACACAGATAGTTGCACGCTAAGTGCAATTTAGTCTTCAAGACTCCGTTTGTAAAAATTACTGGGTAAAAAAAACTGATCGTTTCCTTAAGTAAGATATTAGCGTTAGTCATTGGTATAACCGCTCTTTTAAGTGGAATTCTCTATAGTTTGTCCCTAGACTAGCAGATTCATCATCTACATTACGCAATCTATTGGTCAAATCACATCACAAGATGTAACTCCCTCATCATATAATTCATTTCTCTGGTATATATGTGAATTACTCTTTGCAGTGTGGATACCATAAGGTGTGATAGCGAAAGAGAATAAACCCGTAGATTTGTATTTGTATGGCAGTGACATAACTGATTCAAGCACAGGAAACTATGGTCACTGCAAAGGGATCCCTACTAGCCAAACTTCAAAGCTATATTAAAGTTGCGGTTAGGTCCGTCATCATTGGCATGATATCACCTCCGCAGTCGTAGTTAGGTCCGTCATCATTGGCATGATATCACCTCCGCGGTCGTAGTTAGGTCCGTCATCATTGGCATGATATCACCTCCGCAGTCGCAAGATCATTTTAAAGACACTTAATTGAATTTCAAATAAAGTCGTGTTTGGCTGTTTGGCCATGTACGACTGTTTGGTCATGTACTAGTGTTTAAAGACGCCGTCGTGCCCATGATATTTATTGACCTAGTAACCATGACGCTCACAGGTAAGCATGTAAAATATCGTCTGTTGCGAATCGATTTGGAATGAATGGAGGCTATCATCGATTAGTGTTACAAACAAAACAGTGATCAATTAGAAGAGAATCCGTAGATCCCTCAAAAGTGGGTTAAGTGTGCAGAATATCACACAATTGGATCCTAACCGAAGTCCTGCTATTTAACACTATTAAATGCGGGTTGACAAGGAGACAAGCATTTAAAAAAAAAAAAAAAAAAAAAAAAAAAAACACGTTTACAATATATTTTTCCACAATGTAAGAAGTTGACGTCGATTTATTGCATGATACTTTATTTGTATGGCATGTTGTTTTCAAGGTAGTAGGCACATCATGAAAATTCAGTCCTTGACTAAATTTATGCTAATATCTTTTGTGATACCTTATCCCAGATTTAGATAAATTAATAGTCTGTAAAATGCTTGAACCGCAAAGCTGAAGGTACAGTTCCGCAAAGTTTAGCCTCACTCTCCAGTTTCCCACAATTTAATCGATTCATCTGTGATTGTTTTAGCCTTGTGTTCTTCTTGAATTATAAAACGAAAGAAAAGCAAAAGAAAAAATATGGATCGCCAGTTGCATTCATATGCAAGTGAAACCTTTTTCCAATGAAAAAAACATTATATAACTTCATTTTCAAAGCACAAATACGTTCAGTGTTAAATGTAACGGTACAAAAAAAGCGTCGCACGAAGGATCAAATGCTTAAGGAAAATAGGCAATGTCTTACAATATTTACTTAAGTGCACAGTTTCTGGAATTGAATGTAGTTAATTCTGTAGAAAAGTGCACAGTTTCTGGAATTGAATGTAGTTAATTCTATAGAAAAGTGCACAGTTTCTGGAATTGAATGTAGTTAATTCTATAGAAAAGCTAACTTACAATGCTCTATTCTTTATAAATCTGGCACTCAAACCCCATATATTATTGGTCTACACTAAGTCCCTGTGTGTATGCTGTAATCTAAAATAAAAAATATTCACTGTGAAATGTCATCCGGTTGTTTCTTTTAACAGAATGCTGCAAAAAATTATATAGGTCTTGTTGAAAAAAAGAAGACCCATCCTCCGTATATAACTTTGCTGTGGAATTTTCCTCTACCCACGCGGATCCTCAGAAACTAAAAATGTAACACCGACCTCACCTTATGTTTAATCATTTTGTCCCTTATTACTTAATAGTCCAAATTTTTATATCAGAACATCCCCCCCCCCCCCCAACCAAACAAATTTTTTTTATAGAAAAGTTAGAAAGGTCGTTGGCACCTCTACCTAGGCCGCAGGTGGCTGGTTTATTCTGATTTATTTACTTGACAGGCGTGGCAGATAGATTCAGTACAAAGCTCAGTAACTGGCAGAAAACGAACAACATGGAGATGAGTTTTTTTTTTTCTTCTTTCTTCAGTACTGCTGAGAACAGCAAATGGTTCGTGAAGATTTTAATTCGCAATGTCTGTTAAAGTATTTGTATCGTCTCAATGTCTCAATGTTCAGCCACATCATGGCAACATCTTTCAATAGTACTTTTGTCTCTCTCAACCACCTTTATTTCTGTCATATATATATATATATATATATATATATATATATATATATATATATATATATATATATACACACACACAGCAGCGCCACCCCACCCCCCAAACTATCAAACCAATGTCCCTCCCCCCACTTGTAATTAAATCTTGCTTTTATTTTAGTTCTGAGGTAGGTCCTCGTTCCTTTCCATTGTTTGCAATGGCCTGCTCTTGTTGGGAAAAGCTGTTTGCAATGTCCTGCTCATGTTGGGAAAAAGCTTGCCTTTGACATTCAGTGTTCAATCTTAAATCAGCGATTTGTTTCCGTTATTTTTAGGACAGAGTAGGAAAGTGATGACGAAATGAAAGTGTGTTGAATCAGTGGGAACCAGTATTTTGTGTCTGTTGCGTGGAAGTCAAAAGTGTGTTTAAAGCGACAATAGGGACCAAACAAATATCCTCACGAAATTCTATTGTGTACAACATATAAATACTTGGACAAAGAGCGAATATTTTCATACAGGTATATATCAAGAAGGAAAAAATACAGAAAATATGGATGCAACTTTGCTTTTGAAATTGCGTTTAGCATATTTGTTAGCTGAAGAGGGAAAAGTAGCTCAGAATGCAGACCCACCACTCCCTGGGCATCAATTCCTTTATCCCCTGTATAAGCTTCCGGGCTGCAATTTCTGAAGTAAGAATCTTTCTTTCGTTTCCATCAGATTCAAATAAGGCTAAGTATTTTGATTAGCAAGGAACGTAGTTCTAATTGAAGTTGCATGTCTAGATAGAACAGTTCGTGCAAATAGATATCGATACTTTTCTGTGGGATATACTCAGTCGGGGGGGGGGGGGGGCACACCAGCATTCTGCTGTCTTGGACAAGTAAGCCTGACTCTGGTCATTTTTTTTTCTCGCATACTACATCATTGTTATCAAAGATATTAGTGAATGTTCTTCCTTCTAACTCTCCAATAGTTTCTCTTTATTTCCCATGTTGCCCCCGGGATACTCTCTTTATTTCCCCTGTTGTCCCCGGGATACTCTCGCAAATCTTTGAACAGATAAATCAGTATATGGAAATTCTATCTGAAGGACACAGCGTACAAGACGATCGATCACTCAGACTATTTTGTATTGATCGGCAGAAATGTAATAGAAGGCATTCCTTATAGTTCGACGACGCTATTATGGCCCTTGTTTTAAAACAAAGACTAGTAGATGTCAAAAAGGATTGAGGGCATAGGTAAAGACACTAAAGGCAGTACAATGTAATCAATTAAAACTGATAGGAGTACCTAGGTTACATTATTTTAATTACAAATAGGTACAAATATTTAATCAACTGCCACTAGAACAAGCAATTAATTATTATTAATTTCCAAAACTTCATTAAACAATGACAAAGTCCAGAACATTTCAAAGATATTTTGAAACAGCCCCTATAAATGTACGTGAGAGCAAATACACATATGTCTTCACACGATAGTGGTCACCTATTCAAATAATATTTGTTGTGTGAGTAACCTCAAGTTTACAACGATATGTTTAACGGGTTAAATCAAAACTGAATGTGAATCTTTTCGACTGTCAATTTTTTTTGAAGTTTTGGAAAAGAACAAAATATTTATTGCTAGTTCTACAGAGAGTTGATTAAATATTTTACGTATTTGTAATTACATTCATGTAATATGGGTACTCCTATTTGTAATTACATTCATGTAATATGGGTACTCCTGTCAGTTAGAATGAATTACAATGTATAGTTTCTGCTGTGCTCATTTTAAATCATATGTTTTATATCGTAAATATGCATTGTATTTCTTCGTAAACAGTACATATATAGATTTTTTTTGCAACTATGATAACTATTTTAGTTGTAGGATGTGAGAAGGCACTTCCCGCAAGGCAAAAGGCATGGTTCATTACATGAAAATTAAGAATTTATCAGGTAAGATATATGAGAAATCGCGTACTAATAAGAGGGTCGTCCCTTCAGATCTGTTGGATGTTAAGATTGTCAGTAATTGTGAATTATAAACAAAGTGTAGCGCAACATGGTCAGGAACGGTGACTTTCACATGTATACATGTATATCTCATCGTATTCTTCTACAGTGGAATCAACGATGTGTCAATTAGGTCATGTGTAGGGAAAGAGTTTAAACTTATTTTTTGATTTACTTATATACATATTGGTGGTGTTTTTTGGCATTTCTTGCATTTTTGTTAAATATTGATTGAATATGTTTTGTGTGTGACATTTGAATTTAATGAGGCGATTTAATGCCACTGGTGGTCGACATAATAACAAATATAGGCAAGCCATAAGGGAATTGTGTATATCAAGAGATGAGAAGGTGGAACAGTGTCATAGTGCCAAGATTTGGCGTCTGAAGAGAAAGTTACCAACATTGCTGTGCGCCGCATTTGAATTCAACATAATAGTAAGCTGCACGTGTTTAATCACGATAGTAACAATGCTGCGTTTAAAAAAAAAACAGTCTGTAGACATTTTGGATGGCTACAGAATTATAAACCTAGATTGTCTGAAAGAGCATGTCATTGACATCTCAACTCACTCTGCTTTGTGTGATGGCACCTAGAAGATAGTAGAGTATGGTGGCAGTCCTGTAAACTTGCATACTGAAAGTCATAAAGGAGAATAGCGAGCATTTTATATATGTATTTGCTATAATTGTCGTACAAAATGTCGACTGAATACAGTCATTCAGGAACATAGATAAAAAGATAGATTGACGTACAGCATATACAGAACGACATATGGACAGAGATTATTTAAATATTCCAAACTGTTCAGCTTGGGGGTCATCATAATGTTTGTCACAAACATTATTCTCATTATTATTATTGCCAACATACATGTACAATTATGTCCATGCGTTTCTCGTAAAATGCTGCTTATGGTTTGTGCAGGTCTCCTAGGTTTTCAGGACTGACTAAAATGTCTTTTATCTACAAACAGTATGTGTAGAAAAACAGGTTACGTTCACTTTCGCCTAAGTTTTAAACAAAAAGCCACTTCTTCTTGTCACTCAATGGATTATTGATAAGTGTCAGTGACATTTTTGTTTCAGTGCATTCAAACTCCATATTGATGTACACTGCTTCAAAGTCTGTCGACAAAAAGGTATAGATTTTTATTAAAAAATGTAAGTTATTGTTTTAAAAACTCACTGCTAAGTGTTACAAGGTACTTTATTGAAGGAAATAAGACATCACTATTACCAAAATTTATAGCCATTTCTTCATAATCAGAATACCATCCCCCCACTCACCTTTACTGAATTGTGCATTACCAATAACCCTTAAGCGCGTTACATTCGTGTGTGTGTTAGAATTGCATTTTGTTCAAGATATATTTCTCGTGTAGTAACCATAAGGGGGTTGTTAAAACATCATGGAAAAGGAAGAGCGCGTCAGCTTTAAAAATATGAATACAAACAACTTTTTCTGGGCATTAGGTAAATAAAGAGCAATTTTACAGTGAGCATAAACAAGTATGTATGTATGTATGTATGTATGTATGTATGTATGTATGTATGTATGTATGTATGTATGTATGTATGTATGTATGTATGTATGTATGTATGTATGTATGTATGTATGTATGTATGTAACGTAATCATGAAGTACTACAAGAAATAATATAAAAGGTAAAGATGTGAAAATTCTGTAAAAGGTAAATAACATAAAAGATAACAGTAAAAAATATAAAATCCTTTAAAATATAGGAATAGAATTTGGTATATAAACTGTATTCCATCATAAAGATTTTTAGTTGAGTTCATATAAAAAAAAAATTAAGTCTCACATTGTGGAAGTCGATAAACTCGACAAGAATGTGTTCCACTGTTAGTGGACACTGGCAGGTCTGCACTCTGGTTGAGGTTCACCCTTCAGGAGGAATGCATGAGTCAGGTATGTGTATCCTAAACGTGATGGGCACAATATTATCTCATCACTATGATTTTGTATATTAGGAATGCACCATCTCCAAGTGACAGACACTACGCACTGGCGGTGACCTGTAGGACTTTCGGTACTAATTCAATTCCCATAGTAAAAGTACGGAAACACCATTCAATTTAAAAATTCAATAACTTTAAATTTCTAAATACTGATGATTAAACTTACATCTATCAGTATAGACCAAATCCTTGATGCAAACGTCTGTGTGAGGAAAATGAAATGAGCCGAGGCATTTTTTTTTGATCTTCATGTGTTTGAAATATGTGTTTCCAATTCCGCAATTAAAGAATCAGGTACTACAACTTGTCAGTATTAAGTGTTCATAAGTCCAGTCTGCAAAAAGACTGAAATTGTATCGGTGGAACATTGATTCTATTTTTTAATTATGAACCAATCATGACCCCCCTCCGCAAAACCCGTATATTCGCTTTTTAAAAATATTTTCACCCATGTCTAGACTGTATTTACTTGACAGGCTTTTGTATAGTAATAGAGTGCATAAGTAAACAGTGCAAAAAGTTCTGCTTGTCAAAGATTACACTAATGGATATTAAAACATATTGGATACCCATGTATACCAAAATGAGCAATGATGTATTTCACACAACATTTATTTATTTGAGCTTCATTTAAGAAAATCAGAAGAAAAAAAAAGAAAGAAATTAAATAAATCTGTATAATCAAAAGATACTTAATTTGCTATCACTATTATCTCTCTTCAAATTTATGATTGAACTATATCAGGGACGTACAACTTCCTATAGGGCCCGGGCCGGATAAGCGACATTTACAGCCACACCCTATGATGTAAATAAGCGGATAAAACCAGGTCGCGGGCAGGATCCGGCCCCTGACCGTAAGTTGCACATGCCTGAACTATATTATCATCCTTGTCATATTATGCATTAAATAAATCAAAGGTCAATGTGACCATCTATATGTGTATGCATTACATCAAAATTAAATGTCAGAAATTACTTAACAGTACTCATGAACACATGCAATTAAAAGGAAAGTAAAGTAGGCATAATCTAATGTAAATACAAAACATGAAGTTAAAAAACATTCACTGAATGAAATTAGTGGGACACAAAATCACGAGGGATCATCAGCATTAGGCATGGTGTTAGAGACCTAAGTGATCAAATCTGAAACATAATGTTTCAAACATTGCTTGGAACAGCCGGCACAAGGATATTTGGCGCCCTAGGCGAACCTTCAGCCTTGTGACCCCACCCCCACCCCCAATTAACTTTCGAAAATGAATATTGTACAATTAATCTTTCCTTCTGTTTTTTTTCTTTCTATTTTTAGAGGCTTATTGTCATCTATTTTACGCTATTTCTCTTTCTTTTTTTATTCATTCAGTTTTTGCCGCCCCTCAAATTTTACCGCCCTATGCGACCGTCTAGTTTGCCTAGCAGTTAAACTGGCTGTGGCTAGGAAATACCAAATTGGTGACCATAATTACTCTGTAAATTGTAAAATGTCTACAAATTATATATGTGGTTGCGTAGATATGAATCAATGTGCAAAAACACCTCAACCAACAATGTCAAATCCACACCCACTACCCTCACCCCATTTCATGGCAACAGTTATCATATCTGAAAGTGTGTTAAAGTTTCCACTGAAAATCTTTCTGAGGTAGACAAAAGATATTAATATTTTCTTTTTTTTTGTATGTTATCCACAAATAGAACCTGAATTTTGCATGTATAGTAACTGGATTGGACATGCATATATGAAACCACTGTAAGGCTGTTGATCCCTATAGAAACCACGGTACTATTTCAACTCCCATAATTAACCTAAGGAAACACCATCATATTAAAATTCAACAACTTATAACTAGTAATGCGAGTCCTGTATGTGTGAAGGAGTCCATTCCACATTAAGAAGAAAAGTAACGTCCTCATTAAGAAGGTATTATACTGTTGCTTTAAAGTATGATACTGTTGCTTTAAGGTATGATACTGTTGCTTTAAATATTATACTGTTGCTTTAAGGTATTAAATTGTTGCTTTAAGGTATTATACTGTTGCTTTAAGGTATGATACTGTTGCTTTAAGGTATTATACTGTTGCTTTAAGGTATGATACTGTTGCTTTAAGGTATGATACTGTTGCTTTCAAGTATGATACTGTTGCTTTAAGGTATTATACTGTTGCTTTAAGGTATTATACTGTTGCTTTAAGGTATTATACTGTTTCTTTCCCATACACAACAATACAAAAACATTGTTCATGACCAATCGCTAAAAAATTGGAGTGTGAATACGTGCCTGAAGAAGCCCATCATCTAACTTAGAAAATGTCAGCGACGGAGTATAATTTTTTTATTTTATTTTATTTTATTTAAATACAGCTTATGACGGAGGTTAATTCCACCCTCCGGCGTCAGTTGTATTTTGCACCCTCTGTCGTTGTTAATTTTACATTAGATGATAAAGCCGTCTTCTCTCCCCCCCCCGCCCCCACCCCCGCCATTGGTTCACCCTTCGACATGTGCTATTATAGCGGTTAAGTGTATGAATACAAAGCATGACGTTAAAAATACAAATAACTTAAATTACCGTACATTCTCGTGCAAAATGCGCTCACAGCAACGTACGCCTCTTTGGATCTACACTGTTCATTCAAGATATTCACCACCGGTAAATACATCATTCATCAAAACCAACATTATTTGTATGAAGTGACGACATGGAGTAAATGACGTCGAATTATAACGCCAGAAACAAATACATCATCAAAAATCCACCCATTGATTTAATTACAGTCGAAGAAATACATCTATGCTATCTCAGCAGTGCTCGATCGAGGGAGAATTCACTGCCTATAAATACATGTGTATGTATAGCTACATACTTTTATGTATGTGTGTGTATGTTTGTATGAATGTATGTGTATATAAAAGTACGTATGTATGCATGTGTATATGAATGTATGTATGTATGCATGTATGTACTATATTTTTGTATAGATTTATACATAAAAGTATGTATTGTTATGTATGATGTTTATATAATATTATAAATATTTTAGGAAATTATAAATGTTTCTTCACTTTAATATTTGCTTAAATCTTAATGTTTATCAGGAAAACATGTTTAACTAGTGTCCTTGAATTAGGTTGTTTTGATCAATATGTTTTCTCAATTTGAAGGTCAAGGTTGATTTTTGTTTACAAGTAAAAATTCCATTAAGATGACTCACATTCTAGAACATTCTGTCATGTGACCAATCTAGAACATTCTGTCATGTGACCAATCTAGAACATTCTGTCATGTGACCAATCTTTATATATATCATGTTTGGTGGACATTTTTTCAGTTTTGACATTACCATCAGTCTTGTAAAGAGCTATTACAGTTGTGAAAATTCATTCCAAATTCTAAGAGAGGAATTATTTTAAATATTCATTGGATTATAACAGTGCTCATAAACTTTTGGATTTTGGATTTTTAATTGATGATTTTGGAATTTATGTGAACTTATTCAGATATTTTGGAATACTTCATTTTGACATCAGCACATCAAGATTTCTAGTACATCAGGACTTTGGAGACCATTAGCACATCATAACATTCAAGGACACAGCCGTGAATTCGGAACATTCTATAATTAGGACTTGTGATTAGAACAATCATTCTTATTGGATTATTAGGATTTCAAAACACATTACTGTAAGTGACTTTTTTGATTTTTCATTTTAATTATCTAGTAATAAATTGCTTGTTGATTTTTACTTGATTTGTTGGTTTCACTTTCTTTCTGTTACATTTTTTTTAGACCATAGAGTCGTAACAGTATCCATACATGGCTGATAGGAACGAGTGACTATAAATCCATAAAAGCAAATATAAGAATATGAAAATACAACAACAGAGCTTCAGACAAATTTATACTAGCTGTGTAATATTAATCCACTATTATGAATATTTCATATTTCATACTGACTCATAAATGGTTAACTGTTAGTCCAAGGCCCCCAACCTTGGCATCCTAATGTGTCTAGGGTAATAAAGAATTACATCTGTCCTCGAAGATTATTTCAAATTCTTGTGTATCCATAAACTAAGATCAGCTTTGCCAAAACTCCGAGTGTCTTCACATAAATTAGAAAATGAAACTGGGAGATATGGAAACAACAGAATCGATAAAAGTGGAAGATATTGTATGCTATGTGACAACCATGATGTTGAAGATGAATATCATTTTCTTTTAGCGCGTGCTACACTTACTAATTTAGGTGTAAACCTAATTAAAAGTACTTCTCGGACAAACCATCCATGTTTGAATGCATGCAATATCGTTACCTTCTAATAATTCGAAAACGATATATAGATGAGCTAAATTGTATATGAAAC
The DNA here is from genome assembly GCA_029931535.1 of Margaritifera margaritifera. NCBI lineage: Eukaryota > Metazoa > Mollusca > Bivalvia > Unionida > Margaritiferidae > Margaritifera > Margaritifera margaritifera. The sequence goes on along the minus strand of JAQPZY010001215.1, from coordinate 777,059 downwards.
GTTTAAAATAAGTGATAGATTATTATTGTTATTATTATTATTATTATTATTATTATTATTATTATTATTATTATTATAGTAATTTGCTTTTATAAGATTGCTTATATTTGTCCATCCTCTCCTTATTATTATAGTAATTTGCCTTTATAAGATTGCTTATATTTGTCCATCCTCTCCTTATTATTATAGTAATTTGCTTTTATAAGATTGCTTATATTTGTCCATCCTCTCCTTATTATTATAGTAATTTGCTTTTATAAGATTGCTTATATTTGTCCATCCTCTCCTTATTATTATTGTAATTTGCTTTTATAAGATTGCTTATATTTGTCCATCCTCTCCTTATTATTATTGTAATTTGCTTTTATAAGATTGCTTATATTTGTCCATCCTCTGCTTATTATTATTGTAATTTGCTTTTATAAGATTGCTTATATTTGTCCATCCTCTCCTTATTATTATTGTAATTTGCTTTTATAAGATTGCTTATATTTGTCCATCCTCTCCTTATTATTATAGTAATTTGCTTTTATAAGATTGCTTATATTTGTCCTCTCCTTTCCAACATTGCCGATTATCCTTTTAGAGATTCCATTTAACGTTTTTTAAAAACATTTTCATAACAAGGCGATATTTGTAGGTATAACATTAGACAACAAGGCAATATTTGTAAGTATAACATTAGACAACAAGGCAATATTTGTAAATATAACATTAGACAACAAGGCAATATTTGTACGTATAACATTAGACAACAAGGCAATATTGTACATATAACATTAGACAACAAGGCAATATTTGTACATATAACATTACACAACAAGGCAATATTTGTATGTATAACATTAGCGAACAAGGCAATATTTGTAATATGTATTCTCAGAGCATGTACATACTTGAGAGTATAAACTACTAAAATGGAATTGAATTGAATATAAAGCGGAACTATATATATGCATGAGAGTTACATTCTACTCCCACTTAGTGCATATAGCGTCGGCGGAGATCATAAATCAGCGGTTCTTTCCTGAACCCCTTGACACCACTTCATTTCCTACCTCATGCGATTGCATCAGGACATTAACCTTGAGAAGGCCCTTATTTCATTCAAACTTGACGTATTAGAAATTAAAAAAAAGTCGATAGCAACTTACAGTTATCTCTGTAGCTAGATATATCATGTGCCAGATGGTCGAGATGTAGAGAGAAAGTTAAATTGATGGATAATATATACAAATATTCTGTAGCATGTGGTTTTCCGATCGTTGCCCTATAGATTTTGTATGTACAACCTTCAATAACAACCTTTGTAACTATATGTATTTAATAAGCTCATAACAAGCATGTATTGACTTAAGAAGATTTTAAATTGGATTTAGAAATGACTATACAATTTTTTATAAAGATCAAATTGCTCCTTGTAGAGCATATCTTTAATTTCTTCTGATTTTGAACGATTTGGGAGAGATAGGATTAGCAGTGGAAAGGAAAGCTCTCACGTGGAAATGAGCTTGCCTTGAGAAGGCAGCAGTTCAGTAATGGCCCATTAAATGAGATCACCGGGAACAGCCCATTGAAGACAGAGGCTATAAATTACTATGCGAGGTCAAGTCCATTTTACTTAGACGGATTTTATGACCACGTGCACGGAAACTTCATTTAGAGTCCTTTCATTTAGAGTCCTTTCATTTCATACTTGAAAATTGCAGCTATAACCAAGTCGTAGTTTTTTTTTTGTTCTGGCTCATTGTATGGAATTTTTTATCCACTGGCTCATTGTATGGAGTGTTTTATCCACTTACTCATTGTATGGAGCGTTTTATCCACTGGCTCATTGTATGGAGTGTTTTATCCACTGGCTCATTGTATGGAGTGTTTTATCCACCGGCTCATTGTATGGAGTGTTTTATCCACTGGCTCATCGTATGGAGTGTCTTATCCACTGGCTCATTGTATGGAGTGTTTTATCCACTGGCTCATTGTATGGAGTGTTTTATCCACTTACTCATTGTAAGGAGTGTGTTACCCATTGGCTCATTGTATGGAGTGTTTTATCCACTGGCTCATTGTATGGAGTGTTTTATCCACTGGCTCATTGTATGGAGTGTTTTATCCACTGGCTCATTGTATGGAGTGTTTTATCCACTGGCTCATTGTATGGAGCGTTTTATCCACTGGCTCATTGTATGGAGTGTTTTATCCACTGGTTCATTGTATGGAGTTTTTTATCCACTGGCTCATTGTATGGAGTGTTTTATCCACTGGCTCATTGTATGGAGGAGTGTTTTATCCACTGGCTCATTGTATGGAGGAGTGTTTTATCCAATGGCTCATTGTATGGAGCGTTTTATCCACTGGCTCATTGTATGGAGTTTTTTTTCCACTGGTACATTGTATGGAGTGTTTTATCCACTGGCTCATTGTATGGATGAGTGTTTTATCCACTGGCTCATTGTATGGAGGAGTGTTTTATCCACTGGCTCATTGTATGGAGCGTTTTATCCACTGGCTCATTGTATGGAGTGTTTTATCCACTGGTACATTGTATGGAGTGTTTTATCTACTGGCTCATTGTATGGATGAGTGTTTTATCCACTGGCTCATTGTATGGAGCGTTTTATCCAATAAGGTATCGGTGTTCTGGCTCATTGTGTGAAGCATTTTATCCAATAAGGTATCGTTGGGAATTTTGTTGCATAGGAATAAGTAATCAACTTGAAGTAAACTATGATAAAGTTGGCACCAAAAACCACAGTTTTCTGTACGACTTCAGTATTTCTGGCCCGCCCTTTTCATAAATGTGGGTAACATTTATACGAAATGTACGTGCGCTGGCAGGGTGTAGTGACCTATATTATCGCTTTCGGATGCAGTAAATTATGAAAAGCGTAATGATATGAATCACGTTTCGTAATTGTAATCAGTCTTGCTTAATTGTATTGCTTTTTAAATTAAACGTTATTAATTGTATTTTAATACATTTCCACCTAATTGAAAGTAGATGCCGATACAAAACATGTTGTGAGTGCATTCAATAAATACAATGCCATGACATTCTTTTATTAATTTGTTTTAACTCTAGCATGCGTAGCAAGCAGACTTTGAGCAAGCAAATCGAAAGGTCAGAACCTAAACTAGATAAGCTCTGTCTTGGCTGCCACTCTTAGAGACAAAACGTCTTTGAAATAAAAAATGACATAGCATGTGGCCAGTTGTATAACTATTCAACATTCATTTGCCCAATCGGACAATGTGCGTGTGCTTTTTTTACGTTGATACTATACATTTCTGTGATTTTGATTCTCTAACAAGTAGAAAAAGTCCCATAAATGAGAGGAACCTTCACCACTTGCTCCAACCTTGTTTTGAAACACACTTACTCTTAGAGAGGCGAGGAGTGTTTTGAAACACACCTACTCTAAGAGAGGCGAGGAGTGATTTGAAACACACTTACTGTAAGAGAGGCGAGCAGTGATATGAAACACACTTACTCTAAGAGAGGCGAAGAGTGTTTTGAAACACACTTACTCTAAGAGAGGCGAGGAGTGATATGAAACACACTTACTCTAAGAGAGGCGAGGAGTGATATGAAACACACTTACTCTTAGAGTTGCGAGGAGTGATTTGAAACACACTTTACTCTTAGAGTGGCGAGGAGTGATTTGAAACACATTTACTCTTAGAGAGGCGAGGAGTGATTTCTCTATCTGGATTCTCAGCGTTCGAATAACAAAACTCTTCGTGTAATGCTTATAAATTTATTCGCGTAAATACTGAAAAATCAGAACTTTTCGTGGGTGATTTAATTTTTCTATTTTGTAGGTGGCGAATATTCAAGAAAATAAATCCACCACGAAAATAATTTTCGATATCGGGTGTTAAGAAAATTAGCGTGACCCTGGAAATTATATTTCCCACGAAATCGTCCGTTTACTCATACACCACGGAATTTTATCCTCACGAATATTTCTGATTTTACAGTAATTTATATTTTCGTCCAAACTGATCTTTGATGGACACTGTTGTAAATGTTACGCGCCCATAACATTACATGACACGTTTTGATAATCGAACGCTCAGAATGACCATCGAATATCAATGCTTTGAGAGCAGCATGAGAGCGCCACCGAATTCTTGAGTGCCTTTTCAGTGTAACAGTGTTATACAAAAATGTAACTTTAAGCTACATATCAGTCTCATATGTGTTCTCTACATATCAGACTCATATGTGTTCTCTATCGTATCCATGTCAAACGCAAACGTTTACAAAAAAAGACGTGAAATGAGACTGGTTCACAGTGTGTGTTTATAGGTTAAGTTCGTATCTCATATATTTGGTAATGATAGGACTTATGCATACTAAAGCTCAACATATTGCCCCACGTCTCAACATATTGCCCCACGTCTCAACATATTGCCCCACGTCTCAACATATTGCCCCACGTCTCAACTGTGCAAGCTCTCTTTGGATTGGAAGTAACCTCTGGTACTTTTAAATACGAAATAATTTATAAAGATTACACATGCTCTTGAATTACAACTAAACTTTCTAGTTATTTTGTTTTCCATTGCATACATCATTTGTTTGTTAGTGTTTGTTTTGAATCATTCATCATTGCATTTTGAATCACGTAGGAATAATAAGTCGTTATTTCTAAAGTGTAATTTCGACATAACATTTATCGATTCGAAAAAAGAATGCCTTTTCCTAGAACTTCACAAATACCGAAACATTTATTTTTGTTTCCTCCTAGACGCTGACGCAGACTGGGGAAGACATGATAGATAAAGATGGCTATTTCTTTACATAATTGTGCTATCTCTAAACTAAAATGAAGAGACTTGAAAGAGCACAGATTGCGACATATCGTTGTTTATTCTGATCGCTCAGCACGATATCTAAATGTCAGCATTATCTTACGGACTTAACGAACTTAATTCAAAACAATCCTTGAGTTTTCATCTTCCTGTTTATTTACTAGAATGCGGCATTTTCGTGTCCCAACACAAAAGGAAGTTAGAAATCTGAAAAATCTTCTTGTGTGAAGCACTGTTTTTTGAATGGCCACTAGCATGCACGCGTACATACATACTTATATACGTACGGACTTACATTCATACATACAGACAGACAGACACAGACAACCACACATATAGACAGACAGACGTCCATCCTTCCATCCAGTGGCGTAGCGATGCAAAGTGCCGCCCAGGGCCAACTACCAAAATTACTCCCCCACTCCATTCTTATTATTTATGATATATACGGTACTCTTACCAAATTGCCTCCCCCTAGAAAGTGCCGCCCGGGTCCAGTGCCCCCTTCGCCCCCCACCCCCTCGCTACGCCATTGCTTCCATCCATCCCTCCTAGTATCCATGTGCATAATACATACTTACATATATGCTGAGATTGATAGATAATACTAAACAATAAGAAATAAACATCATTAGACGATAACTAAAAAGTTCATTCTTAGTCCTGTATATGTATAAATAAGCTATATCCAGTCATTTTCCTCACTATCACTTGATCTATTCTAATTGGCATTTTGGTAGGCTACAAAAAAGTCAGAGCTATATTAGTATACTATATATGAACTAAGCAGTAAATCAGACTATCGTCTGGGAAGATCTGTTTTACTGAAATTTACGTGAGTCGTATTGGGTACATTAGAGCACCTGCTGGTGTTGTTAATATTAAGATATAGCGTCATCGGTTGATTTAAACAAATGTTGCAAATAGATTTACGTTGTACTTTCAAGGTAGTTCATAAATGAATATAAATTTATATTGATTTTTTGTAACAATACAAACAAACGCTAATACATTAAAGATAAAACAGGATGACAATTTCCAAGTTTTAATCGAGGATCCACGATCTTGAAGAGGGGATTTTCAGAGTATATTTTAGATGACCTTACATGGCATTTTGTTATTTGACTGTAAAAATTCTGGATATTTGTTTCCTTTTAATACATGTGCAATATATACACATGAAAGAAAAACAATTATTGGAATCCGATTTTGTGGGTGAAATGTATAAATAATGATGCCTTTTCTTTTAATATATGATGAATAACCCTGACATTGTAATTTTTTTTGGTGGTCATCATTTCATTTATCCATTCCTATTTTATTTGTCTCTTTCCTGCACCTTTGCTTTCCTGCTTGTTTATTTCATTTCTTCTTTTCGATTTCAAATGCTAGTCTTTTTCTAGAGTGTTGAAAACAAACCATTTTCATACGGTATTACTTTGTGGATAATAGCAAATACAAAGTCAAAATCGAGGACTAAGTTTACCTATTTTAAGGCGAAATCTGCTGACCCATTATTTAGTCCCTATATATTTTAATTATTCATTTACGTAAGCAATAATTTCTTATAGTCCGAATATAACAAAATCCCACCAGTAATCTTTGTTTTAATGGTTTCCGCCTGATCGCGGCATTACCATAGATGACTTCGTGCTCTAAACTGGCTCTATGACGTCTATTATCCAATGTTATGCTGGAATGCTTATTTGAGAGTTTTGATAATGCGTGATTATCTCTGCCGATCTTGAAATCACTGGAGAAGTCAACTAAAATTGAGAATCAGGTCTCTGTTTCACCACATTTCGCCACATATCTCCTTGAATCGAGATTTTAAACTGTCTTGCTTATGATAATTCTGACAATATTGGGGCTTTCTTGAGGGGTAGAAATAGGAGAAAGGATGAAAAATAACTATTTAATCCTTCTATTCTTTTTCGACAAAGTCGTGTATTTGGTTGTTGACCTAATTAAGGAGAAGCATTACTATGGAGATAACTCGGAAATGGGATGAATAGTTTATTGCTTTGGGCCAGAAGTTTTTTTGGGGGGTGGGGGGGGGGGGGGGGGTCGAACGGGAGTGAAATCTCATTTGCGACTGAAGCGTCTAATTGCGGACCCTTTCAAGTAAGTCATGTAATGAGAAACTTAATGTATATGGAACAAATGCCTACTATTAACTATTCCCGTCAGTGCACATGGGTGGCTTTTTCTCTGTGTTGTAACAGCAGCACCGCATCATTAGCTAAAGTGGTTATTATGTACATGGCTACAACATGGCTAAGTGTATTGCATAACGACATTCCAGGGCCATTGGCTAGCTTGAGAATGGACCTCTCTCATATGGTGTACATACAGTTTATAATTGCAGATAGCGGGTTCCTCCCTTTACAGTCATATAGTGTTGAACGGTAGCACACGACTTTAATTAAAAAATCATCATCATCGTTCCTCCCTTGGATTAAGAACGCTGTAGCACTCTATTCCATTTCAGCCAAATTTCTTACGTATTTTTTTCTTTATTTTGCTTTTACGTTTTAAAGAGAAAGTAACGTTAGCGTTGATACTATTGTACGCCCAAGACGAAATTGATTCTGTAATTTTTATGTTTTGAAAACCTTTTCTCTGTATTTTTCTTTATTTTGGAAGAGAAGCTTTAAAGTATAAAAGAGAAAGTAGCATTAACATGGATACTGCCCGAAACAAAATAACTGTATTTCTTTTAGAAAACATGCGTCTCTTAAAATACCCAAAACAGCAAACAAACAGGTTTTGGTTTGTTTTACGGCACGGGCAACACAAGTGGGTTATTTAGAGCCGAGGAGTAAAATGCCTTGACATGGATACACCACGTCATCTAACTTGAGCTGATTCGATGGTAGGATTCGAACTCGCACCCTTTTGGTCGTGACTCCAGCACGCTAACCACTGAGCCACCGCTGTCGCTCCAAATTAAAACACTAGATAAGAGTAAGAAATAGGCCATATATTATTTTGATTCTGTTAGATTAACAACCCTATCTACGGGATTATGTTAGATTAACAACCCTACTACGCAACTTTAATTTATTGCTGTCTCCATCTGCCCGCGATTTTCTTCCTTTTAACCCGACATCTCGTTTGCAGGCAGGATATTTTTTCCTTGTTGAACCTGGACTTCACTATTACTTGATAGAAATTTTGCGATGCTAGCAAATCTAATTAGCTAGAATGCGTTTATTCAAACTAGCTTATTCTGTTGGCTTGATCGTCATAAATATATTTACTGACTGCATGGTTTGACCCGTGACGTTACACTAAGGGTTGGGTGATAAATTTTAACATCCACAACCTTTTCAAACAGCAAATAAACAGTAGTGTTACCGAACTAAACGCATGGCAAGACCGTGTTTCAAGATTTTAATAAAGTGTAGTGTTACCGAACTAAACGAATGGCAAGACCGTGTCTCAAGATTTTAATAAAGTGTAGTGTTGCCGAACTAAACGCATGGCAAGACCGTGTCTCAAGATTTTAATAAAGTGTAGTATTACCGAACTAAACGCATGGCAAGACCGTGTCTCAAGATTTTAATAAAGTGTAGTGTTACCGAACTAAACGCATGGCAAGACCGTGTCTCAAGATTTTAATAAAGTGTAGTCGCCTCAGGGCAAATAATACAAGGTTATTTCCATAGCAACCATGTTTCTGACTTCTCAAAACTGTTAAACCAGTTTTTATCAAACTTGGTACAAATGGGCTTACATAACATGATTTATCAAATCTATATCAAAGACAGTTTCTCTAGCAAGTAAGTGATTTCCATAGCAGCAAGGTTAAAAAAATATCATCTTTCCTCAGTGATAAATTCGTCACTAATCTTCATTTTAAAGCTATTTTCTTGTTGTTCTTGAAAACAGAATTTAACAATCCTCAAATTCTTGGAAATCCTCGTATTTTCCTCAATGATTAAACAATATTCCTTTTTGATAGAATTCAAGATATTATGACTGTACTGTAATCTCTAATATCCGCCCAATGTTCAGAGAAAAATTCATTACTGACAGCAAAACAATTGGAAAAACTCTCAATCAGAGGAAGAAAAGTTTAGATCTTTAGTGAAACCGTGGCCCTAAGAACAGAATTTTCCGCCTACCGTATACACTCGCTTATAACTCGGGTCCAACAGCAAGGAACATAGATCCTGATCTGCCGTCCCATAATGCGCCAGCAGATCAGACTCTATGTTGTTTGTTCTACTGATTAGTATTATAAAATTGAAATCTTCAAAAGTGTAGAAAAACGATGAAAGCACATACAGAAATGAACTAGTGTAGAACATACCACCATATCTAAAATTCAGTGATATATGCTATAAATGAAAGGCAAATAAAATGCTGAGTATAAAATCTGAATTAAAAGAGAGGGTATTTTCTTTGGGTTGAAACAGAAAGGCAACTATTTAAAATTGTTATAAACATAGTAACAGGACACATTTTTTTCCTTTCTTGTTTTGTAAACCCAAAGATAATTTACCATTTTCCATCTCAGAATAGGGCCTTATTTTATGTGAAACGGTGTTGGGGAGGGGCGGAGTTTCTACGCAATATTGATTTACAATAAAACACTCCACTCTCCCAGTATCTATTAAATACTCTCTAAAACTGTCCGTATTGGGGATAAGTTTAAACTCCAAAGGAAACAAGCATGTTTTTCAACCGATTTGTCTTTACCACCTGTTTGACAATTGATGATTTTTTAAATATTCATTAGAAAGCAAAAATCACCATGACTCAGCCAGAAAATAAAGGCATTGTTCAAAGCATTAGTATTTGTGTATCTTAGACTCATGGACCACTTAAAACTTTAACATTTTAACTTTTAAAATCTCGTATCCCCTATACGAGAACGTTTCTGGAGCACTCACATTCTTTTAAAAACAAAAATACACCCTATGTCTCTAGATCATTGTGATATTTCAGAGTCGGATCACTCATATTTGTTTAAAAACAAACAAATATACCTGAGTTCAAGCACCACATTCTAATCTATTTATTGTGCATTGAGTTGAGCGGAAACGGACTAAATAATATATAAAGCCTGACAAAAAAGTAAGACCCCATAAATTTTGTCTGTGTTCCAAGCTCCTACAGAATGCATTCGACCTTACGTATTGATTTTTATTTAATGCTGTATGTTATAACAGAAATAGAAACATACATTCCTGCAATGCAAAATGTTTAATGCCGGAAATAACAGTGATATTTATTTTATTTATTGTGCTTGGTAAATTTCCGTGCAAAAAAGTCTTTATTCAAAGCGTCTTTATTCACTATTGCATAACAACTTTGCTACATTATATGTAAATCATCCTACTAGCAATAAATGTAGATTATAAAGTGCAAACAACACATCATAGGCTGACATAAAATCAATATTTGAATGTCAAGGTCATACTTTGATGTAGGTGTCGCTTCGTGTGATAATATAGAATAGAAATGACAGTGTAAGTAGTAGTCATTAGCGTTGTATTTCAGTTTGAGAAGTTGCATGTTAAAATTTCGGTTACGGTGAAAAATATTTTTCTATAGAAAATTTAAACCCACTCAGGATATAAAGTAGGCCTAATAAAAAAAAAACACACTTCGAGGTCGAGCTTTGTGCTCTGATAGGGTTTAAAACAAGGCATGCCAATAAATAAAATAAAATAAATACAACAAAATTAATCATGACACAAATTGAAACCTGACAGATCATCTAGTGTACGTTAAATATGTCATATAGCTAGCATAATATTCTGCGTGACACGGAATCTAGTGTATGCAAAAATAAAAAAAAGTCACGCAACAATAAACAAAATTAATCGTATGGCTAACATACTGAAAGCGTGACACGGCATCTAGTTTGCTTACCCCACCCTACCCCCGAAAAAAAAGAACAAATTTCGATATCGGAGAGTAGAAGAAAAAAAATCTGCAATAGAAAATGTGGGTGTTGTGAGTCTGGTAAGCAGTACCAATATGTTTTAACCCAATGAACAGAAGCTGTAAATACTAAGATTGCAAATATGTATAACAGACAGAAGTTAAATATAGTAAAAATAAATGTTATTTAACTGAACAATTATTAGTGAGATATATACTAAAATTTAAATAAATAGAAATTACGTAGTATTTAAGAAGAGAGAATGAAAACTTCGTTAGTCGGATAACCAAAGAGGAATAGCTAATTTGCCTAAAATTTAAATGACTTTATTTGATAGGTTGCAAAAAGCAATGTACATCATTTGCATAATTCGGACAAAATTGCAGTTGTTTCAGTTAGTGTCATAGCATCATCTACACAATCAAAACTGCGAAATAAATTCGTACAAAGGTAAAATGCAAAATGAATCACAATATATTCTAGACTTTTTTAGAACATTAAAATATGTGAGTATTGCAACCAAATGCTACAAAACAGAAAGGAATTGAAAAAACACTGAACACTTTGTTTTAAAATTATGTGAAAGTATTTCGGAATGTAGGACAATTATTTATGCACTTATTTTGATGTATCCGAATGTTTACGATTTGCAGTCACTTCGTCTTCTGTTTCATGTTTTGGATTTGATTCTTACTTGAAAGTGATGTAGCTTAGACATATCAAAGTGATGTAGCTTAGACATATCAAGGTGATGTAGCTTAGACATATCAAGGTGATGTAGCTTAGACATATCAAGGTGAGAATATTGACTACTGCTAGTGAACCGATTAGTACCTGTTATTTTTCACCTGTCTTTTAAAATTCTCTTTAAGGTCGATTTCTTCTTCGACTTTGACACATAGCTGAATCAAAACTTATTCCATCTTACCCAATTTATCAATTAGACTGTCTAGTTTTTCATTTTTAACCTTCAATTTGTTTCAAAGCAAATTATGTGCTTCTTTTGTTATTGCTTTAGTTTGGTCTAGTTTAGTTCAACTTTCCTCTACAACATTTTTCATCTCAAGTTGTTGAATCTTTTTTTTTTTTTTATTGTTTCTCCATTGTTTTCATCTGTAATAACAGACTCAAGTTTTGGCAGTGAATTGAATTCATATATGCTGTTAAGATGTTCGGTTCTCACATGACTTGATACATTAAGCATGTCTCTTGTAGTGTGAGGACAATAATGGCATATGACACATTAAACATATCTCAGGTAGTGTGACAACAATAATGGCACATGACACATTAAACATGTGAGGACAATAATGGCACTGTTAAGGCATGATGTATGTTAGATGGCCAGAAAAGTGATTAGCTAAAAAGCTACTAGCAAGGTGAAACTAAAAGTTACTAAATACTATTAATATGAGCACCCAAATGTGACTGACACCAATTATTTGCAACTATTTGTCTGTTATAAAATATCACTAACGTATTGTCGTATACAAAACATAGACTTTGTTGTGCTTTGGGAGACCTATCATTATGTGAATCGCACAGGACGTTATCGTAATCTGGACACATGCCTCTGGCATGCTCTTCATCCGTGCTAGAGGCATGCTCTTCATCTGTGCTCTTCATCTGTGCTATAGGCATGCTCTTCATCTGTGCTCTTCATCTGTGCTATAGGCATGCTCTTCATCTGTGCTATAGGCATGCTCTTCATCTGTGCTCTTCATCTGTGCTATAGGCATGCTCTTCATCTGTGCTCTTCATCTGTGCTATAGGCATGCTCTTCATCTGTGCTCTTCATCTGTGCTATAGGCATGCTCTTCATCTGTGCTCTTCATCCGTGCTAGAGGCATGCTCTTCATCTGTGCTCTTCATCTGTGCTATAGGCATGCTCTTCATCTGTGCTCTTCATCTGTGCTATAGGCATGCTCTTCATCTGTGCTATAGGCATGCTCTTCATCTGTGCTATAGGCATGCTCTTCATCTGTGCTATAGGCATACATCTGCCGCTCAGATTAGCAATTGTATCTTCAAAATCTGTATATCTACACAATTTTAATAGGTTACTGGATTTTACTTCATGCAGATATTGTACAAATATTTCACATATCAACGGAATTTGGTTAATTTTGTGGTAAATCCTTGAGATGGACTACTTTATCAATGCTTTAAAATTGTACATGGTAAAAAGTTTTTCTAGGAAAAATGCAGTTTATTGAGTATTCTTTTCGCTGCAAACCGTTTTTAAATTAAATTTGAAAAAAAGTTTAAATGTTGTCGTGATTGCATCAGCTTCTATGTGATTTTCATTACATCTTATCTTGTTCATTTATTACACTGCTATGATATTGTTTACATTACACAGCTGTAATATTGTATACAAGTATTACCCTGCTGTGATATTGTATGCATGTATTACACTGCTGTGATATTGTATACATGTATTACACTGCTGTGATATTGTATACATTTATTACGCTGCTGTGATATTGTATACACGGTAGTCGCCTTGTCAGAATTTGTTATGTGTATCATTTTGTTGTTTACTGGTGGTCCTTTTGGATCAAGTTTCTTTTATCATTCTGGTTTTGTGATTAACGCAAATTACCATGCTGCTTCGCCACTCGTTAAAATATCACGTTTTGCTTGTACCACACGATCAAATATATCCGGTATTAGCGTAGGAAAAGAAAATATCCTCTATATATTTCACTATTTATTGTTTAGATATATGCGTACTTTTTTTTGGTATATTTAACTTTTGTCAAAAATTTTGGCAAAATTTCCACCTTCAGCCCTATGCCTTTTGCATTCATTTGTTATTTTTCTTTCAGACTATGATATCATATTTGCATTTCAAAACCTAAATTTATTTCTTGTAGGATGATTTTAATGAATTGTAGTAAGATTATTATCGAATAATGAATGATATTTGCAAAGAATTGTAACACGCACAAAAAATTAAACAAATATCACTTTTTCATACGTTATTTATTTAACATTGTAGGAATGTATGTTTCTATTTCTGTTAAAACACACAGCAGAAAATGAAATCAATAAATAAAGCATACTGCATTTTGTAGGAGTTTGCATGACCTTCGAACACAGTCAAAACTTCTGGGATGTTGATTGATTTTCTGACAGGCTTTATATATTAATCTGTTTCCGCTCTACTCAGTACACAATAAATAGATTGGAATGTGGTCAAGGAATTAGAGTGTCTTTTTTGTTTTGAAACAAATATGAGCGGTCCAGCTTTGAAATATCACTGTAGTCAAGGGGCAATCTGGTGTATTTTTGTTTTTAGAAGAATATAAGGAAATACGGTATTTTAAAAATTAAAATGTAAACGTTTTTGAGTGGTCCATGACTCTCCAATACATAACTAATTTTATTGCATGGATGTTTGTCTACAATGACAAATTCAACAGGGATGATTTGCCTTAATTTGGAAAGCTTTCTCTATAGCGATGAGTATTTTAGAAGTTTCGTATTATTTTGATGGAAATAATCTTTTCGGCTGTACTGATATTTTCAAATGCCGTGTTGCTTCCATGCTTTGATTCTGGAAGAAGACGACAATAGTATAAACCGTGAGTGACAAAAAAAAAAAAAAAAAAACAACAAAAAAAAAAACAACAAAATAAAACCACATCATTATTCTCACAACACGTTAAGAGGCAACGTTTCAGCTAATACAAAATATCAGATACAGAAAGATACCCTTACAGATTGTAAGAAAACAACAAAATAAATTGTAAAAAGGTAGAAAAGAGATTTTTTTATATAGATACATAGATATATAGAGATAGATAGATAGATAGAAAGATAGAAAGAAAGAAAGATAGATAGATAAAACAAAAAGAAAAAAACTTGCTGATCATGGAAAAGGGATCGAACAAGCCATTAGATTTTGCTGATTTCGCTCTTTCAGGAAAACTCAAATATTTATAAGAACTGCCTCTGATTGCACTTTGTGACGGAAAATCCACAATGACACTTGCAAGTCGTCTAAAATTAACTTCAGTTACTTGCAAGTCGTCTAAAATTAACTTCAGTTCTTAGAAATCATAGTTCACTCAAGCAAAAGCTTTAAAAATGTGTAGATATATTGTATATACACAATACTACATACATGTTTTGTTCCTAGGCGGTAGAAAGAATGGTTGATATGGTCTAGGGGTACGTTATACGCCGTATCAAACGAGTTCTTTCTGTGACTCAGAACAAAACACGAATGCGGTTATATATTTATCACATATCCCCTTTCTACGCTTTTCAAATATTTCGCTCAACGGTGTGAATGGAATTCGTAACAAATTGAGATTAATAAAAAGTTTGACTCGGTATACTGAAGCATATTGACGCGCGGACGTCAGTGAAAACACCTCAGTTATTTCAGTGGTGGTCAATCCTTTAAAATGAAATGGGTATGTAATATAGAAGCAACGTTGGTAATGCTGAAAACATTTGAATAGTTTTGGGAGAAATATTTGACCGGCATGACCGGACTTGATCTGAACAACTACTTATGTATCTAATCTATCCCGTATACATTGGGGTCAAATTGTGTTTTTAAGCAAAGATGAAGAGTATTTATATTTACATACTGGTCCTACAAAAATTAGATAGATGGCTTGATCTATGGATGGATAGATAGAAAGGCAGAATCATAGTTGGATAGATATATTGACGGATAGATAGATACATATATAGATACATACATAGATACATATATAGATACATATATAGATACATACATAGATATATATTGATAGATGGATGGACAGAGATAGAATTATATATAGATATATAAATACATAGACAGATGGATGGATGGATGGAAATGATGGATGGATGGATAGTTGGATGGATGGATGGGTGGGTGGATGGATGGGTGGGTGGATGGATGGGTGGGTGGATGGGTGGGTGGATGGATGGATGGATGGATGGATTGATTGATGGATGGATGGATGGATACATATAGTCATAGGAAATAGATAGGTAAATACAGCTGCACTCTCTTAGCGAGATCTTGTGATACAAGAAGAACGCTGGTGCATTGCAAAGTATCAAAGAGAAAGCACAATATATAGCAACACTCTTAGCGAGAAGTCTGAATTTTTTCTTTAAAATTAGGAAGTAAGTTCTGAAGTGATTATATTCATTTTAATAGCTTACTAGTATATAAACCGAGAATTTTCTAATTTTCTTTGCACTATAGATGATAGCTGATTTCAAAATCAAAGGAAACTTTTATATTCTATATTATTACTTATTTTGAAGGATGATTGTCAAAGTATGAATGTAAGAAGCACTATGATTAATAATCCAAGAGGGTATTGATGTATTTATTTTATTAGTCTGTTTCACTTTTCTATCTATCTCTTCTCTTACTTCAGCCAATCAATAAATCAAGTGATCATTTATTTATTCTACTCGTGCATTTATTTATTTATTCCTTCCTTCCTTTCTTACCGTATTTATTGAGTCGTATAAAGGAGCATTCCTGTTGAACACACGCTTATTACACAGTATGTCATGTCCATGGTGTTGAACACACGCTTGTTACACAGTGAGAATGTTATGTCCATGGTGTTGAACACACGCTTATTACACAGTGAGAATGTTATGTCCATGGTGTTGAACACACGCTTATTACACAGTGAGAATGTTATGTCCATGGTGTTGAACACACGCTTATTACACAGTGAGAATGTTATGTCCATGGTGTTGAACACACGCTTGTTACACAGTGAGAATGTTATGTCCATGGTGTTGAACACACGCTTATTACACAGTGAGAATGTTATGTCCATGGTGTTGAGCACACGCTTATTACACAGTGAGAATGTTATGTCCATGGTGTTGAGCACACGCTTATTACACAGTGAGAATGTTATGTCCATGGTGTTGAACACACGCTTGTTACACAGTATGTCATGTCAATGGTGTTGAGCAAATGCTTATTACACGATAAGTGTGTTCTGTTCATGGTGTTAAACACATGCTTATTACACAATAAGTATGTTATGTTCATGGTGTTTAACACGCGCTTATTACACAGTATGTTATGTCAATGGATTTGAACACAAGCTTTTTACACAGTATGCTATGTCCATGGTGTTTGGTCTCAAAAGATGCTACAATAATTTTAAAAGAAATGCTTTGTTGCTTCGCACAAAAAAAAGTCAGTTGAGTAAATTGATATAATAGTTTTGGTCTCAAAATAAGTTCCATTTGTTAGACTGATTCAACTGTCCCCGGTATGCAAATATCGTAGTGTCAACTAGGTCAAACAGCTTATAGAGCGAGGCATTAATAAAGGCAATGTACGCCAGATGATAAAAGCTGCCAATATTCAGTGAGGTCCAGCCTGTACTGCTATGGTGATCAATCAAACTTCTACGATCAAAATGTCGTCCTCTTGTCTTTTAGGTTGGTCTGTTTATGCAAGCGCTGAATAAGCACGTGGTACAAAGTGTTCTGACATGATTTATAAATTTCATGAAATCGCGTGTTTGTTTGTTTTTGTTTTTTGTTGATTTTGTTTTGCTTCTAATAGCGGAGTAATTTGTTTCAGTCTGATTAATAGTGCGTAACTGCGTGTGCATATAATATGGCAGGAAAAGTCAAAAGGTCAAAACCAAAAGAGGAATTCTTCAGAGGAGTCCTCCAATAACACGTATCAATATCCAGATTAAACAGTGTACGCTTTGACAAATTTTCGTCAACCAGAGATGTGCACACAGTAAATCATAACAGAGTTGAGGTCTGCAATAAAGCCGAACTACTTTGAATACAATGAAATAGACTGATCTCGATTTCTGCTCTCAAACAAAGCGATATCGTATGCCTATATAGAAAATAGTCAAACAGTTTGGAATTAACGAATATTTATTTTTTTCATTAAAACAATGATTAAAAAATGCTTTGTGCAACATAGTATAGTTTCCTTCTCACAAGCTAAGAAGGTGAACGTGTTAATTTGCGAGAAATCCCCATGGTGTCAAGCGATGTCAGTCATCATACACGTGATGTCACGAGAAATCCCAATGGTGTCAAGCGATGTCAGTCATCATACACGTGATGTCACGAGAACTCCCAATGGTGTCAAGTGATGTTAGTCATCATACACGTGATGTCACGAGAAATCCCCATGGAGTCAAGCGATCTCAGTCATCATACACGTGATGTCACGAGAAATTCCCATGGTGTCAAGCGATGTCAGTCATCATACACATGATGTCACGAGAAATCCCCATGGTGTCAAACGATGTCAGTCATCATACACATGATGTCACGAGAACTCAGCCAGATGTGCTCGCTACTAAGCTTTACCTATTTCTTATTCGACGAAAATCTATGATTCATTCATACAAACAAGTAATGAATTCATTACAAAAGAGTGAAATTGAGCAAATATAATTCAATTTGAGCAGAACTAGTAGAACAAAAACGGCCAGTAAAAAGCAGCGGTTAACCTCCCTCTGTCAGTATTAAACCACAGACATCATAAAGATGTGAAGTACTAGCGAGTTAGCGAAATGCTCTGTAAATGTGATGTGATACTCTATTCGGAAACCCTTGTTCCGACTCAAACTAGGAAACATAAGTCAATACACATCTAACGATGAATATATTAGGAGAGGAGTAATTTTGAACTAATTTGGTAGCACTTGGAATCAGACTGGGGTTAAAAATACCGTTTTTTTTTCTATGTATTGTCCACGATAAACCAAATATTAGTATTCATACAGCTAGATGTGTGCGGAAGCCAAGTCTGTACATTAAGAAGAAAATCTTAACAAATGAATAATTTTCGCTTCTATGATAATGGATGCTATATAAGTATTGTGCTTCACAACCATTTAAAGATTTTAATGCTATAAACGTAGATTTAAAAAAAAAATTTTTTGCAGCCATTAAGTCATATTCACTGATTCACCGAAAAGAATTAATAAACTGTAAGGTAATACAATTCATATACTGTAAGGTAATACAATTCATATACTGTAAGGTAATACAATTCATATACTGTAAGGTAATACAATTCATATACTGTAAGGTAATACAATTCATATACTGTAAGGTAATACAATTCATATACTGTAAGGTAATACAATTCATGTACTGTAAGGTAATACAATTCATATACTGTAAGGTAATACAATTCATGTACTGTAAGGTAATACAACTCATATACTGTAAGGTAATACAATTCATGTACTGTAAGGTAATACAATTCATATACTGTAAGGTAATACAATTCATATACTGTAAGGTAATACAATTCATATACTGTAAGGTAATACAATTCATGTACTGTAAGGTAATACAACTCATGTACTGTAAGGTAATACAATTCATATACTGTAAGGTAATACAATTCATATACTGTAAGGTAATACAATTCGTATGTTGTAAGGTAATATAATTGATATTGGATTGAAGATCTATTTAGTCATAACTGTTTAGTTACGAGAGAGAGAGAGAGAGAGAGAGAGAGAGAGAGGGTGAGAGAGAGAGACAGATGAATAGACACATTTATAACAAGGTTCATAACTTTACACTTCTGAGTACTAAAAGTAACATCATCCTCAGACTAAAAAAAAACTCAGTTAAGTTTTTCTTACAAATATACCAAACCTCTCTGCTTCAGACTTTAATGTTGGGACTGTAAGACCATTTTGGCTACATCATAAAATAGTCGTAGTCCTTCGTTACCTAGGTGCTAAACCGACTGGTGATGATATATACTGTCACTTTCGACTTTTTCATGGATGATGTATTAATACACAACCACCTGTCGACATCATTCATAGCTGCATGCAGGTAGTAAATCTCTTTTCAAGTTCTTGAAAGTGCTTATCATTAATAATTGTTAACAATACATGTAATATGGGTAAAGAGTGGGGCAGAAATTGATCGCCTTGTCGGTGTCACTAGTTTTACGAAATGACGAATGGACTCTTCTCGCACATGGATTACTGTGATTTATCAAACAACCTTGTTTTGCCCAAATTTGCCACCGTAATGGGCACGATTTTTACAATCTAAGGCTCGAAAGAAAAGGAAAGTGTCACCAACAAGACAGTTTATTAGGCATAAGCTCTGTTGAGAATCATATTAGAAATTTATCTTTGCTGTTTTTAGCAATGTTTTCTTTTCTTTGTGTGTATGCCACTGAAGCCTTTTATAGCGTTTCTCCCACTGCTGAGCTCCTCTTGCAGCTACGACGGCCTCTGCCATCTCTGAACCCTGTTTTATTGATGATCGCCACATCTTGATTGTGTTATGTCTTTAGGCCCTCCTTGATGCCATCCTCCCACTGTTTGCGGGGCTTGTGCCTGGGCCGGTATCCAGAACAGCACAGATGGGCCCAGGCATAGCAGCCTCGCTCTTCTCAGCATTGTACTGATTGTGCTTATTCCGACGCGACATATCAGACTCCATATTCCACCAGGTAACTGTTGATGGTTTTCCATATCTAAATGCCACACATAAGCACATCCAAAACAACATACAGGTTCACGATTAGTTTGGTGTTGATGAAAGTTAATGAGAAAGTTTGCAACTATCGTTGTAAATATAAAGGTTAACATTGGCAGCTATAATAGGAGACATGATCCTGCTAGTCTAAGATTTATTTAACTGTGTCCACAAATTAGTGGAAATTTGATTGATTTTTGAGGCACTTGCCTTGACTGTCAATATTTCTACCTTACCCTCTTTGTTGCCACGATTTGGAAATTCAGTTTTAAGTGAAGCCTGTCAGCAATAGGTTACAATTCCAAAAGAGTATTCATGTTTGTACGGTAAATCAGCGAATTCTTTCATTCGGCACGCTCTAGTGATAATGGTTTCAAATATATTAATCCAAGCAAAGTAGTATTGTCATTTTGTCTGCTCTTGTTCAAACTGATGCACGAATAATCCTTCATCTCTGGTAGGGCCTTTTTTATCGGTAGTTTGGTTCCATCTATTTCCATCGACTCGACGTCTCCAAACTACTTAGGATAGTTTGGGAGCAATCGATATACCATCACATTCACAGAAGAGAATGTTTTCAAACCCAAATGCATTTGCCGATAAAGATGTCTCAACGACAGTTCGAACTCAAGGGGTGTGGAAGTGGTTATAACCATCACTCGTAAGAATGGGTTTGCTCTGCGGTAAAAACACAATCCTTACCATTTAAAAAAAAAATAAATTGTCAACGCAACCCGTCCCAAAAATACCCAGATTTAAAATTTGACACGTCCCAGTGTTTCCCAACGTGCTGCAATACCCGTGACCTGTTTGTTCGTCCATATTTACGTGACATTTTAGAACCTGTCTGTTCACATCTGGGTCGATGCTTTTCGCCGTTTAGGGTGTACAATGAATGGATCAATGCGATAATTAGAACTGCTTACTGATTTCATCATCTCTTTGTCAGCAGATAACTTTGTTTTGTACTAAATGTATCTCATTACAGTAGCATTCAGTAGATTGAATAATCTTGGGGTTTAATATTCGTCTACGCCCGCATCGACTTCACCACTTTTATGGCTGCTTTGCTGCCTTTATTCTGTGTGACATTTTCTAGACTCAAACAAAATGCTAAATCAGGTCTCTATCACTGTAACAAAGTATTAAAGCAGGTCTCTATCACTGTAACAAAGTGTTAAATCAGGTCTCTATCACTGTAACAAAGTGTTAAAGCAGGCCGCTGTCAATGTAACAAAATGTTAAAGCAGGTCTCTATCACTGTAACAAAGTGTTAAATCAGGACTCTATCACTGTAACAAAGTGTTAAAGCAGGCAGCTGTCAATGTAACAAAATGTTAAAGCAGGTCTCTATCACTGTAACAAAGTGTTAAAGCAGGTCTCTATCACTGTAACAAAGTGATAAAGCAGGTAGCTGTCAATGTAACAAAATGTCAAAGCTGGTCTCTATCACTGTAACAAAGTGTTTAAGCAGGCTGCTGTCAATGTAAAAAAATGTTAAAGCAGGTCTCTATCACTGTAACAAAGTGGTAAAGCAGGCTGCTGTCAATGTAACAAAATGTTAAAGCACGTCTCTAGAAAAGGCGAAATTTTTCTCCTGTATTACTTGCCCTGTATCTAAATGACGCCGATAATGACTTTTTGAGCTCGAATTGCAATGGCATTACAGTTGATTTACTGGATGGAGATATCGTAAGATATTTAGAACTATTTGTTTTACTCTGTGCATATGATACCGTTGTATTTTCATATAATCCAAGAGATGTGCAAAATAATCTTGACGTATTCTTTAATTGCTGCAAAAATATAATCTTATCATTACCACAATGATAAGGGTGTGCAATGATTTTCTGGAAATGTATAAATAGACAAAATGTGAAGTTCAAATTAAGAGATTCGGACTTGAAATTGTTAGAAATTTTAAGTTTTTAGGACTGATCTTTGCGAAGAATGGCAGATCTTTATTGGGAATTAAGAATCTAATTAGTCAAGCCAGGAAAAGTATGTACCTTCTTAAGAACAGAATATCAAATCTTAATTTGCCTGTTGACTGTCACCTTCAACTTTTTGATATGACAATAGCTCCAATTCTTACATATGCATCTGAGATCTGGGGTTTTTAAAAATTAGATATGATGGAACGGGTTCATTTAGAATTTCTACAAATATGTGCCAAAAGTTAAAAATCCACCCCCACATATATGCTTTGTGGTGAGCTTGGTAGAGCACCTCTGCATTTACAAATAAATAGGAGAATGGTTGGCTATTGGGCAAATCTCATTAATGATAAACAACCGAAACTATCTTATATCATGTATCTGAGACTATTGCAGGATTATAATAATCGTCTAGGCAGAAATAAATGGATAGAGAGCATTCATAACATCTTATCGGAAACTGGGTTTCAATTTACTTGGGTTAATCAAAATATTCTCAATAAATCCTGGTCAGATACAATCTTAAAGGAAAGACTTCTTGATCAGTTTATACAGACATGAGAATCGTCCATTACTCGACTAAAGCTGATGCATACATAATTTTTAAGACGAAATTAAAGCTAGAACATTATTTATTAAAAGACTTAGAAAAATTTAAGACAAATATAATCCAATTTCGAACATGTAATCATTGCTTACCTATAGAGAAGGGAAGATGGGAAAATTTGCCTAAACATGAAAGATTGTGCAAACTTTGCGTGCAAAACTGCGTGGGTGATGAATTTTATTATTTCCTTGATTGCAACTATTTCAGAGGACAAAGAAAGCAACTACTACACAAACACTTCTATATCAGACCAAATGTACCAAAATTTAAAGAATTATTGAGTTCTGGGAAAGTTGGCGTTTTAAGAAAACTCTCTAAAATGATTGATATTATTTTTTAAATTTTTTTGAAATTTCTAACCATCTTTATTCGATGTGTATGCTGTTCTTTCCATTTTTTCAGGAAGAGAAAAGTACCATAGGTTCATCATTATAAAATAATAAGTTTACTACAAATTAATTTGTGTTTTATTTATTGTAATATATATACTGTATTTCCAATTATATCAACATCCATGTATTTAAATTTGTACTTGTTTGTATTCCATTGGAGTATTGATTGTGATATTGCTGTCAATCTGAGTTAAATTGCAATTACTGTGGAAAACATTATATCGTCCATGGCTAATGTACACGCATGCAAAGTGAGATACTAATATTTTACCTCATATGTTGCGTATTGCAACCCGAGTGTAATAAAGATATTGTTATTTGTCAATGTAACAAAATGTTAAGCAGGTCTCTATCAATGTAACAAAATGTTAAACCAGGTCTCTGACAATGTAACATAATGTTAAGGCAGAACTCTGTCAATGTAACAGAATGTTAAAGCAGGTCTGTATCACTGTAACAAATTGTTAAAGCAGGTCTCTGTCAATGTAACAAAATATTAAAGCAGGTGTCCATAATTGTAACAAAATGTAAGTAGGTCTCTATCACTAAAAATCTTTCTAAATATCAGTTGCGAAAATGATTAAAGTGAAATACGTTGCAGAATCAATTATTAATTTAGGTGGTACGGAAATCTAATGTATCTTCAAGGTATTAAAATCAACAGCTCGAAAAGAATGATGAACGGTATCCTCTACATAACATAGAGATTTGTCTTCTTATTTTCTTTACGTAGAACTGACACTATTTTAATGACGCCAATAAGCATTTAGATTTGTTACTGTGAGAAGAACTCCATTTACTCTTTCATAACCCTAATCCACCATGATCTGCCGTTGCACAATGTGCCGGCTCATACTGGTCATTATGTTACACGGCTCATACTGGTCATTATATTACATATTATGATTTATTTACTATACAATAAGTAGCATATAATGTTCCTAATATAGAATGTAATGACCCGACTGAGCCGTGACGTGACATCGAAAATAAACAACCTTTAGTATTAGGTGCTAGATACAAAATGTTTATAGAAATTTGGAAGATGGCTTGGATAAGTGACTAAAAAAAATAATCTGGAGATATATTCACACTGGATTAGAATGACTAAACACGTATATACCATTTTAGTTCTTGTTTCAATGTAAGTCTTCGAAAACCCATTAAAAACCATGGCAACTTTATTACTTCTCCGAACCTGATTTATATGCATCACACTCTGCCTTGGAAATGGACAGAAATGGCTAAATAATAAAAAGCCATTTTCAAGACAGAGGAAACTTAGGTCTATGCCGTACGCAGGAAACAATAAAAAGAAATCACAATGTAGACCTTAATCTTCCAGCACATGATGCAACAGCAAATCTAGGTCTACTCTGTATGCAAGGGGGCGCGTGGTATAAAGGGCAAATATGGCATTGATTCAATTAAAACTGCCAAGTTCAATAGTTATGCCTGGTGTTATGAATAAGACTTTTATTATGTTTAGTGGTGTGCGCTAAGATGACACCTTAGAACACTTCCGCTCTTCCCTTTCAAGATGAAAGATAGAGAGAATCCATGACCTTACCGTTGTAATACCTCAATTACGAGTTTGAATAACTCCGATCAAATGTGGTTTGAAAATACAATACATGATTACTTCATATAAAGTGAAATAAATTGCAGACTTATTATTATTATTATTATTATTCCATTTACGTCACGTTTCTTTAAATATATGAATATGTGTTGTTGGTGAGGTACCATGCTATTCTTTTTACGTAATCTGCATACTTGTTTATTGTAGTCAATAAGATCTGCATACTTGTTTATTGTAGTCAATAAGATCTGCATACTTGTTTATTGTAGTCAATAAGATCTGCATACTTGTTTATTGTAGTCAATAAGATCTGCATACTTGTTTATTGTAGTCAATAAGATCCGCATATTTTTCATAAAATTGTACTATAGTAGACATTTTACAATCACTACCATATTCACTTGCTGCCACGAATCATTTTCATAAGACGCTTTCATTTTTATCTTTCCAATTTATAAAGGTAACTTAGTTTCAACAGATTCAAGGGAACCTTCGGGAATAAGAGTCATTCGTGCTGGGAAATATGTTCTGAGGAAATGTAACTCAAATATTCCATCTTCAACTCTCTTGCACAAGTTCGGTGCAGTTGACGTGATATTTCATTCACCTGAAGGCAATCATGCTGTTTTAAATCTGTGTAAAAAGTGCTAAATTTCTCCATTAAGGTGCATATACAAACTTCTTTTCACAACTGGCGTTACTCCTACATTTTCTTTTTAGGAAACAGAGTGATACTAGTCACCCAACATATTATCAGCATTAAAGTTGATTGGTTCAACGTTACTGAATCACATAATGCATATTAGCAACATTACATTTTTGTCCATACATCTCTAACTCTTTGATTGTAATGGTTTGTTAATTGCATTATGAGGCACAGACCTCAAACCCAGTGGCGTAGCGAGGAGGGGGGGGGGGAAGGGGGCGGCAATTTGGTAAGAGTACCATATATATCATAAATAATACGAATTGAGTGGGGGGGGGGGAATTTTGGTAGTTGGCCCTGGGCGGCACTTTGCCTCGCTACGCCACTGCTCAAACCATTCTCTCGTCCACTGAGGACTTTAACTGTTGCTCATAAACAAACTCAAGGAAGGGTGATATGTCTATACTTTTGAGATACGGCCATTCGTTACATCATAGCGTCAAGAAAGAATGATTTGCAAAGAGAAAACAGAGAAAACGATACGTAAACATCTTAAACTCCGCTACCTTTTCATGCCAAGATCTAAAACGTTAAGAGGACTCGCGTAATCTTCATATGTTTTGCAATGTCTATGGGAGCGATTGCTTCAGACAAATTCTTCTTTTATTACAGACGTTGGGCTCTGAAGGATCTGTTGAAAATGAAATAATAAACAACTTGAACTCGGTGAGCTGTCTCCTTTTTGTTTTATATTTCTTTTTATAAGGGTTTACAAACGATTTTGCTTCCATATGCTCAACACTGTTTTATCTCTTCCAGTGATTGACACGCACTTAAGATGACGTAGCAAACACTTTGTAACTTTAATAACACAGGGTTACTGTAATTTCGATACCGCTGGCTTAAACTAAACGAGCTGCTTGTGACAAAACGTTTTTGTTAAAAGTAAAACATGTAAAAAAAAATTTGTTTATCGAAGTTTTACTTTTCAGCACTTTTAATTTCTTTCCGCAATCGACGACTTTCACGATGTACAGGATTTGGCCATATATTTGAGCTCTTAACTAATGAAAACAGTAATTGTCCGTACCTGTTACGCTGTCGAGTCCATTCCGGTTAAGTCAGATGAAAGTGACTCGAAGACTGAAAATTTCGGTTTAATTTTGGATACAATTTGAATTCGAATGAAAAAGTACAATTTATAGCAGTCTTTTCAGAGTATCTTAATAAAATGCAGAGTCTATGTATCAAATCACGTATAGTTATCGTGCATTAGTGTGAAGCGGTAGGTTCACCGAGTGCTTTGCACAAATCTGACATTTTTATTAACTGGTTCCTCGTGGATCGCAATAATCTGAATTCACCTTTTTTATTTACTACATAGTTTAACATTGTCGTTCTGTGTTTTTTAACAGTTCCGTTCTGTATGATTTTTTTAAACAGTTTAAAAATGAACTTTGTGACAAGAGCGAATCGGTAGACCAATGTATATCGGCGGTAGATTGGAATCGACCTAATGGCGTCATACCTATATCCATCATGGCGACTTACCGTAATCCAGACTATTGACGCGAATGTTTGTGTGAAATTAATCGACCATATATTTAAAAGTGCTAAGTCAATCTGAATAAAAGTTTTGTATATATTTCCATTCACTTAGTACATTCATTCAAGACACATTGGAAAAAAGGAGTTTGTTTTCCTTTAACCAAGATAAACGTGGACCAAATGTTATAAATTGCACAGACCCAAGCTACCACGTGTCTTAAATATCATTCATTGTTCAACTTTACTGTGTAAAATTTAGAACTTTCAAATCTAAACATTTGCATGAAAATTAAATTTATACGTTTAAACAACTTTTTAAAATTTAATTTATATGTTTACAACTTTTTAAAATATATACTTGTAATTAAATTTATATTAAAATTAAATGTTTAAATGTTTTCCATTTCAAACATATTTTCAGATAGAAATTATCTTGTATTAGAAATACGTTTTTACTGCACTTAAAAGTTCTTATAATTAAGGAAGATATGGCAAATTTAGTGTTGGGGTCTCAAAGCTTTTGCTCCAAAAACTGTACCTTACCAAACACCATTACTGTGTACTTTCTGACATCTGTTACACTCCTTGTTTGCCATGAAAATCAGTAGAATTTGGTGCTTTAAGTTCTTGCTATGCAAGAGTTTTACTAAAACTGTCCATATACAAGTTGGCTCCGAGAGGCCTCAGATCACAATTATTACTTCTGGGTCAGTACCCACGAATGAAATCCCTGTATTTGTCCTCTCTTATTTGGTGTTTGTCTTTGACTTGGATAGAGGCATTCTCGGTCCTGATTGAAAGGAAATTGTTTATTCTTTAGAATACGAGGGTTATCGTGTCATTATCTGTATGTATTTGGGCTACAGTGCACAATGGGTACTTAGGCACTGACGCTGTCCCTGTAGTGAAATCTATGGCTCATGGCAGGTTGCTTTATTTACAGTTCAGCCTCTCCAAAAAGATGCCAGGTAACCTATGACAAGAACTTAACTGTAAGTTTGTCTAAGAGGACACTTTTGATTAACACTTGATTTATTTGAATTTGGACACATTGGAAAGTTCAGTCTTGAAATCAAATTTAGATAATATATAGGAAATACAAGTGTGTGCTGAGTCCGGATGTCACAGGCGGAAATCTTCTATAAATTCTGTACTCTTCTCTGTCTTGCTTTTGTCCTCTCGTTATCCTAGTTTTAAGGTTATCAAGAGATTATAAGCAACACAGAAAGCTAATACTAACAAAGGCCTAAAGAAATGATGATGATGATAATGACAGTGGTAGTGGTATTGGTGATGGTGGTTGTGACTACAACAGAAGCAATGCTGATTGCAAGTCACAAGAATTGAATTTACATCGATGATATTTTATCAAAATAAGGCACTTTTTCGTTAACTTAAAATAATTGCTTTAATTGCACATATTCAAATTTAGCAATGGATGTGACATCTAATAAAGAGATTAGATGGTATTTCAAAGAACGTGTCCGTTTGTTCTAAATTATTAATTGCAGATGCCCAATAAAATCTACTGCGGTACAGAACGTTGACAACGAATGAAAGAATCTGTGCTCCATGATTTCCTACAATAGAAAGTACTTACAGAGAATGCAGACAATCACATCTTGACGTGCTGATTCTTCATGATTGCTAAGAATATTTATTAGGAACTGACGAGCGTGTGTGTGCGGATGTACGTGATCAAGGTTCTTGCAGAAAAACCTGAAAATGCGGGCTTGTCTCGAGAACATGCTTCTGGCAAGTATATTTTTGATAGAGGCTTATGTGTGTATAAAGCAATTAACCGAGGATATTATTGAAACCGTACATATTCTGGTATGGACAATTTTGATGTCTCTATCTATGGATATTTTATAATTAGAACCTTACGCTAAGTTTCGATTTTTATGCAAATTTTATTATATGTAGCTCGCTGGCGGAAGGCCACGTGAGCATATAATAACGGTCAATCGTCAGTCACGCGTCCTTCGTCCATCGTTTGTTGTCTGTCTGTCAAACGTTGCTATATGGGCTCCTCCAAAAACCAGTTTAATATTGATCAGACTTTGTAAGACTGTTCTTCAGAGCATGCTTATATACATTTTGTCGGGAAATGACTCCTTAGCAACGTTATGGCTATCATAGCAACCAAATATAACATGCATGGAAGGTAATTTTCTGAGGATATGCCCTACTAACATTGTGACTGGGTTGGTCCTCTTTGTATCTACAGTGCTTCCATAGCAACAGGTTTAAATCAAATTTATTACTTATTTTCTAGGATGGCAACGAGGAAATTTTAGAATAAACTTGTATACTTTTTTCCAAGGAAAGTTTCTCACAGTTACCATTAGGTCTTTCAATCCAATCCTTTAAGTCGGTTTTTGGTAGAACACATCCAGCTCGTCAATTTCACACCATTTGTCCATTACGCACAATAATGTTCAAATTAGATTTATTGTATGCAGAATTGTACGAATTTGATATTTTGGCCTTCACTGAAACTTGACTCAATCCATTTCTTCTGATGACCTTTCCCTAAAATCTTACAACAACCCAGTTAGGAATGATCGTGTATGCGGTACTCACGGTGGTGTCATAATATAAATGAATGAATAGCTTCATTTCCAAAGGCGACGGGATCTTAATCTCAATGATTCAGAGTGCTTATAGACTGAACTTTGCAGCAGACAAAGACAAATCCTGGTATTTCTAAAGACATCCAAAATGCAAACAACGCGTATATTTCATTGAGAGGAGACTCCATGCACGTTGCTGTTGATATGGGGATTAGAGATATAATTGTAACAGGCGACTTTAACTTAAAAATCCTAAATCCATTTTCAGGTCAAAAATGAGATTACTATGTGATGAGCTTTCCCATCACCAATGCATGCATGAGCCAACTCATTTCACCAAAAACTCTTCAACGTTGCTAAATCTGTTACTTGTAATGAACAATACAAGTTTAATTTTTAGCGGGGTTGGGGATCCTTTCTTACATCAGTGCATTAGATACCATTGCCCTATGTTATATTCAACTTCAGAAAACAATATGTAAATCGTTTCCAAGGCATATATGGATAACCAGCCAAGGCAACTATAATCTTCTGAGACATAAAGCATCCACTATCGACTGGGATTCCTTAAAATAAGGACACATATGCAAATAAATATCACTGACTACATAGCCTTGCTATCTGAGCAATGTATTCGGAACAGAACTGTTAAAGTTAATCCATCAGAACATCCATGGATCACAACGGCAATCAAAAGGTCAATACGCAAACGTAAGAGAGCCTATCGAAAAGCCAAGCAATCTAATCGACGATCTCATTGGACCAAATTTCGTATCAAGAGGAACAAAGCAATCTCTACGATTCGAGAAGCAAAACAGCTACATACTGACAAATTAACACAAAAGCTGAAATCTAGCACTACATCTTGTAAAAGCTGGTGGTCAGCATTTAAGGTATTCATCAGGACAAACAATACACATTTTGTTCCATCCCTTCAACACAACAGTTCAATATTCACCAAATTAGTTGACAAAGCTGAAGCGTTTAACTATTTTTAAAGAGCAAACTGTACTAGATGAAATAAATGTAAACCTTCTAGATATAACTTTATATACGGATGTAAGTGTTAGTTCTATAGAACTAACAACTGACGAAGTACAAACTGTTCTATAGAACTAACAACTGACGAAGTACAAAATATACTATAGAACTAACGCATGACGAAGTACAAACTGTTCTATGGAACTAACGCATGACGAAGTACAAACTGTTCTATAGAACTAACGCATGACGAAGTACAAACTGTTCTATAGAACTAACGCATGACGAAGTACAAACTGTTCTATGGAACTAACGCATGACGAAGTACAAACTGTTCTATAGAACTAACGCATGACGAAGTACAAACTGTTCTATAGAACTAACGCATGACGAAGTACAAAATGTACTATAGAACTAACGTCTGACGAAGTACAAACTGTTCGATAGAACTAACAACTGACGAAGTACAAAATGTTCTGTAGAACTAACGCATGACGAAGTACAAAATGTTCTATAGAACTAACGCCTGACGAAGTACAAACTGTTCTATAGAACTAACAACTGACGAAGTACAAAATGTTCTATAGAACTAACGCATGACAAAGTACAAACTGTTCTATAGAACTAACAACTGACGAAGTACAAAATGTTCTATAGAACTAACGCTTGATGTTTGAGAAGCCACCTTTCCAGACTCTTGGAAAGAAGCAAACGTTTGCCCAATTTTCAAAAAGGGTGACCCTTCCATTGTATCGAATTACGGACCAATATCTCTTCTCAATACTGTTGGCAAACATTTTGAAAGACTTATTTTAAACACGTATTTAACTACTTCCGTGAAAATAGCATTCTTACACCTTTCCAGTTTGGATTTATTCCGGGTTAGTCTACAGTTAACATAATTATATGACATGTTTTGCAAAGCAGTAGATTCCGGTAAGGAAATTATAGTTGTGTTTTGCGGTATAAGTAAAGCTTTTTGATCGCCTGTGGTATAAAGGACTCGTTCATAAATTAAAGGCTACTGGCATCGCAGGAGGCATTTAAAACTATTTTTCTAGCTATCTTAAAAAACAGAAGACAATGAGTTATACTTCCAAGCGTGTTATCAGAGTATAGGTGTAATACAGCTTGTGTAACCCCAAGGACCAGTTTTAGGCCCCTTACTTTATTTTATATACATAAATGATATTGCACATGATATACACTCCAATATAAGTTTATTTCCAGATGATGCAAGTCTCTTTCCAATCGTAGATAATCCCGTCGAAACCGCTTATAACCTCAACTCTGACTTGGAAAATAATTTCTCAACGGGCAAATAATTGGCTTGTATCTTTTAACCCTTCTAAAACTGAATTCCTGACAATTTCTAAAAAAATTAGTAAACCCTTCCCTCCACCACTACATATGTTCAACCAAAGAGCTGAGGACGTTGACTCTCACACACATCTTGGAGTATTTCTCTAACACGACTGCTCGTGCCACAAACACAAAGACTATATAAAGAAAAGTCTTGGTCAAGAACTAATGTAATTCGCAGACTCAAATTTCAACTTGACAGGAAATCTTTAACAATTATATATGCATCTTTTATACGATCTATTTTGGAATAAGATAATGTGGTTTGGGACAACTGCAGATTACTTGAGAAAAGTGAATTTTAAAAAAATACAAAAATGAGGCAGCCATAATCGTGATTGGTGTAACAAAATTAGTATTTATTGAAGCTTTACATCGAGAAATAGGATGGGAAAGTCTTGAATCAAGAGGACAAAAACACAAATGTACACTTTTATAAAAAATGACATGTTCAAGCTCTCCCTATCTCACATCTCTGATTCCATCAACTGTTAGGGATACTACATGCTATAACTTACATAATGTATGCAGTTTCCAATCAGTACAAGCTGGAATAAGTGTTTATTACAAACTCGTTTCTCCCTTCGGTCATTCTGGAATAAAATATATTATCTATCGAGACTCATCAAAGCAACTCCATTAACAACTTCAAGAGCGCATTAAATAATCGCTACACTCATGTTCCCAGACACATTTCTTGGAATAGAAGGAAACTTCAAATTCTTCATGCTCGACTTAGAACCAATTTTGCAGTTCACTAAATCAAAATGTATTTACAAAGACTATAATTGGATCACCTCGGTTGTAGATGTGGACTTGTGTTTATTACCAAGAACAACACATAGACCTGTTTCAGTCCCTTACACCATATAGTAATTTAAGTATAAATACCTTCTTGTATGGTGATACAATGCTTTCATATGAAATAAACATTCGTATTTTCGATACCGTTCATAAATTTATTTAAAAGCCAAAATGATTTACTTAAGAGCACTTATTACTAACACGTATGCAATTCTACGGGCCATCAACAGCTGTAAATAGCAATTCCTTTATCTTCCCAAAAAATTGGCCATCGCTTCTGCAAGGACTTTCTCTACAATTAAGTACTGTTCACTTTAAATCTTGCTTTTTTCTTCCTTTCTTTTGTTCTTTTCTTTTCTCTTTCCTTTATACACAATGTCCTACACATTATAATTAAGTTTCTCCTTTACTTTATACACAATGTTCTACACATTATAATTAAGTTTCTCCTTTACTTTATACACAATTTCCTACACATTATAATTAAGTTTCTCCTTTACTTTATACACAATTTCCTACACATTATAATTAAGTTTCTCCTTTACTTTATACACAATGTCCTACACATTATAATTAAGTTTCTCCTTTTATCCTCTTTCTTTATCCTCATCTTTTACCAACTCTTTAATTGTTCATCTTTGTGCTTTATATACCTTGGCTAATGTTTAACTTAGAGACTCTTCACTTTGACTATTCAACAATTTACATATTTTGTAATTAAAACTCAATATCTTCCTCCATATATTGACATATACACAATTTTTGTATCGTCAAAGGAGAAGAACACCATAAACAATTGGCTTTCGATCTAATCCTTTATCTTCTCTATTGGACATATGTGTAATCCCCAAGTACACATTTATGAAATAATATCTGTTTAAACTAATCTGATCCGATATGACAAGAAAATAATGAAAAAAGGAAATGGCAACGGCCAGCTACTAAAAACAAATGAAAAACTATTGAACTCATCCTTTTCTTAAACTGCTGATCTGCCATTTAATATGCTGCAACTATGATACTAGGAAAAGTATAAATAAAACAAAAAGAAAAAAAAAGTATAAAAGGTGTATCGCTTTGAGTGATTTTTTCTTCAAAACTGTCTGACTAATTTTGACAAGACATATAAATAAGCATTCAATATTCTAATTAGTTTAGCTCCAGTTTTCGAGGAATGATGAAACTGAATATTTTTATCGCTCGTTGTTCATTTTTAACGAACCATGGTAGATTACTGGATATCGTGTTGGACTTGTGACAGACAGGGTGCGGGTTCGAATTGTACAATTGGATCAGTTAGATCGGCTTAGTAATCTCTCCTTTGGCAAGGCACTTAACTCTATTGCCTCAGCACTAAATAACCTACTTGTTACTGTGCCGTAAAACATCAACTCAAAACAAATCATTCTTGAAATGAAACGCGACTGAAAATACTAACCCAAACTTTTTGTGTTAAGTTGTACCACTGGAGTCAAACGCTATCGAAAAAGTTTCCGGTGCGGGTTTTTTTGCAAGCAAACTGATCTTACTGATTCATTACCTCGTATACTGTTAGAATTTTTTCCACGTAATCAATGCTGCCCGGCTGAAAAAGGATCGATCTGATTGTTATAGTTGTCTGAACAACAAAGCTGAAAATTGAGTCCATTCACCGAAGCTAGCCAGGCATGAATAGATTTTGTCGAAAAAAAGTTATGGCATATGTAAACAGTATGACGTCAATGCATTACTGTGTTTACTTCCAACAGATGAGGCAAGCGTTTCTTGAGAATCAATGAAAGATCCAGCTGATTTGGCTCACTTCCGAGCCCCATTCCATCTTATACATTCAGTGATGCTTATAGTTTCGCAATATTTAAATACCCGTTTTGCACTTATATTAATTTCCCTAACTGTTTCTACTTGTGTTAGATGTAAGCATTGTTCCCGTTGAACTCTACCAAATTCTCCCCAAGATATCGTGTAATCCTTCAACCCATCGCGGCGTATACAAAATGTAACACATGAAAAAGCCAAATATCAATACTGAAATTAAAATTACCTGGACATGCAAGGGATTTCTCCTCATGCCTACTGTTAATGTACCGGATTTGAGCGAAAAAGTAAATTTTCACCTCTCGAATAATAATAATAATAATAATAATAATAATAATAATAATATTTAATAATACTACTACTAATAATAATTATGTTGCTTCATCGTATCTTTATTAGTTTTTTTTAAAAATTGTATTCCACAAATCTTTTTTAAATTTTAATCCTAGTCCATCTAATCTTCAAATCTACCCAATTTTGTTATGTTATTATAAATATATAAAAGAATATTAATTCATACAAAATTAATATCAGGTTCTGCAAGATATTTTCAGGATATTTCAAATAGGTTCTAGGTTAACAGGGGTCCTGAGTTCGACCGTTAGAGAGACACATACGAAAACTAGTCGTAGTACTCCATACATTTTCCTTATTTTTTCTGGGGCCCGGGGCGGTTAAGTGGTCCAAGGCGCTCGCCTTTACAGATCACTCACACATCTCACCTCTGTCCGCATGAGTTCGAGTCTCAGCTCGACCAACGTGGGTATATGAGGAAGCTTGCCAGTAACTTCCCGTGTGCGAGTGGTCCTACCTGGGGTTTCCGCGGGTTCTTCTTCCACCAAATATACTGGCCGCAAAAGCAAACAACCGATCTCTATTTTTTTCCATGCCCCGTTTTCATAGCAGCCATGGTGGCCTGCGGTGGATTAGTGGTTGAGGCGTTTGAACCGTGACCAGAAGAGTGTGTTCGATTCCATCCATTAGATTAGCCCAGCTCAGCTACCGCGAAGTAACCTTGGGCAACACTATATAACCTTCAACGTGTTGCTGTGCCGTAAAACACCCCAAACCAAACCAAACCAAAC
Organism: Margaritifera margaritifera; assembly: GCA_029931535.1. Lineage (NCBI taxonomy): Eukaryota > Metazoa > Mollusca > Bivalvia > Unionida > Margaritiferidae > Margaritifera > Margaritifera margaritifera. Next base: position 741,518 of record JAQPZY010001215.1, on the reverse strand, counting down.
CAAACCCGCTTTCATAAAATGTCTCAACTTTGAGTAAAACTCAACTCCAAGTTCGCATGTTGGTTATTTGTTAACTATGACGGGCTACTTGCATTAAAAACCATGTTTGGAAACAAGATGGTTATTTTGGGTCTTAACGTTGTGATACTGACCTTAAAGGTGACTTTTCAAAATATTACAGAGGGGCAAAAATCTGAGCTGATTATGTACTCAAGATGAGAAGTTATATGAAAACAGTGCCAAGTTTTTATTAAAGTTTCTCTATTTCAAAGCCCATGTCATGCTACCACCATTGCCAAAGTGTTTCATTAAATTTTAAGAACTTGATGATCATACGATGTGCTAAGCCAATAACACTCATCACAATACCATACAGGATGGTCACTGACGGAACACAGGAATATCGGATACTCCTTTGCACCAGTGGTAGCGCGAGGGTTCGAGGCGCCCGTGGGCAATGACCTTTAGTGGCGCCGCTGCCGAGGCGCCCGGGGAAATGTTCTCTAGTGCCGCCGCTACTTTGCCACAGAGAACAGCTTTTATGTCAGTTGCCAACCACCCACCACCCAATCTACGCCCCGGTTACAGCAAAAACGAAAAAAAAAAAAAAAAAAAAACTCCCGACCCACCCTTTGCTCGGAGGAAATTGCTCCCTACCCCCCCCCCCCCCGACGCGCCGCCACTGCTTTGCACACACACACACACACAAATGATCACGTTAAGAAGGGGACAGACCATCTGAAAACCGGACTGTCCGGTATTATAAAACCGTACGAATGGCTACCGTAATACTTTCTCTCTCTCTCTCTCCCTCCCTCTCTCTCTCTCTCTCTCTCTCTATATATATATATATATATATATATATATATTTATATATATATATATATATATATATATATATATATATATATATATATATATATATATATATATATATATATATATATATATATATATATACAAAAAACGATGTTTATCAGAGAAGCCCAAATGCAATACGTATATGAATTTGGAACCTCTGATTAATGCGTAGCAGGAAAGTTCTTGGTCCACAATGATTGTCAGTGGAATAAATTGACTTACTTTGGCCATTATATCGATTGCCGATGCGTCATCGTCTATATTTTGGTTCCTTCGACCCTGATATGACCTGATTCAGTCATAACATGTTTTGGCCATCATTGTTTACGAGCAATCTTTTCTGCTGACTCGCAAAGCTTCGACGTAACACTATCGATCATGTTTCCCATTCATTAGAATTCCCTCAATCCCAACCAGTACTGGAAGTAATACATCAGAAACATAATGCGAAAAAGCATCAATTGATGTTTTAGCATGCGCAAATGATACGTACTAAATATAGATTCCGCGATGTTAGTTACTATGCTGAGAAAAAATGAAAGGGACAGTGCAGATGCTAAATCGATATGTATTATTTGAATGGGGTCAGTATTGGAGATTGCACAGACGTGAGGACGGTAAGGGTTAATCAATGCCATTGAACAAGGTGCAGTGTGTGTAGAATCCATTGCTTAACAATCGTCAGTTTTTGCTGGAAATCATAGCTCTGTTGCGTTTCTTGTGAGGTTTAATCGTTATGTCCTGAACCAGTTCCTTACAACAGACTAATCACTATAACTCATCCAGTTCCTTACAACAGACTAATCACCATAACTGAAATAACCAAACAGACTAATCACCATAACTGAAATAACCAAACTTACTCAATAGCACAGCATTTTCTGTAAAACAATTTTTAAAAAAAATATGTATATAAAGTTTATTATTGTCGTAGAGATATATGTTGCATTGATATTGAACATTTCACGCAGATCGGATGAAAAATAATGAATTTAATTAACATTGAATCCCTACAGATTATTGAGTGCAAACTTTTTAGGTGTCTAACAATTAGGATAGCAGACGTGCTGTTAGTCAGACAAGCTTGGCACAACCAGTGTCATTGCGTAAAGGACCAACTGTTGCCTGGGACAAACCCGACTTGCGGCCCATTGGAATTTCAAACAAATAACAAACAAATAACAATTGATTGACAACGTTGATTGACAACTGGTGGTAGACAGGTGGAGTTTGTGGATTGTCATTTATCGTGAGATTTGTTTTCAGTCTATATCTCAATAAGGTCAAGCATGTTTATTATAAGGTCAGTGTAAGTATTATGCAAATCGTATGAAATTGTTTTATTCTTTTTTAGGTAAATTTGATGAAAGCATCCATGTCTAGCTACGATAAAGTTGCTAGTTGGTTGGTTGGTTGGTTTTAACGACACTTTTAACACATTACTAGTTATATCTTGTCGAATAAAATAGGAACTAAGTGCTTGCCCGGGTGCAAATTTCTGTCGATGTATTTCTGTAGAACGCATTATTGCCGTGGTCAGTGTGGCACGTAACAATTAATCAGATTTATGAGGAAAGGTGCCGTATTAAATCGCTAGACTGCGATGGTTTTAATGTCCCTGTTTGGGGCGCGATTGATTCTTAATTAGGCATTCGTTGTATAACGGTCAGACAGATGTAAAAGGCTAGGTTAATTTGGGGTCTAGGTATCGAAAATGTCAAAGTTGAGAGGATGCAGAGACTATTTGTGAAACCAATTGAAGTATTGTCATCTTTTGAAAGTTTCCAGAATCGGTTATTTAAATAGCGCGCGAAATCTAGAGGGTCACAATGGGCGTGTATTTATAAAAGGCGGTAGATATGTTTAATCCTGATTGTATGCTAAATAAGGGGTGTGTTTCCCAGTCGAAATGTCATGTTTAAATATTCCTCATCGCAAAATTTAGTCAGTCCAAGTTTCCTGCGAAAGGCCGGAAGGTTCTTGACTCCGAGCAGAATAAGACGAAATTCTCTCGTATAAACAATTGTTCAAGGGACAGGTGTCTGGAAGTTGAGGGACACGATTCTTGTGGTAGAAGCGAGCGAGTCTCGAAAGCACAAGGTATTTGCATCAATCTCATGCTATTCGTTGATATCAATATAATTATTTGTTTGAATTTATTTGTTTAAATTCGTACATCAATTTTCTTTATATGAGTATAACTATTTGTTTGAATTTATTTGTTTAAATTCGTACAACAATTTTCTTTATATGAGTTGACGAATTGTCTGAATTGGTCGTCTTGATTGTTATACGAATCATGTATTCTAAGAATTTAATGCATTACTTTATTTGATACGAGTTGCAAGAATCTGTGTGAATTTACCTGTCGTAAATTATATGAATCATGTATGCTAAAGAGTTGAGTGAGTATTCACTGCCACTAATGTAGTTAAGCCATTAAGGGAATTTCATTGATTCATTTGTATAATTAAGACGTGAACTGAAACTATTATGTCTCGTGTGATGTTAGAGTGAGTTAGTGATGAAATTGCCGCTAGAAAATACATTTTAATCTTCTGAAACTAGTAGCCTTTGGTATCTGTTTGAATTCCAATAGGACGATATCTGACGTAACGAGATTGGGGGAATGTTTCACTCCCCAGAAGAAAATCTGATAAAATATTTAGGTTGCTTCTTTGTTTATTTTAAAAGGGAAATAGTTCCGCCTACCTACCTACCCACCCATCCATCGATACACGTATATGTATCCACTTAGAGGGTAGGGAGAAGAGGCATCCCATACTCAGTTTGATGACTGAAAAGAGGCTGGATGAGAGAGAGAGAGAGAGAGAGAGAGAGAGAGAGAGAGAGAGAGAGAGAGAGAGAGAGAAGCAAAAGGGGAGAACATTAACCCTGATATGTCAGCAACGAGGAATTGGGAGTGACCAGCAATAACAAGGTTATGCAGGCATGCTGGGCAATTGATTCGATTGTTCACTCGATTATATGATGAACTGAGATTTTATCGATATAAACAGATCGCCTAATTACATTTTGTTGAAATTCGGTAATTGAGTTATAAAAGAAGTGTATCTTTCAAATGTAATGTACAATTTTCATTTTGTTTTATGTAATTAATTAAATTGTTATATTTCAAATACGGGGGTTCGTATAATTCTATTCTATATCTCTGCTCAGATCTCTATTTATCCCATTTGTAAATTTCATATTTTATTTTATTATTTACTCGATCCGGGCAATAACACCGAGGTTAACCATCCTCTAGATAACGATAACCAACCAAACCGTACACCTGTTACAAGAGGTGCGTAACAGTGCTTTACCCAAGGACACACATAGGCAGCCGACCCGGGTTGGCATAGGCGTGTATCAAACCCACGACCCTTGGATTACGAGTCCGACACTTCAATAACTGAGCTATAGCGCCTCCCTCAAACTAAGCTGAGGAGCCATTTCGTCCTGTAAATAAAGTCAGATAAAACACGATGCTTTGACTTTTGTAAAGATAAATTATGCTTCTCTTTAATATTAGCAGAATAGAGAAAAACCAAATGGATATGCAAATGGATATGCAAATAAACAAATTTTACATAGATAATAGACACTTTCCCAGAATGTTCATAACCTGAAATTATTTATTTACTGCCAGAAAAAATTTCTCACCGTTCCAGATGTGGTATATAGATGATCTTACAAGAGTGTTTATTTATAAATTAAATTTATAAAACGAGTTGAATGATATCTATATTTTTGACAGCCTTCGACGAGTTTCATAACTTTTGTTTGGAATGCCTGCAAAGATGCAGAAATCGGGATCTTAGTGTACTCTTCGACTGATATCGCGGACGACTTGGATAAAGTTTACAGATGTATTTCTCTGTCATATCCTACACTTTTGAGGGGATTTCTTCGTTTTAAAGATGGTCGCGAATCCATGGAATATGATCCACGTTCTGTAAAACCGTTGTCTGCGATTGGTGAGCGGAAAGTGGCTGCTGTGAAGATACTCGATACACCTTGGAATATATTTCTATTATCACTGGCATTAATTCGTCAGCTATTTTAAATATATTGATGAGTCATTTGAAGCTCAGAAATGTTTGTGCAAGATGGGCCCGCATTTGTTGATGGCTGATTAAAAACAGATTCGGGTTGAAATCGCCAAACACCAACTCACCAAATATGAAAAGAGTGAGCGCATACGTTTGAATGAGATTATCAAATCTGTTGAAACATGGATTTACTTTTTTTAAACCCGACTCAAGAGAAAATAATAAAGTTTGGATCGAAGAAAACGAACAGAGATCACAAATCGCTCGACGTAGTAGGACTGTCAAGAAAGTTTATACGCATTATTTTTCGCTGCGAAAGACCCGGTCGTCCAGGTACTATGCCTGACTCTGCTATTGCCACTGGACATTTTTATGCCTCCAAAGTGTTGCCAAACTTTGTAGAACACTATTGAACCACCCATCCGCGCACTGGTACCTGATGTATCCATCTACTCAATGACCACGCACGGACGCATAAATCCGCCATCCTGAGAGACTTCACGAAGGAGTACAGCATCCAAACTTTGCCACATCCTCCATACAGCCCTGATTTTAGGGCTGTACAGCATCAGATCACCTCTGCATTATATGCCATTTTGACGTATCAGTCCCTAACCTTCCACCTTTATTTGCTACTAAGAGAAACCTCCGTAGGATAAATAAAACTCAACTAATGCATGACATCCAAGCAATCCTAACAACTTTGCTACCTCCTACAGCAGAACAACTTGATAACTGCCTGCGTTCAATGCTTGACAAACATGCCCCAGCAACCAAGTGCAGAGTATCAATTAAAACGTGTTCTCTGTGGTATAGCAGTGTCAGGGACCAGCTTCGCACCGCTAAAAGAGACCGCCAAATCTATGAAGCCACTAAGAAGAGTGTCACAAACATAGTCCATGCAGCGAAATCAGCATACTACAGTACTAAGATCACTGAAAGTTCCAGCTGCAAAGAGCTCTTCGAGATTACTAACAAGCTAATGTCAAGGAACAAACGTACACCACATCCAACTACCTTCTCTCCAGTCGACCTTCCGGACCAGTTTGCAAATTTCTTCCGTGACAAAGTACAACCATTAGAGATAAGCTTGACAACACAATTTCAATTGACTCGTCGTCACCATACAGTTGCGATACATAATTTCAGCGGCAACCGTTAGCAGCATTTGAACCTGTCTCTATGGATTTAGTACGTACAATCACGATGAAGAGTGTCTCAAAGTCATGTGAACTTGATCCGATTCCGACATCACTGCTGCTTGAGTGCTTAGATCCAATATTGCCTTCACTAACTGATGTTATTGATGATTCTCTCTCATCTGGGGAATTCCCATCATTTTTCAAAACTGCCATTGTAAAGCCTCTGCTGAAGAAACCAACACTTGACCATAACGAGTTAAAGAACTACCGCCCAGTTTCTAACCTCCCATTCATGTCAAAAATCTTAGAAAAAGTTGTTCTATCCCAACTTGTATCTCATCTGAATTCAAACAGTCTTTTTAGCAATATACAGTCTGCATATCGCCCTCGCCACAGTACCGAAACTACCCTTCTGAAAGTAGTTAACGACCTTCTCTCTGCTTTGGATAGTGGAAAGATTACAGTCCTCACCCTCCTTGACTTGTCTGCAGCATTTGACACAATAGACCATGATATATTACTTCACCGTCTCCATCATGTATTTGGCATTCACGATACAGCCTTACTATGGTTCAAGGCCTGCTTGGTAAACAGGACGAAAATTGTGTCCGCAAATGGAAAACATTCCAGCCCAGTTGATCTATGTTTTTGTGTTCCATAGGGTTCTGTTCTTGAACCGGTTCTCTTCATTCTTTACACTCAACCGCTCTCAAGTGTCATAGATCGTCATCCAGTGTCTCACCAATTGTACGCTGATGACACCCACATATGCAAATCTAGCCACCCAACTGAAGTTGATGCTACCATCCAAGGTGTAGAGAGGTGTATTTCCGATTTGAAATCATGGATGACATGTAACAAGCTGCAGATGAATGATGATAAAACTGAAGCCATTCTGATTACAACACAAAGACTTTCTCATTCACATCCTTTACCTCAAACAATAAATATCAGCAACACCAACATTAAATTCACACAGTCAGTGCGAAACCTAGGTGTTACTCTAGACAGTACACTCTGATTGCACTAACATGTCATGATGCAAGGCTACATACCTTGAGCTGAAACGCATCAGATCCTTTCGCAATTATCTTTCAGTTGATGCCACTAAAACACTTGTGTGTTCCTTAGTACTTTCAAGACTGGATTATTGTAACTCAATTCTTGGACTATTGTAACTCAATTCTATCTGGTTCGTCTCAGTATCTACTCCAGAAACTTCAAAAAGTTCAAAACACAGCTGCTCGGATCATTCTTAGAGTACCACGAACAGAGCACACCTCCCCCTGCTCTGTACCCTACACTGGCTACCCATTCTATCCAGAATCAAACACAAAATGTGTTCTCTGTGCTACGTTTCATTGACTGGCACCAGTCCAACATACCTATCTCACCTCACCCATGTGTACACACCAACAAGGTACTTACGCTCCTCTTCCGATACTCGTATTCTCATTATTCCCATTATCAAAATGAAGTCATACGGACAATGTTCTTTTGCATACCAGGGCCCAGCAACGTGGAACGAATTGCCCGCTGAACTTAGACACAAAGACACAGTGATCTCATTCAAGAGTGCTCTTAAAACTCACCTATTTCGACTGCAAGAATAGACTTAAAGACTTAATGTTTCCTTACCTTAACTATTTTCAGCATGTTCTTGTTTTCTAATTTCATGGTGTGTGTTTTTCGTAAGGATATCATTATATATGTTTTTTAGGTGTTATCTAATGTTGTAAAGGGTTTAGAGCTTCTAAAGATTAGGCGCTATACAAAGTCCTCATTATTATTATTATTTATTATTATTTAGCTCCAAGTGATATTTGCCTGAATTCTGAAATAAAAAATTTGCTGAAGGGCAGACGATTTGAAAGCTGCCATGCATTTAGAAGTGCAGTTTTCCAGTGTATGAACAACATACAAAAAGTGAATACAAAATGGCATTTACAAATTGGAAAATCAGACTGAGAAAGTTTGTAGAGGTGCATGGGGAGTTCTTTGAGGTTATGCACTGACGTATTTTCAAGCGTAGCTGTTTTCGTTCTCATTACATAAGTTCTACAATGCTTGAATTATTGGTAGATACAATTCGAAAAAGAATTTGAGTTTTGTAACATTACTCAAAGTTCAGAAATAAAAATATCATGAAATAGAAATATAGATGTCCACATCGGTAAACACAAACAACAATACAATATACAACAATGAATGACCTTTCTCCGTTTATTTTGCTAACAGGCCATATTTTTTTAAAAATTTGAATTCAACAGTTACATGAAAAAAGGATGATGGTAAAGACACGGCATATGGAGTTGATTGTATTGATTGTGTAGGAAGATGAAAGTTAATTAAGAAAATGGTCATGAAATGGGTGTTTACCAGTTAGCATTGTTATAGGTCATAAGCTGGTCATAGTGGCCACTGTCTGGTTGTATATGCCTTAGGCGTTGCTTCAGGCCAATACAACCAGACTAGGGTCAATCTGACTAACCTTAGACCTATGACAGCGTGAATACGAAAACACTGATTTGATAACATTATGGACCAGTCGAGTTACAAGCGATAAAGAAGGAACTTAAATGTAAGGGTATACTACTACAAGGTATGATAATAGTACATAAACTTAAATGTAAGGGTATACTATTACAAGGTATGATAATAGTACATAAACTTAAATGTAAGGGTATACTATTACAAGGTATGATAATAGTACATAAACTTAAATGTAAGGGTATACTATTACAAGGTATGATAATAGTACATAAACCTAAATGTAAGGGTATACTATTACAAGGTATGATAATAGTACATAAACCTAAATGTAAGGGTATACTATTACAAGGTATGATAATAGTACATAAACCTAAATGTAAGGGTATACTATTACAAGGTATGATAATAGTACATAAACCTAAATGTAAGGGTATACTATTACAAGGTTATGATAATAGTACATAAACTAAATGTAAGGGTATACTATTACAAGGTATGATAATAGTACATAAAACTAAATGTAAGGGGTATACTATTACAAGGTATGATAATAGTAATAAACCTAAATGTAAGGGTTATACTATTACAAGGTATGATAATAGTACATAAACCTAAATGTAAGGGTATACTATTACAAGGTATGATAATAGTACATAAAACCTAAATGTAAGGGTATACTATTACAAGGTTATGATAATAGGACATAAACCTAAATGTAAGTTTATACTATTACAAGGTATGATAATAGTACATAAACCTAAATGTAAGGGTATACTATTACAAGGTATGATAATAGTACATAAACCTAAATGTAAGGGTATACTATTACAAGGTATGATAATAGTACATAAACCTAAATGTAAGGGTTATATCTATTACAAGGTATGATAATAGTACATAAACCTAAATGTAAGGGTATACTATTACAAGGTATGATAATAGTACATAAACCTAAATGTAAGGGTATACTATTACAAGGTATGATAATAGTACATAAACCTAAATGTAAGGGTATAACTATTACAAGGTATGATAATAGTACATAAACCTAAAATGTAAGGGTATACTATTACAAGGTATGATATAGTACATAAACCTAAATGTAAGGGTATACTATTACAAGGTATGATAATAGTACATAAACCTAAATGTAAGGGTATACTATTACAAGGTATGATAATAGTACATAAACCTAAATGTAAGGGTATACTATTACAAGGTATGATAATAGTACATAAACCTAAATGTAAGGGTATACTATTACAAGGTATGATAATAGTACCATAAACCTAAAATGTAAGGGTATACTATTACAAGGTATGATAATAGTACATAAACCTAAATGTAAGGGTATACTATTAACAAGGTATGATAATAGTACATTAAAACCTAAATGTAAGGGTATACTATTACAAGGTATGATAATTAGTTCTTAAACCTAAATGTAAGGGTATACTATTACAAGGTATGATAATAGTACATAAACCTAAATGTAAGCGGTATACTATTACAAGGTATGATAATAGTACATAAACCCTAAATGTAAGGGTATACTATTACAAGGTATGATAATAGTACATAAACCTAAATGTAAGGGATATACTATTACAAGGTATGATAATTGTACATAAACCTAAATGTAAGGGTTATACTATTACAAGGTATGATAATAGTACATAAACCTAAAATGTAAGGGTATACTATTACAAGGTATGATAATAGTACCTAAACCTAAATGTAAGGGTATACTATTACAAGGTATGATAATAGTACATAAACCTAAATGTAAGGGTATACTATTACAAGGTATGATAATAGTACATAAACCTAAATGTAAGGGTATACTATTACAAGGTATGATAATAGTACATAAACCTAAATGTAAGGGTATACTATTACAAGGTATGATAATAGTACATAAACCTAAATGTAAGGGTATACTATTACAAGGTATGATAATAGTACATAAACCTAAATGTAAGGGTATACTATTACAAGGTATGATAATAGTACATAAACCTAAATGTAAGGGTATACTATTACAAGGTATGATAATAGTACATAAACCTAAATGTAAGGGTATACTATTACAAGGTATGATAATAGTACATAAACCTAAATGTAAGGGTATACTATTACAAGGTATGATAATAGTACATAAACCTAAATGTAAGGGTATACTATTACAAGGTATGATAATAGTACATAAACCTAAATGTAAGGGTATACTATTACAAGGTATGATAATAGTACATAAACCTAAATGTAAGGGTATACTATTACAAGGTATGATAATAGTACATAAACCTAAATGTAAGGGTATACTATTACAAGGTATGATAATAGTACATAAACCTAAATGTAAGGGTATACTATTACAAGGTATGATATATACATAAACCTAAATGTAAGGGTATACTATTACAAGGTATGATAATAGTACATAAACCTAATGTAAGGGTATACTATTACAAGGTATGATAATAGTACATACACCTATATGTAAGGGTATACTATTACAATGTATGATAATAGTACATAAACCTAAATGTAAGTGTATACTATTACAAGGTATGATAATAGTACATAAACCTAAATGTAAGGGTATACTATTACAAGGTATGATAATAGTACATAAACCTAAATGTAAGGGTATACTATTACAAGGTATGATAATAGTACATAAACCTAATGTAAGGGTATACTAGTACAAGGTATGATAATAGTACATAAACCTAAATGTAAGGGTATACTATTACAAGGTATGATAATAGTACATAAACCCTAATGTAAGGGTATACTATTACAAGGTATGATAATAGTACATAAACCTAAATGTAAGGGTATACTATTACAAGGTATGATAATAGTACATAAACCTAAATGTAGGGTATACTATTACAAGGTATGATAATAGTACATAAAACCTAAATGTAAGGGTTATACTATTACAAGGTATGATAATAGTACATAAACCTAAATGTAAGGGTATACTATTACAAGGTATGATAATAGTACATAAACCTAAATGTAAGGGTATACTATTACAAGGTATGATAATAGTACATAAACCTAAATGTAAGGGTATACTATTACAAGGTATGATAATAGTACATAAACTAAATGTAAGGGTATACATATTACAAGGTATGATAATAGTACATAAACCTAAATGTGAAGGGTATGCTATTACAAGGTAGATAATAGTACATAAACCTAAATGTAAGGGTATACTATTACAAAGGTATGATAATAGTACATAAACCTAAATGTAACGGGTATACTATTACAAGGTATGATAATAGTACATAAACCTAAATGTAGAGGGTATACTATTACAAGGTATGATAATAGTACATAAACCTAAATGTAAGGGTATACTATTACAAGGTATGATAATAGTACATAAACCTAAATGTAAGGGTATACTATTACAAGGTATGATAATAGTACATAAACCTAAATGTAAGGGTATACTATTACAAGGTATGATAATAGTACATAAACCTAAATGTAAGGGTATACTATTACAAGGTATGATAATAGTACATAAACCTAAATGTAAGGGTATACTATTACAAGGTATGATAATAGTACATACACCTAAATTGTAAGGGTATACTATTACAAGGTATGATAATAGTACATAAACCTAAATGTAAGGGTATACTATTACAAGGTATGATAATAGTACATAAACCTAAATGTAAGGGTATACTATTACAAGGTATGATAATAGTACATAAACCTAAAATGTAAGGGTATACTATTACAAGGTATGATAATAGTACATAAACCTAAATGTAAGGGTATACTATTACAAGGTTATGATAATAGTACATAAACCTAAATGTAAGGGTAGACTATTACAAGGTATGATAATAGTACATAAACCTAAATGTAAGGGTTATACTATTACAAGGTATGATAATAGTACATAAACCTAAATGTAAGGGTATACTATTACAAGGTATGATAATAGTACATAAACCTAAATGTAAGGGTATACTATTACAAGGTATGATAATAGTACATAAACCTAAATGTAAGGGTTATACTATTACAAGGTATGATAATAGTACATAAACCTAAATGTAAGGGTATACTATTACAAGGTATGATAATAGTACATAAACCTAAATGTAAGGGTATACTATTACAAGGTATGATAATAGTACATAAACCTAAATGTAAGGGTATACTATTACAAGGTATGATAATAGTACATAAACCTAAATGTAAGGGTATACTATTACAAGGTATGATAATAGTACATAAACCTAAATGTAAGGGTATACTATTACAAGGTATGATAATAGTACATAAACCTAAATGTAAGGGTATACTATTACAAGGTATGATAATAGTACATAAACCTAAATGTAAGGGTATACTATTACAAGGTATGATAATAGTACATAAACCTAAATGTAAGGGTATACTATTACAAGGTATGATAATAGTACATAAACCTAAATGTAAGGGTATACTATTACAAGTTATGATAATAGTACATAAACCTAAATGTAAGGGTATACTATTACAAGGTATGATAATAGTACATAAACCTAAATGTAAGGGTATACTATTACAAGGTATGATAATAGTACATAAACCTAAATGTAAGGGTATACTATTACAAGGTATGATAATAGTACATAAACCTAAATGTAAGGGTATACTATTACAAGGTATGATATTAGTACATAAACCTAAATGTAAGGGTATACTATTACAAGGTATGATAATAGGTACATAAACCTAAATGTAAGGGTATACTATTACAAGGTATGATAATAGTACATAAACCTAAATGTAAAGGGTATACTATTACAAGGTATGATAATAGTACATAAACCTAAATGTAAGGGTATACTATTACAAGGTATGATAATAGTACATAAACCTAAATGTAAGGGTATACTATTACAAGGTATGATAAAAGTACATAAACCAAATGTAAGGGTATACTATTACAAGGTATGATAATAGTACATAAACCTAAATGTAAGGGTATACTATTACAAGGTATGATAATAGTACATAAACCTAAATGTAAGGGTATACTATTACAAGGTATGATAATAGTACATAAACCTAAATGTAAGGGTATACTATTACAAGGTATGATAATAGTACATAAACCTAAATGTAAGGGTATAATATAACAAGGTATGATAATAGTACATAAACCTAAATGTAAGGGTATACTATTACAAGGTATGATAATAGTACAATAAACCTAAATGTAAGGGGTATACTATTACAAGGTATGATAATAGTTACATTAAACCTAAATGTAAGGGTATACTATTACAAGGTATAGATAATAGTACATAAACCTAAATGTAAGGGGTATACTATTACAAGGGTATGATAATAGTACATAAACCTAAATGTAAGGGTATACTATTACAAGGTATGATAATAGTACATAAACCTAAATGTAAGGGTATACTATTACAAGGTATGATAATAGTACATAAACCTAAATTAAGGGTATACTATTACAAGGTATGATAATAGTACATAAACCTAAATGTAAGGGTATACTATTACAAGGTATGATAATAGTACATAAACCTAAATGTAAGGGTATACTATTACAAGGTATGATAATAGTACATAAACCTAAATGTAAGGGTATACTATTACAAGGTATGATAATAGTACATAAACCTAAATGTAAGGGTATACTATTACAAGGTATGATAATAGTACATAAACCTAAATGTAAGGGTTATATATTACAAGGTATGATAATAGTACATAAACCTAAATGTAGGGTAATACTATTACAAGGTATGATAATAGTACATAAACCTAAATGTAAGGGTATACTATTACAAGGTATGATAATAGTACATAAACCTAAATGTAAGGGTATACTATTACAAGGTATGATAATAGTACATAAACCTAAATGTAAGGGATATACTATTACAAGGTATGATAATAGTACATAAACCTAAATGTAAGGGTATACTATTACAAGGAATGATAATAGTACATAAACCTAAATGTAAGGGTATACTATTACAAGGTATGATAATAGTACATAAACCTAAATGTAAGGGTTATATATTACAAGGTAATGATATTAGTACATAAACCTAAATGTAAGGGTTATATCATTACAAGGTATGATAATAGTACATAAACCTAAATGTAAGGGTATACTATTACAAGGTATGATAATAGTACATAACCTAAATGTAAGGGTATACTATTACAAGGTATGATAATAGTACATAATACCTAAATGTAAGGGTATACTATTACAAGGTATGATAATAGTACATAAACCTAAATGTAAGGGTATACTATTACAAGGTATGATAATAGTACATAAACCTAAATGTAAGGGTATACTATTACAAGGTATGATAATAGTACATAAACCTAAATGTAAGGGTATACTATTACAAGGTATGATAATAGTACATAAACCTAAATAACACAGTAGGCATGTGATCAAGTTCATTTCTCATTTTGTTTAGCACTCGCTTGAGAATAAAGATCAATTTACGTCGGTTAGTCACTAAACAGCATGTATTTATAGTCTGCATTACTATGTAACTCATTTATTACACATGAGCAGTTCAACGTAGGAATCGTATTCAAAGTATTTTTCTACCTATAACTTTAGGGAACGGGTCAGAATTCTATTTCCGAAAAGCTGAACACATTCGGTTCACTTTAATCTTACCACCAGTCCCATGCCAGAACTCTTCACCCAAGTTGGTTATGTTTTATATGAAATAAAGTTTAGAAAATTTGAGGAATAAAATTTTGTTGTGCTATTAAACACAAATCACTCTATTGTTTATGCGCATTCAGATGCTCAACATTCAAAGACGTTACTTTATAGGTCACGACGTCAGGTACTTGCATTAGGTCTTTCAACCATAACTATGTATTGAAGGACGCGCCATTTTGATCAGCACGGTGTAAAGTTCTCATATTTTGTAATTCGTAAAAAGAAAGTGGCAAAAAAGGTCAAAAATGAAGATCACAGTGTTTTGCGACTTAAAATGCGACTTACCTTTAATTTTGCAAATTATAAAGAATGTCAAATTATTCAGTTGACTTCAGTGCTGATGAATCGGTGTGAGAATTATTGTTGCTGGAAGGAAGCCGGTTGCACATATTTGTGTTGTACAATATGCTGAGTACAATAGGCACTCTATATTGAGAGACAGACAGACAGACAGAGCAATTTCACAGATCAGTTAAAATACAATCATTTTTTCTCTCTTCGAAATCTCTCTCCTTTTCTATCTTTCCATGTAATTTTCATTTTCCCTCTTTTAAGGACCTCCTTTTCCAATTTATCAATCCATTAAAAAAATGCGAGATCAAAACAAGATTAATTTACTTTCCATGATTTAAAAAAAAAGAAAACAGTATAATTACACGATGCTTCATGACAGTATTATGTTGTCGCCATAACCCTGATTTTGAAATTCTTATTATAATTGCTTATTTGTCCTTTTAAAAGTTTATGTACGATCAATTATGTGTCGTACGAAGTTATGCGGAAGAAAGTTTAGAGAATATTTAGGTTTATTTCCGATTTTTGTACGATCTTGAAAACTTTTCTTTATACAGTTGACAAATGTCTTTGTAATTGAACGATATACTGACATGAGATTATATACAAACACCCAAATAGACGTGTCATTGTAATGAAATATTGACATGAGATTATATACACACACCTAAATAGACCTTTCATTTTAAGGACATATTGACATGAGATTATATACAAACACCCAAACAGATGTGTCATTGTAATGAAATATTGACATGAGATTATATACAAACACCGAAATAGACCTTTCATTTTAAGGACATAATCATTATTGTGTAAATTTCTCTAAACGTAATAAAAGAAAATATATACAAGCAGCATTACTGCCCTACCAAACCACTCCGAGAAACACGTGCATTTGTCACAGATCCAAGTAAATTATTTTACAGTCTAAAGTACATTCTGAACGACATGCTGCTGTGAAAATGGAACGTGGAAACAAAGAAATATTTATTTCACCCATTTATTTCGCTCTGGGGGAATAGAAAAATCAATCATAGATGCTATTACCTTTCTTGTAGGCTTCAATTTATTAAAATACAGTCTAGTAATCAAAGAGTTCTCCCATAAGCCCGGAGATAACAGGTAAAATGGATAAAATAAAAATTGCAGCTAGAATTTAAATGTCTGGTTGTGATAATAAGATTTGTTATAAGCTAAAAACTGACAGTTTGTGATTAGCTTAGTTAAGAAGAAGCAACTTTTGTATGAAAATAAAAACACTAATTAGAGCAAATTGGAAATACACACCTTTTGAAAACTTACCTAATTATGGTCTAGACAGAAATAATATGAATTAATATTAAAAGATAAGAACATTAATATTTTCTCGCATTGTTTGCGGTCAGATACATTTTTAGTACTGTATATTATTCCATATATAAACATAATTTTAAATGAATAGTAGACATTAACTTGTGTGTAAGCTTCATCGTTTGGTTTTGATGCTAAATAACGATATGGGGCCCCCCGGGTGGCCGAGTGGTCTAAAGCGCTCGCCTTTACCGATCACTCCCATTTCACCTCTGTCCGCGTGGGTTCGAGTCTTGGGCTCGGCCAATGTGGTTATGTGAGAAAGCTTGCCAGTATCTTCCCGTGGGTCAATGGTTCTTCCCGGGAATTTCCCTAATTCTTCCTCCACCAGATATACGTCCTCCATGTATAGCCTATCATGTGCTGAAAAAATGGAATTAAACCCATACAACCAAACAAAATAACGATATGACACTCTCTCCACATTTTTGCACGTTTCTACTTCACAGCGTAAAATAGTAATGACGTTTCTGCTTCACAGCGTAAAATAGTAATGACGTCACGTTTGTATGGGAGATAACTCTGCACTTCGTGCGGTCGAGTGCAGTATTTCACTGCGACGTTTCTCTGGAAGCCCGAGACATATCAATTTTCTCTGTTAATTTTAATCAACATGTGAATAGCTCACCATGCGGAGATGTTTGAAGAAAAATGTTTTTACTAATTTTGAAGTATTGTATTCGATATGCGTCTCTCTCAAAGTCCAAAATGTGCTAAAGGAAGATTAATTTTGATACAACTACAATTCACATGCAAAGTTTCATTAAAATTGTACTTGTAGATCTAAAAAGTGTGATTTGTCCATAAGCGATTGATATGTCTCGAAAAACAAAATCAGAGCTGTCCACTGATTCCAGTTAAAGGTACAACAGAAATTAAAAAATGCAGAGCCAATCACCAAGTCGAATGAACAAATAATGAGTTCTGATTGGTTAATCGTCTAGACGTTATCAATGATAAAATTGTAGCCTTATATTTACGAAATAGTTTCTCATGACATAGTCAATGAACTGGCATTTCCGTATGGAAAACGTCTGCGTACGAAGTATGTTCACTATCGCACAATAAAGTTATGTCATTATTTTCTAAGTCATAATGTCAAAGCTGAATAGCAATCGGCTTTGCAACAAAATCTGTTCTGCTAAAAGAACATAATCTTTCCTGTAAAACAAAAGGGTGTTTGTACATATAATAATAAAACAGGTTAAATAACTGATTTCCATCTGTAATTAATATATTTATGCAATTTCAGTCTCACACTTAGGACTGTTTTTAAAAGTAACTGTATTCTTACCAATACATTTTGCACGTAAATTCTATATACTTACTTTGATATTCATTTGAATACGCACAATCATAGACTTACAATAATGCAACCAATACGTTGCAAAAGTCGGGGATAATTTGTGCTTAAGAAATGATTTAATTTCCTAAGAAATTGATGACGTGATTTATATACAGGAAAACTTTAACGTCAAGTGAACAATTTTAGACCAATTTACAGTGTCACTAATTAATGAACTTCATTATACACTAACTTTTCTGGTAGAATCAATATTACTAAATCTTCAGTGTCCGTCTTTCGTACCATTATTTCATCTTACATAAACAAATCATATCAGTCGCTTCAGCACTATTTGATCACCTATATATTAATGTTTAACATGCATCGTTATCGCCATTGACCTTCAAATGTTTCTATTAAAAACGGGATCAAATTTGGGTTTTTCTGCAATTGTTGTTGTTGTTGTAAAATGGTCTCCTATTGAAATTGGAACACCGCTATCATTGAATCTGCAAGAATGGCAGGACTCCGCCTCGTCAAGGAAAAACTGTTTCTGGAATGACGTGTTTGAAAAAAAAATTGTTAAGTCATGGTATTCTTATGTTTTAAGTACATCTTTTTCTTATACTCGTTGAATCAGGCAGATGTATTTGTTATTCTAATTGGGACGTTATTTAAACCAATGAATGGCTTTACACTAATTTCGTTGTCAAAGAGAGATACATTTTACATCTACCTATATAATTCTTACCTCTGTTAAAAAAAACTCATCTCTTGTTTAGAGAAAATGGTGATTATACTACTTGAGGTAAAGGTCGACACATAAGGGACTTAAGTTTATGTACGATCAATTATTATTTGTCTTATGAAGTTGTGCGGGAGAAAGTTAGAGAATTTTCGGTTGTTTCCGCTTATATACAAACACCGAAATAGACCTTTTATTTTAAGGACATAGTCATTATTGTGTAAATTTATCTAAACGTAATAAAAGAAAATATATACAAGCAGCATTACTGCCCTACCAAACCACTCCGGGAAACATGTGCATTTGCCGCAGATCTAAATAATTTCCATTACATTTATTTAAATCAAACAAAGGGAAAATATGTGTATATTGCTGAAAAAATAGCTAGCTTGATATATTAAATGCAGTGATTTTTCTTTCCTTTTTCTTTCTGCCTTTTTTCTTTTTCTTCATGTTCTTTACAATTCATTACGCGTGAAAATATGAATTTATTTTATTCCATAAAATACAGATGTTAATTGAACGCGGAAAAGTCTTGATATGCAATCTTCACAAATTGCTGTATACCGATTGGTTTAAGCACATTACCAATATGTTTCAAAAGCGAGCAATACAAGCTAATAAATAATATTGAACACAGCTGCAATCTATGTTCAAATGACGTTATTAGTTCACATGATTTATTTTTGCCCCTAAACTAGTGTGGGTCAACAAAAATGAAAGCTGACGGAAAACTGGAGCAACGTCTAAATTTATATTTTACCTCGTGGAAAAATTCTGAAAACTGTGATTAATTTAGTATTTAATATGGAAGCGAGAATCATTTTAACCAACAGAAGGCAAATTTTCCAATTAAATTTCCAAAATGATAGTAAACAAAACTAAAGGAAAAGTCTAGTACATGAATCCTTGTTTGGACCAATACATTGTTTAGGTTATGTTTATGTTTCAAAACCCCGCTTTTTATGTTCTGAAAAGCATAATCTCAAATTATTTACATAACAAGAATCACTATTATCGGCTCAGATTTTTTTTTATATAAGATACATGAAATAAATTATACCGTCGAACAAAAGAATGCATCCATTATATGTTTACAGGAGACACATAGTACAGTTGAGATTTAAAAGTATTGGGAGGCTGAATGGGGTTATATGTGTATTTTAAGCAATAACTCTAGCGGTAGTGCTGGTGTTCCTATCCTGTTTAGAAATAATGTTGAATTTCTTAATCACAGAAACAGATGTGATTGTCAGGGCAGATAATTCTCTTCGATTTTTAAATCAATGGACAGAGATTTACACTAGTGAATCTATACGGTCATAATGATGATAATGCCGATTTTGTTTTTAGAAATTTGAAAGAGGATATTATAATTTTTGACAATTCCTCTGTTATTATTTGTGGTGACAGGAATGTTGTTCAGGACATGGGGCTTGACTCTTATATTATCTTGCATGATAAACAGTCCATGGCCCGAGCAGCAGTCCAGGACATCAAGAATCAACTCGATTTACTGGATCCATGTAGAACAGTCAATCCTGACAATAGAGTATTTACTTGGCGACAGGAAAACCCTGTGAAACAGTATAGACTGGACTATTTTTTAATCTCTGAGGACATGTTTTCGGAAAGTATGGACTCATCTAATATTCCTGGCTATAAAACAGATCATTCAGCAATAACACTAAAATTGTCTATATCTGCATTACCGAGAGGTCATATGTACTGGAAATTCAATTCAAAGCTATTAAAGCAAACTGAATGTATCCAATTAATTAAAAAAATGCATAACCAACACAGTAGAAGAATACTGTTGTGAAAGTGATAAGAAAAACCCACTTCATGTGAATCTAACTTGTAATTATCAATTGCTTTTTGAATCCTTAAAATAAGTATAAGATTAGAATCAGTTAGGTATTCACAAGCTAAGGCAAAACAGGAGAAACAACATTTCAGGAAAACTGAAGCTGAAATACATACCTTACATACTTTAGTGAATAAAAATTATAACCCCACTATGATGACAGAACTGAACAAAAAACAAGCAGGTTTAGAAGAAATGAGGAAAAAAAGAGGTTGAAGGTGTAATGTTAAGATCAAAAGCAAGGCGATACGAGTCTGGTGAAGAAAAAAACCCAAAATATTATTTTAATCTTGAAAAGAGAAATTACACAAACAAAACAATAAAAGAATTAATTACGGAAGATGGAAGAAGGATAACAAGTCAAAAAGATATATTAAATTAACAGAAAGATTTTTGTGAAAAATTATACAAAAGCAAAATAAATAATAATTTGGAAGCCCATATTTATATGCACGTTAGGAGGATACTTTTTTAAAATAATGTTCACCAAATATTCCAAATTATGCTTCACAATTGGTGTATAGTAAAATGGTAATCAACATTTTAGCCATTTCCTGAAGGCGGATACTTATCAACATATTCAACTTGTGCAATGAAAACTTTTACAACTCAGGCAGTGAACCTGAACTATGCTTGCCTGAAAGCGAAACCGTACCCATCGGTTGAATTTCTAACAAAGCCATCCTCGCAATGTCACTTACATAGGCTATCTCTGCTTAGATTCGCATTTGATGCTTCTGCCTTTGCTATTTCGGAATTCTTGATACAAAAATAACACAAATTAGGCGAAATTCATTATGTTTCTCCAATGCAAACCATTTTAAAAATCTAAATATATTCTCTGAATCATCTGCTTGCTTCTTACTTCCAATAGCTGTAATATTTTTATGATATGCGTGCTTCTTACTTCAAATAACTTAAATATTTTAATGATAATCTTGCTTCTAACTTCCAATAGCTCAAATATTTTAATGATATGCTTGCTTCTTACTTCCAGTTGCTTTAATATTTTAATAATATGCGCTTGAGATAGTTATGAACAGATAACCCCAAAATGTAAAGACAATTTACCACAACCACACTTTAACTTGGTCATTGATAGATACATCAGTGATGAAAATAGAGATTGGAAACTAGCTGAGCATTACGAAAGACGTCTTAGATCTCTTTAACTTTCTTTCTTATATATATATAGTGAGAGAGAGAGAGAGAGAGAGAGAGAGAGAGAGAGAGAGAGAGAGAGAGAGAGAGAGAGAGAGAGAGAGAGAGATTTATTACGCGCGCTGATGTGCTTACGTAAAGAAGTGCTAGCGGTTCTTTTAAGTTGTTGCGCAGTTAAAAACATTTTACATATATGTGACAGAGGATACTTAAGTAATTGTAGATGTTAAAATTTCGTCAATGTGATCATCAGTTCAAAACTCCTGTCTAGTATATATAGGACAGAGTTACATTTTAGTTTGTATAACCGTACATTACGTTCAGAAAAATAGCCACTCGGTGCTAATCATTCTTTTGTCAGTGAGTAAATTGCTTCCATTTGTCTAATGAAGTTGTCCGTCATATGCAAGTAAATATTCAAGTATTCTTTCTGAAAAGATTTCTATAAACTCATATTTCTGTTAGTGTAAACTCAAATCATGTTAAGTCGCACAGCCGTTGCGGTTTTTATTGGACAGGTGGGTGATTTACATCCGCATCAGGGCTGTGAGCGCGCTTTACACGTGGCATAATGAATGGCACAGCGTCAGGCAGAAGAACAGTTTTTTCTTAATTTCAAATGAAGCCATTAAAGTCTGACTGGGCCCATACAAAATCATCTTGAAAATGCTCACTACAGATTGTCGCATATTTTGATGGCTCTCTCCAATCCGCTCGTTTCAACCGCACAAAGCGTGACCAAAGTCCTCTATATTTAATGTCCCAAGGAACAAAAAAAGTGTAATGAAACACTATCTTTTGGTGCATTGCTACATCCACCAACGATACACCTCTTTTCCATACTGAAAAATACACGCAATCAAAAAAAATCCAGAAAAACTTCACACTTGACAACGATAAAACAATGGTGACTAGCAATGCGGGGTTCCTTTTGTGACGCCACACGGTTCCCAGTCAAGGAAACTGCCAAAATTGCATATGGCTTAGGGGGAATATTCATGACCTGCACATTTAAACTAAATATCTTGCCAATCGTTGATCGCATATGATCGAAATTTTTCCGATATTTCATAAATCATCATACTAAGTAATTTAGAGTTAAGTGATAAACTATCTGTTTTATTCCTGTGACCTTATTATTGATGTGCATAGCAAAAGTCGAAATGGTGCCAGCAACCAGTGCCAAATGAAATCAAAATAATGAAAGCGCAGGTATGCAGTCGACATCCGTTCACCAGGTGTTGGTGCAGTAACTGGCCAGTATCGCGAATTTAAACGCCTGGCTAAAGAATGTCAATTGCCCGCTTATGCTTTGACATGATAACTGAGTCAAGCAATACCCCACCATTTCGCTCGCTAACCACCGAGCCACAACGAGAAATTATGTATGTCCGTATGAAGTATGGTCACTATATGAAAAAGAAACGATGTCCTTTAATTTAGACATAAAATTCTGACTACAAACGCGCTTAGGACCATTCATGCCGCCATTAATATGAAAACTACCAAGGAATAATGTTATGAAATGATAACTGTAGGATATTAATTTCTCTGTAATTGAAATGACGATAATAAATACTATATGATTCAACAAACATCTCTCCTTTGCATGTTGGATTCATGTTTTTGGTCGTTTTGATTTAAAATACTAAGCTAGATGTACTTATCATATCCTTAGTATTTATGTACAATATTTGGATGACGTCTTTCTCGTTCTCCGAAGCAGTATAAAATACAATAAATCACTTCTTTTCAGATATAATTGTATGATACTGAAGAAAAAGCACTTCAAACTTGTAAATTCTGAGATCGCTCTCATTTAAATACACGAGAATCAGCTTTAGGATTGGACTTTCTACTCATACCAAAGCCTATTGGACTTTCTACTCATACCAAAGCCTATTGGACTTTCTACTCATACTAAAGCCTATTGGACTTTCTACTCATACTAAACCCTATTGGACTTTCTACTTATACTAAAGCCTATTGGACTTTCTACTCATACTAAAGCCTATTGGACTTTGCTTCTTCTACAAAAGGATTCACACTGTATCGCTTGCTGATGTAGTCCAAAGTACTAAAACTTGTTTAACTAACGACAGGTAATCTAAAATATAGCACACGTCTCTACTACTTGCTGTACTATATAATTCCTGGTAAATTTAAAACCTAGTGCCTAGAAATAAGATTTATTTAACATTACTGGTCCTGAGTCAATACTTGCAGATAATAGAGTTTAAAGTTTGGTTTAGAAGAACGGTTTGAATGTAAGTATATCTCTTTGACAAAGTTAATATTTTTGTAGCTGTTATGTACTCATCATCATTCCTATAAGCATAATTGTTACCCGTTTACTTGCTTTATGAGCTCAATTTCTTTGTCTACTCCAGTACTTGTCCGGGAACCATTTAGAAAATAAACGCAACTCAAGGTAGTGACAAACTATCATACCTCAAAATTGTTTAAGCGATATGTGTTTAATTTCTTAGTAATAGATCGCTATCGTGTCTGTGTTTCTTCTTTTTACCCATTTGTCTATCAGGTTTTAGATGCAGAATCTTACTAACGACTAATAGTCAGTGAGAAACAAGTGGTGGAAAGTAGGTAAGACGCGTTGTACCAGTGATACTTAATGTGATGTAAAATTGATCAATTGAGTCTACTTTCCTTGCCGACACAAAGTCGTACTTTAACTCTACTTACCATGTAGAAAATGTAATAGCCTTTTTGTTATGCTAGTTAAAGAAAATCGCAAATATATTAAATAGAATTAAGAAATGGTCGGATTTCTTTGAATAGAATTAAGAAATGGTTGAATTTCTTTGAATAGAATTAAGAAATGGTCGGATTTCTTTGAATAGAATTAAGAAATGGTCGGATTTCTTTGAATAGAATTAAGAAATGGTCGGATTTCTTTGAATAGAATTTTACATCAAACAAACTGAGTGATATGCCCGACGATTGAAGATGAAATCATTTTAAGCAATAATCCCCGGACGATTAAAGATGAAATAATTTTAAGCGATAATCCCCGGAAAACATTTACAGGTATGAATATCGATCATTGTACAGTCTTCAAGCATGCTTAACCCAATACCCATATTTGAAAATATATTATCACTCTTATCTACGCACTCGGGGAAACTAATTGAATGCCGAGAACCAATAGAATTTTTTTTTTGCTGGCAAATTCTCAAAAACCAGTCTAACATCAGGTTTGCTCGCTGTGTTATCTTCTCAGCTATTCTTGTCAATGCCCTTTAGCATTCGAGTCAATCATAAGTATTTTTTGTCCAATAATAAATTTTTCATTCCAGTTGATACACAATCTGTTACAGATACTATTTAGTCGGTAATACACATTTGAATGGTTGTATAAATGTCCTTTTGTTGTTTAAATGATAGAGACTACTGTTCATACTAGTTTATTCACGTAGCAATATCATGCTTATACTGTGTATACATTTCTAATTTGTGATCATGTTACATGTAAAGATTAGAATTACGAATTAATACTGCAGATGAATAAGACATGCATACATACATATTAATTACAATAACGTATTACCATATCTAAATAATTTAGGATGGGTTCATATTTCGAATATGAATAAACGCAGATATATTACACGCTATGGGCGCTTCTTGTCTTTTTTGCTTCATCTAAGCACATGACGATACAGATAACTAATTGAATACAGAAAACCAATACGATTTGCTTCATATATATATATATATATATATATATATATATATATATATATATATATATATATATATATATATATATATATATATATATGTGTGTGTGTGTGGCCAAAGTACAAATTATTTTCATCTTGTTGAGAGTTTGAACAGTTCAACAGATTTATATATACTAAGGCTATTTAAGAAATAATGGATCAATTAATTTCAATGGAATATTGTTATCAAGAGGATATACTATCATGAAATAAATCTCATCTTCAGTATCTCTTAAAATTACAGTACAAACACGGTCTATCATGTATATATCTACTCGGAGGCTTATCTGCAGTTTAGATGTACAAACTGTTACAAAAACATACCTACCGTCTATACTCGCGTAGAAAGGAATCCCAATGCAAACAACATAGACCCTGATTTGCCGTCGCATAATGCGCTGGCAGATCGGGGTCTAGGTTGTTTGTTCTACTGATTAGTCCTTACAAACTACATAGACCCAGATCTGCCGGCGCATTATGCGACGACAGATCTTGGTCTATGCAGTTTGCAGTTGGTATCCAATTATACGCGAGTATGTACGGTATACAACTCAGGGGCGTATAACCACATTTGAATGGACGAGACCCAGATCACGGAAGAAAAACCCCCCAAATAAAACAATGGATGGCGATCACAAACTCCAATTCATCAGTGTGGATATCTGTATGCTCAAAGGCATGATTACTTTGCTGGGATTAATATAATGAAAACTTTATTCACTAGAGCATGCCCTGTGAGAAATTTAGTGATTCACTGTTCAAATAGAAATACAGTACCTTATTAAAATTGGAACTTACTACTTTAAGGCATCATCTAAAACTAAATCACCACATTTTGCCCGATGACGCAGGGTTCGTTGGCAACAAAGGGGTGAGGTAAAAACATCAATAGCCTAGTCATATGCCCAAAATCAGTCAAACTCAGTAGTTCACGGACACACATACATTTTTCCTATGTCATATTGTAGTTCCTGTCACAGATACGGATGTGTTAATGCAATATTTACACAGAAAGGTAATTACAGTGGACAGAACGAACCAAGCGCGGATACATGTTCTAATTATTAGTAATTACAACTTTGCCTGTATAAGTTTTATTTGATCACAACGTCAATACATTATTTAGTAACTGAATGACCGATAAAATGCAGTTGGGCACGTACTAAGCACGAGCAGCATAAGACATATTCAGTACACGGTCCAAAGGTTGAACCTGTATCGAATGGCCGTCAGAACCAAATACCATGTAAGATAAATTCTGTCATTTGCGTACTATCCATGCTGATAAAGCGTAACCAGCGTCAAAGGTGAAATCTACCAAGCCTGACGACCATTGACTCGCAACTGGCAACAACTACAGCGCGTATTAGAGAGAATAAAATGTCAAAGAACACGGATGATCACAACTCTGGGAAAATTATACTTAACAGTGGTAAAATAACAGCAGAGTCTGCATTTATGTATATTTGCGACTGGCATTGAACATTTCATGGATACGTACTGCCTGTTGCATATTGCAATTTTGATTGAAATAAACAAGTAAACTGCACAAGCCGCGCTTGCAATGATTGTACAAGTAGTTTCTAGCTTACGTCGTGGCCTTGAAAATCTCTCTCTCTCTCTCTCTCTCTCTCTCTCTCTCTCTCTCTCTCTCTCTCTCTCTCTCTCTCTCTCTCTCTCTCTTAAACGCACTAGAGTCACAACCTGCAGGGCGAGGGTCATCGGGTGCTGTATATTTCACCTTTTGCATATGCAACCAACGCCACGCTCAGTAAGAATCGATAGTATCTTCGCCATTTCTTATTTATTTCATAAAACGACACGTTTGGTATTATTAAGAAAATTAATATGGGTGGAAATATTCGAATCAACCGGATGCTTTACAATTCTGTCTTTTCTTATTAATTGGGACAGAGGTTTGAAAAATACGTACAATAAAATGATTAGGTATAAATATGATATCTGTGTGGATATCTGTATGCTCAAAGGCATGATTATATATATATATATATATATATATATATATATATATATATATATATATAGAGAGAGAGAGAGAGAGAGAGAGAGAGAGAGAGAGAGAGAGAGAGAGAGAGAGAGAGAAAGAGAGAGAGAGAGTAGTTTTCAATTTGTAGACTTTTATCAATGGGAAGTACTCATGTGTTATTATTAAGGTAAAAAAAAACACCTCCTGTCATCGTGGCATATTGAATAATACCTAAATAAGTAATATGTGACTGTACCAAAATAATACCTAAATAAGTAATATGTGACTGTACCAAAATAATACCTAAATAAGTAATATGTGACTGTACCAAAATAATACCTAAATAAGTAATATGTGACTGTACCAAAATAATACCTAAATAAGTCATATGTGACTGTACCAAAATAATACCTAAATAAGTCATATGTGACTGTACCAAAATAATACCTAAATAAGTATATTGTGACTGTACCAAAATAATTCCTAAATAAGTAATATGTGACTGTACCAAAATAATACCTAATTGACGAGGCTTTAATTTCTTGATTTATTCAGCCTTCTTAACACTTTTTCGACCGCCAGTAAGAGACATCGGTTGAATTCATAATTAAAGCATCATGGCTTGATAACACAGAACTTAATAGTTTGTGGCTTGAATTTCAAGTTCATTGATATAAGATAGCTCGACTGGGGCAACATGCATTAAATGTAACATAACAAGGCCATGACGTGGTCATGTAAACATGCGCAAGAAGTAATTTTTTCAAGTTAAGATATTTTGTTCAATCGTACAAATACTTACATATGAGAAAGGTCGTGATCTATTTGGGTAGATTTATTATGGACAAGTTATTCTAGAAACTGATCGATTCTCATTTACATTCTAACCACCGATATCCTCCACTCATGTCATGGCGGCGTTGATTGACTTTTATTACTATGGAAACCGCCTGTGCAATAATATGGGATATAGTCATATCGTTAGACGTTTCTTTTACAAACATTGTGAACACATGTGAGCATCAGGTCTTCCAGGCACGCCACCGTTTCCTCTAAACATGACCAAACACCAGCCTGATTGTCTATTATATACATTTACAATTTAAAAAGAAAAAATTGTACGTTACTCAATATTAATGCTTTATATAGAGATCCACACGTATCCACTTATGTGTTGTTAGATCCACACGTATCGACCTATTTGTTGTGAGATCAACACGTATCTACCTATGTGTTGTGAGATCCACACGTATCTACCTATGTGTTGTGAGATCCACACGTATCTACCTATGTGTTGTGAGATCCACACGTATCCAAAACCAATATCTATATATCAAAAGTCTTTAACTCTTGAGATTCAATTAACTCAGTCAGCTTTAACTCTTGAGATTCAATTAACTCAGTCAGCTTTGACTCTTGAGACCCAATTAACTCAGTCAGCTTTGACTCTTGAGACCCAATTAACTCAGTCAGCTTTGACTCTTGAGACCCAATTAACTCAGTCAGCTTTGACTCTTGAGACCCAATTAACTCAATAAGCTTTGACTCTTGAGACCCAATTAACTCAGTCAGCTTTGACTCTTGAGACCCAATTAACTCAATCAGCTTTGACTCTTGAGACCCAATTAACTCAGTCAGCTTTGACTCTTGAGACCCAATTAACTCAGTCAGCTTTGACTCTTGAGACCCAATTAACTCAGTCAGCTTTGACTCTTGAGACCCAATTAACTCAATCAGCTTTGACTCTTGAGACCCAATTAACTCAGTCAGCTTTGACTCTTGAGACCCAATTAACTCAGTCAGCTTTGACTCTTGAGACCCAATTAACTCAGTCAGCTTTGACTCTTGAGACCCAATTAACTCAATCAGCTTTGACTCTTGAGACCCAATTAATTCAGTCAGCTTTGACTCTTGAGACCCAATTAATTCAATCAGCTTTGACTCTTGAGACCCAATTAACTCAATCAGCTTCACCAAGTTTCATTAACATTTCGTAACATTTTGTAGGGTATCTGCGATTGTTTATTCTGGTAAATTTTATCCAAAACTTATGGTCATGGTCTGTTGATTTTACTAGAATTTAAGATCACAATTTCTCCCATCAATGAACGCATCTATACCCTGGATGCTGCCTTATAAATAGAGTAGTAATAGTAAAATGTTTTACGGCACCTCAGCACAACAGTGGCTATGTAGTGCCATCTAAAAGTCAAGTTCGAAAAATGTAAAAATTGTAAAATGAATTTGCACATAAATTTAGGAAGACAGAGCCTTCCAAATAAATGTAAACATTAAGTACAAGATAAATATAAAACGCAACGATGTTAAAATTCTGAAAAATGTATCTAAACTAACAGATTGACCACGCCATCTCTCATGTTCGTTCCATGTTCAGTACATATTTAGCTTAAAATTTAATTAGTTACAATTATAAAAGTAACACGAAAGCTGCATCAAATGTGCGATTTAAAAAGTGAACAGTCGTTGTAACTGATGACAATCAGAAATGACATAGATTTAATTATACCGATAGATAACGTATTGAATTACACCCCTATTCTATTACTCAAGACATTTCATGAAGGGACGTGGGCCCTCGATTTACTTCCTTACAAAGGCAAATTGATAGTTCCACGGTTTGCTTTTGGCTCCGCCTAGATTCATTTATTCATTTGCATAAGAAAATCTTTTCTTAAATAATAACAATATATATATATATATATATATATATATATATATATATATATATATATATAAAGATTTAAAGGCATACTGCTTGAAATAAAATGTGTTAACTTCCAATTCCAAATTAACTAAATCCAAGTGATACTTTCTGAACCAAAGCAGCTCAAACTTACTATGTAAGTTTCTATATTTGAGTACAGCTTATGGGACTTTGTGTACAGCTTATGGGACTTTGTGTACAGCTTATGGGACTTTGTTGGTTTGTGGTCCCAGAGGCTGCAGAGTAAGCTGTATATTTCAGTACAGCTTATGGACCTTGTCAGTTTGTCGTCTCACAGGTTACTCTGTAAGCTCTTTCAGTACAGCTAATGGGACCTTGTCAGTTTGTGGTCCCACAAGTTACAGTGTAAGCTCTATATTTCATTACAGCTAATAGAACCATGTCAGTTTGTGGTCCAACACGATGCTCTATATTTTAAGACAACTAATAGAACCATGTCAGTTTGTGGTCCAACACGATGCTCTATATTTTATAAGACAACTAATAGAATCGTGTCAGTTTGTGGTCACACAAGTTGATCTGTACTACGTAATACTATGCAATTACTCGCCCCAGGCATGGACGTCAGCAGAGGGGCGGGCAAATGGGGTGGGGGTGGGGTGACATTAGCCCCCCCTCCCCCTGGATTTTTAAAAATTGTGTGCAGTATATAAATATATCCCTTTGATTTTGGCTTTGCCCCCCCCCCAGTCCCCCCCCCCCCTTCCCTTGGAAAAATTTCTGCGGACGCCCGTGGCCCCAGGTAACAACGATAATCTACTATTGGTCAAAGCTAATGTGATCAGAACGTGCTAAGCAAGATTCATTGACATAGTGTAACTACTATTAATCGGGCTCAGTCTGGTGATTTCATATGGCTATCGAGCTGAATCTCTCATGAAGATGGAGTGGGATTGATTTCTCGATGAGTACATTTGAAATGAACCGGATAATGCAAGAATCGCACGCTGTATGGTGAAACAAATCTATAGGATAAAGGCCAATAAACTGCAGTTCCGTTCCCGAGAAGCCAATTTGTCCTATTTTTAAGCAAGGAGCGTTGACAGAGCGGTCATTTTTTTCGCCGATCATTTTCACATTTCGTTGACCGTAAACAATTATCAATGACAAGCATTTTCAACAACTGAAAAAGAGATGTACTCGTTAATAGCAGCCATTATTCATTGTATCAACTGATGGTTATGTGTACAATAACAAAAAAAGTGTGGCTAAGGCAAACTTATCAAATGGAGTTTCTTGTGGTATTTATATAATGTTACTACTACATATTAAAATCATAAGAATTATCAATGTCGTTCTTAAATGCACCCACAAATTTCAAGTTATCTCTCTCGAAGAATTAAATGACGGAATGAGAGAAACGCTTCTAAATTAAATTGGAGGGGGTGGGTGGGGGTGTGCACATGGATTTATCACTACAAATTATGAGTAATTATATTAAAATGTGTACATGGTAATCATCGTCTAAGTCATTATCATTAGTGTACAGACGACATTTCAGTAAGCATCCATATCTTTACATTTCCAGTTATGGTTGCTATGTCACCAATTCCAGAAATATATAAACTGTATTTATCGGTGCCTTGTGTTGGAGTTAAGAATGTGAAGTTCAAAGTAGGCTATTTCAGCTACATTGATAACGATATTTACAGTACATAGAATATAAATATGAAAACAATCAAAACTCCTACAGATAAGTACGATTATTTGGCGAGTACATTCCTTGAAATCAAGACCTTCTACGTAAGAACATTCCTTTAAATCCAGACCCTCTACGTGAGTACACACGTGATAGTGATATTCTAGGTGTCAATGTAAATAAAATAAAAAATTTCCATAAATAATAGCCCCATTGCTAACTTTGCATCATCAAATTTGATATAATTATAACTTTAAAATCTAGAGTAACTATAGTGACTACATATTCCAACCTGCTCTACATAAGCCATCTCCCCCCCCCCCCCCACTCTAACCCCCACCACTAGACAGTGACCCAAGAGTCCTGATGCGAAATCCGTCACATATATTTTATAATGAGTCTGCCCGAAGTGAATGCATATTAAACGTTTGATCCGAAAATATTTGAAAATGTCATTGTAATTGAAATTTTATATGTATGACCTTTGACTCTTTCCCCTGGAGATCCCAATGCTGGAACCAAGGATGACACCCCTTCTTACAGCGGTTTGGGAGGAGATGTGGCAAGAGACAGATGGACAGACGGATGTCACGACAATATCGCCACAGCCCGCAAAAGCGTGGAGATAAAAATACCCAAAGGTATTTACTTACAATTTATAAACCTTTTGTTCTCTTTCCCTGTTTTATTATCATGTTAGTTAACAATCGTTTCATTGTCTCACTAAAACGGTGTTGGCTGGCGAAGATGGCGGTGCTAATTGTGTTAGTAATGTTGGTGGTGGTGTGTGAACATGTGTATTGTAATATCTATATCAAGACTGCAGAGAGAGAGAGAGAGAGAGAGAGAGCGTACTGGGTATAATTTGTATATTAAATTTTGTAGTCCTCTTATAAATACAAACTTGGACCAGTAATCTGTGTACAGATCAGTTACATCTTAGGGACCAGTAATCTGTGTACAGATCAGTTACATCTTAGGGATCAGTAATCTGCGTACAGATCAGTTACATCTTAGGGATCAG
Source organism: Margaritifera margaritifera (assembly GCA_029931535.1). NCBI lineage: Eukaryota > Metazoa > Mollusca > Bivalvia > Unionida > Margaritiferidae > Margaritifera > Margaritifera margaritifera. Next base: position 708,363 of record JAQPZY010001215.1, on the reverse strand, counting down.
TAATCTGTGTACAGATCAGTTACATCTTAGGGACCAACCATATAATTTTCCGGGTGGGAACAGGGGGATTTGGGATTTAAAAAAAAAAAAAATAAAACGTTAGGCCCCCAAATAGCTTGAACAAAATATTCTTGCTCTGATTTTTCTTAAGACCCCCACCCACACCCACACACCAGTTAGTTTTGTGTAAACTGTCCTGATTTTTCCTTATGAAAGGAAAATAATTAAACAGTTCTGGATAAATTCAGTTTAAATTTGAGGCAACGAATACTGTTGGCCGATTGCAAGAGCACCTTTGAAATCATTGGGTTTTTTATGAAGAGAGAATTACCAGAATTTAAGTGCTTTCTGCATTAAAAAAATATCATCTTCAGGCTTTAAAAACAAATAATAATAAATATCCCGGTTCGAAAGAAAACCATGCCCGGGTTTCTCATCCCCTCCTAGTACCCCCTTCCTCCCCCTCTCGAAAATTAAATAATCGGTCCCTTAGCTCACGATGTGGTATCTAATTTTCAATACTGCGGTCGATCATTGCCCGGCACAGCGTAGCTCCCGTTATCTCTCAGTTATCTTATGAAACGTGACCCAGATATATTATCCTAGTGTTTCTATTTGCGAGTATTGGGCATTATAAACAGTACTTTACTAAAATACTACTCCATGTTTCTAAAGAATGTTCTATCCAGGAAAATCGGTCGACTGGATGTCAATACCGTGTTTATGTTATTCTTATTTGTCCCTACCTTGAACTCAGATGAGCTGGTTTCGACCGTAGCGCACCCAATGTAAAAGATTTCAATGATGATTATTATGATGATTACAACAACAACAACGTAGACAATGATGATAACAACAACGTAGACAACATCAACACTAACAAGAGCAATAGCAACAAAGTTACAAATGCTGGCATGCTAGAATTTAGGCTTAAGTTAATCACCAACTCAGTAGCTGTCTTAGTAAAAAGGCAGAGTGCATAAAACCATAACACTAGCAAGTTAGGTCTACTCGCCTTTCTTGGGCCTACAATCTGTTACCCTGTGTCCGAGTTCTGCATCTAGCATAGAGGTAAGAGCGGACGAGACAGTTTTCCATTAACATCAATGATGATGTATCCACTTCCTCAATATAAAAATCATGATAATTAAAATACATCATTTAAATCCACAGGGGCAATATTTTAGATAGCTACGATAACATAACATACCACTATAGTTCGTTCGACCTCATTGGTTTATAATAGTTTCTGGTAGGGTTACTATATCCGAACTTTCAAAAAAGAGTACACTTTCTAGCTCATGTTGCGTGGTGTTTCCCCTCGTCACAGCATAGCTTATTTTTTGGAAAGGACTTGGGGATTTAATTGATTCTCGCTTTGGCGTTGTTCCAACATACATCAATTTGGGAAAAAGAAACACGGTTTTAATTCTGTTTTTAAGGTCTTGCATTGCTAGCTACCCATGTTTTTTATTATTGGTTTTTAATACCACACTTAGACATGATGTTTTACAATTGTATATTTATTGGAAAAAAGTTCATGTGGGTTCTTTCCTTAAGTTATATTAACTAATGTAAAAATATTGAACATTATTTGTTTGATAATGGACGAGCAGGACAAAATCCCGGACATTTTTATATATTAAACAACCCAGCCGGACGGTGATTTAAGGACCGAAAAGGAGGACATGTCTGGCAAAAAGAGGACGTATGGTAGCCCTAGTTTCTGACGGACATATATTTTTATTTTCATGATAAGAATACAATATATTTACTGTAAGATAAAGGTGGTGGTGGCGGTAAGCGAAATCCAAAGAATCCCAACTTAATTCGTCCCAGTATGCTGTACCACGATCAGGGAAATTACAATCGCTAGTTTAACGGGATAACACTAAGCGGCGTTACAAAGCTTATTTGAAATCACCCTCGTTCACTTAACATTCTAACTTTTCGGGCATACTGGTACGGCAATCCCCTTTTCGTGACTCTGCTTTAAAGAGAAGAGAAGGAAGGAAACGTACGTCTGAAAAAGTTTTCATTCCAGGATGCTGATCAAATACCATTGATAAATGTAGTACCCTGATGTTTTCCCCTTTAGCTTTCCTTTTTCAGTTTTTATATCTTAACGTTGGGGTCCATTCATATCGATTCAACAATGATTTCACGCTAGAAAATTTTATTGTAGTCATTTATTTTAGTAAAAAAAAAAAAATAGATTCAATGAAAGTATTAATACCAAATAACCAACCACTATCCCATCAATTACGTATATACATACACGCATGCATGCAGGTATGTATGCATTTATGACTGACTGACTTTCTTTATTTCCTCTTCAAAAGAGATTACATTCAGTTATTTTCATTATTACATGACAGTAGTAGGAACATTAAAGCGACATTAATGAATACACAACACACTTAAAATGTATGTATGTATGTATGTATGTATGTATGTATGTATGTATGTATGTATGTATGTATGTATGTATGTATGTATGTATGTATGTATGTATGTATGTATGTATGTATGTATGTATGTATGTATGTATGATAGAATTTATTTTAAAGATATAGTTTCGCAAACATTGCTAACTAAATTATTAATGTCTTGCGCTGCCAAAAACCGTCAGCCCCAAAGACCAGCAAGGGTAATCTAGAATGTTGGATAACTTCTACAGCGTTTTTAGTCTCGTTCAACCAGGCCTCTTGCGTGGCTCAGCTAGATCTTCGCCATACTAGTGTCTGATAAAGATCTACACAAACGAAAGTAACGTTCGAAACGAGGCTTACCAAAAATCTGGTCAAGTCGCTGATTGGTTGACAGGTTAGGCAGCGTTCTTTAAAAACAAACAAACAAAAACTTTAAATAACACCAATGAACATTTTTTAAATATATTCTTGTATAGGTTCTGGACCGACGACGCAAAATAAATTTATGCAATAGAGGTTTTCGGTTCTGCCCGAAAATCGGACAATTCTTCAAACGGTGAAACTGCTTCATCGAGTACATAAAAAGGACACGCACTCCCCTCTTTCTCACCGTACTGGTGAGAAATTCTACCACCTCTGATGAACATAATAAATATGCTTACACTTATCGCTTGTGCAAAAATAGTTTTGAAGGACTTTAGGACTTAGCCGGTGTAGGTTTCAGACACACACAAAAATTAACAAAAAAAAAAAAAAAAGAAAAAAAACCAAACAAACAAAAAGACTGAAAGAGCGACACCTATTGGTAACAATTAGTTGTATGATGCGTCTGCTGTCTCTTGACTGTCCATAAAATTCAATTTTCTCCAACTTTTCAATATCTAGAAAATTATGGCACCACTCGTTGTTAAAGTTATTCTTGGACATTTTTCTGTATATAAGGTTTTCAATAATATTCTAAGGTGTTGTCAAAATTTTGCCGTATACTTCAATAGTTTAAAAACAAGCACTTTGGAAGAATTAACAGGCTGGTGTAACTCAGTAGATTTAACAGCACAAAGGTAACATGTAATCAGCTGTCTCGCGAGCTTAACCTTTCATGACGTACATGGGACTGTAGTGCTGGCCTTGGCCACTGCACAAATTCACTCGCAAAAAGCAGTACATAACAAGGGCATAACAAGTACATAACAAGGGCATAACAAGTACATAACAAGTACATAACAAGGGCACACAGAGCGCTTTTTCTGACCAGTACATCCCTCAGACATATACATCTTTGTACAAACAAAAACAAAATACTGGTTACATTTATTAGAACTCTCCCAGGACTCTCTTGCATACAAATATTCAGAAGAAAATGCAAACAGAGACACTTCTTTATGGTTCAAGGTTCTCAAAAAATATATTCAAATATTTAGGATTTGGACATGTTTTGGAAAACTCTAGCAGATTCTCAACAAGTGCAACGCGCTGAATAGAATACTGCCCGCTCATTGGTCAACTGAAAATTAGGTTATCAGTAGGAGCAGTACGTCATTTTTGGTCGACCAATGAGAGGCCAGTATTCCATTCAGCGCGTTGCACTTGCATTTTAAGCGGGCGCGATCATGGCCATGTCCAGCAGTAACACTGGAAAACGGGCAGGCATTCCCTAAAGGTGGGATAGTTAGTCAAATTTGATGTTGGCCTAAAAAGTAATATCTCTGAGCTAAACATCGGTGCTAAAGTTATTACGCAATGCGAAGTGTAGCCTGAGATATCAGTGTCGATTCTTAAATAGGTCGCAGGAGAAATGGGAGAAGTGCCTTCCATTGGATTGTTATATTTAGCACATATATGATTTATAGGTAAATTATATGGAACGATACGAGCCCCTGTGGCTCATTCTGTGCAAATTGAAGCTGGTCATTACCTAACACCTGTTATCCCAAGGGATACTAGATATTGCCTCTTTTGTTCAAACAAAGTAGAGTATGAAAAATATTTGTCTGCCTTGGTACTAAGTATGAAAAAAGGAGAAAAATCTTATTTCATACTTTTGAGCAAGTTGGTTATGACATTTATATGGACATAAATAAGTTATTTTGTTCTTTGGTAAGTAATTAATTATTAATTAAGTATGTTTGATTATGATATGACACCCTTAATTATTAATTATGTATATGAATTTTTCTGAAAAAAGGCAAAGTTTAATAGGGGTGAGGTAAATATGTGTTGACAAGCAATTAATCAGTAAACTTGCAGGCAACTCTCTGGGACAATTTCTTCTATTATAATAAAATAGTTTAGTTACTTTGAAATGTTCGAATAATTAAGGTTTATTTTTTAAGCATCTATATGTGCGCATTGTAAAGGATGGGTGGATGAAAGGCGAGAGTGAGAGAGAGCATGCAATTTTATATTAGATAATTAATAATACATTGTGTTGTCATTGTCATATCCCTTTGTTGGGTGAAAGACAATAAATTATATTATTAATCTTATCTTATCTCACAAAAAGCAAATGGTTACTATTATTAGATTGGGTAATCCCTGTTATTGGCTGTTTCTATCGTATGGACAACCACTTGTATTAGAGGAATATAAAAATGAATATAACAGAGAACAAAATTTTTATGCTTGAAATTTAAAGTCTGTAAGATGTACATGCCTGAGTATGTCCTTATAATTCATCTCGAGTAAACTTCAACATTTTTAGACTTGTCCTTTTCTTTTCAAAGGTGTTCAATTTTATGTGCAGTCAAGGTGAATCAAACAGACTTTACAGACCTTTACCAGACTCTTGCCCGGCGTAGATCTCTTGGATTCACGAGACAGTCTGGATGAACGAGACTACAGCATTTTCCACACAAACTATACTCCTTTGAGTAGTGTTTCGTGGCGCCGCAACTGTACTCTTTCTTTACAGAAAGGGTTCGCTTTCTGTGGACAAAACCTTACCTTAGTCCTGCGCCCAATGTCCGGATGCATGCATTTGTCTAGAAAGTACTAAATCTAATAACGGTGATATTCTTTGATACACAGATTTTTGGAGAAATTGTGTGACAGTTTGTGTGACGATAGCAACTCTAACAAGGTAAGTGATAATTTTCTCCCTAGATACTGTTGTTGAACAACTCCACAGCCGGCATGGAATATGGGGCCCAGGGTGGCCGAGTGGTCTAAGTCGCTCGCCTTACAGATCGCTCACACATCTTACCTCTGTCCGCGTGAGTTCGAGTCTTTGCTCGATTAACGTGGATATGTGAGAAAGCTTGCCAGTAGCTGGGTGAGTGGTTCTTCCCGGGGTCTTCCTGGGTTCTTTCTCCACCAAAAGATACTTGCCGCCACGTATAGCCTATCATGTGCTGAAAAATGGCGTTAAACCCCACAAAACCATTTCAAACCTGCATGGAATATATTATTCTGGAGTCAGCCTTGTTTTGAGTTCAGTTTTTTTTTTACCTGATCTTTAAATTACAAGTTTTGATGTGATGTATCAAGCTGTAAATCTTTATCAGTACGTTTTGAAATTGCCTTAAATACACAGTAAAAACAATACGTTTTGTTGCACAATTATTACTTTAAAAAAATTATCCACAGACAGTGGCATGACTTTTGAAGCGACAATAAAGCCTTTGAAGAGTTTGAGGTAAGAGACTGACCATTTAATTTAATTTTTTATTTTTTTTTGGGGGGGGGGGGGAGTCTGGGATTATTTTGAGGAGAAAAATTTTCGGGGCCCCCAAATACCTTGAAAAAATGTATTATACCTCTGATTTTAAAACAGAACTAATAATATCCATTATATTAGTTGCAAAACAAATAATCTTGAGGTAAACGAAAAAAAAAACCATATCGGTTCGAAAGAAAATCACAGGTCCCTCCCAGAATATTAAATCGCCTGTCCCTAAGGAGAAAGGTAATCGGCTATTTTACTGCGTCATAACTATGAGTTGTAACATTATTTACGAAAACAAGCGCGGGGCATTAGCTCCAAAAGACAAGATATAATTCTTTAGGAACTGTTTTTTTTGTGGGTTTTATTTTTTTTATAATTGTTTTTTATAGTTTTAAAGCGCGTCAAAACTTTGAAGGTCGTATCGTGCCGAGGCAAGTAGAGAGAAGTATCTTGCCCAAGGACACACCACGGTAGTCCACCAACCTCGTGGACACACACACCACTTGGCCAACACCCTGCCACTGATATGAAACCAAAGTGACCTTCTCAAAAGAAGAGACAGTTTTTGTTTTCTAGGTCAGCTATGTATATCAGGTCAAGACAACACTGTCCAGTAAATAAAGCCACTCACATTTATTAATGTATTCTCGTCACAACATGCAGTGGTACTTTGCATGATTGAATAAATAACTTTTTTTATTTTGGATTCTGGGGTGAATAAAGTTGCATCATTTGAGTTGACACATCTCTTCAGTAGACATATCTCTTGCATTTTACAGTGGTTACATCCTGTCTTCATTTCAAACATAAATGTGTCCAATTTTCAAGCTTGTAACAGATGTCTAAAACATATTTAAGAATCTTATTCTGATCTCTCTCTCTCTCTCTCTCTCTCTCTCTCTCTCTCTCTCTCTCTCTCTCTCTCTCTCTCTCTCTCTCTCTCTCCCAGATCCCAATAGCATCACCACTTTCCACAGTCTCTACAGTTAGATCGGAGCAGTGATACCGTTATCCACAGCAGTAAACTCGTCCCAGTCATATTGTAAGGTTTGGAGTATTTCTCGAAGACATTGATGGAACTGCATGCTTTCCCAAAGCATATTAATCTTTTTCTTTGTCAGAAATCAATATTATTGACTGAGTCTTCAATTTTGTTTTACATCACGAGGTTTTTCATACGCCCTTTATGAGCTTAATATGAACACCATCATTGATATACCCGACCTTGAGGACCGTTCAGTTTTGTATTCTCCTTTGCCGTGATTTGATCTTTAATTTGACTGCTGATAAACTTGAAAGTTTCTAGCCCTATACTCTTAAACCCTTTCCACAAAAATACTCCCCCAAAAATACTCCCCAAAAAATACTCCCCAAAAATACTCCACAAAAATACTCCCCAAAAAAGCTTAAAGTACAAATAAAGCGGTTTGTAACCTTCATCAGAGTCATGGAACATTTAGGATGAGCTGAACTTAGATTTCTCTCCTTCCTATTGTTTTTTGTTATTAATTAAACTACAGATTGCATATCTGACGGAGGTAGCTTGCGTATGATAGTGTTGATTCGATGTGCATGTACGCCTCGTATTGTAAGCAACAACAATTTGATGACTCCCAACATAGGTATCGTCGACTTCATCACGAACGCTCTCTCTCTATCTCTCTCTATCTCTTTCTCAATTGGTAAAATATAACCAGATTTGCTTAATGCATAGAAAGAAATGTCAACATTTCAAAATGCACTTGCCAAAGTTCGCACAGATAATACATATGATTCAAATTATATAAGCTGTTAAGTTTTCAGATTTGTCTTGATATTTTCATGCTATATAAATTGTATGGCTGGTCAGGAGCAGCTATCGATTGCGGGATTGTACATTATTTGTCGTCAATTTTTTATTTGCACAATCATGCGGATATATCTAAATTACTGTAGCAGGTATACAATAGATCAATAACATCTTGTTTTTAAAGCTCGATAATAACATTTTTCCTTTGATATTATAAAATTATAGACCTTGCTTGAGGTAAATATTGTGTTTTATGAAGAAGTAAACCTTGTATTGACCGACGCGAAGTGGAGATCAATATGAAAGGTTTAATGGTTCATAATACTTCATATTCATCAAAATAAAGGTCTATAATTACACAATTCAGAGAGAGAGAGAGAGAGAGAGAGATAGAGAGAGAGAGAGAGAGAGAGCAATTTAATTTGCTTTAGAATTGTATAAACGCGATTTCAGCTTCATGACGCTAAGAACTTAGCGTTATGAAGTCATGTAAAAATAAATGACGCTATAACCGTGCTACACGAGGAGTGGCCATGCGATATGAAGACATACCACATATCATGTGACATTGTGCCATCCAATGAAAAACCATCTCTCACGGGAAAACTAATTTCAAGTGTTTTTTTTTCTACACATTGTTTTGCTATTTATTTAATTCGCACATTCTAATTTAATGAAAGTAAAATTAAAGTGCAAGTGAAAAGAAGCTATCTCTCGAAGATTAATTTAAAGATTATTTTCTACTAAAGTAAAACAGGCTTGATCAATATTCCTCGCAAGATCATTACTTTTATAACCGTACCAGGTAATACATCCGACAAAATCAGTGATATAGTATGTGGACATTTGTAGACGAGGTCAATCAAGAAGTGTGATCCAGGATTGAATGTCGTTCTATGATGTCACATTGAAAACGCCGCGTGTAGGAAATAATTTGTACTACTCCTTGCAATGATCAAGATTAATACAGCTGAAACGAATACCATGGTATCCTATTCGAATACTCGCTGAGTGTATTCTAATAGGATTCAAATATTCGTTGATGTTAACAAAAGTATCAAATCCATGATCGTTTCTTGGTCTACGCTGGCATTTATTTGCCCCCCCCCCCCATTCCCCCTTCCCCCAGCCCCCAGCCCTTCTTTCCCACTCCCCGCCAAGCCACGTTGAAATCATTGTAAACTCAGTTATCTAAATCTTGAGCACATTAATGAGGACTGAAAATCTAATTAATGTAGCACATTAATGAGGATTGAAAATCTAATTAATGTAGCACATTAATGAGGACTGAAAATCAAATTAATGTAGCTTATTTTTCCAGTTTATGTTCAAACTGAGTCCGACCATGCACGTTCCTTTCGTGCTAAGGTAAAGAAGGATATACACTCAATTACCTGTTCAGTTAATGTGGTAGCTATATCTAAAACAATTATCTTGGTAGCGGTTTATTTACAGTCAAAATCGCACAGACATGTGGCCAATTTAATTTAATTAAATATAGATACGTTGATTGCGTGTCTCCGGAATTTGTCATACATGTCGAACATGTCAGACAGGACTGTCTTTTTGACCGAATATAAAATGCCCAAATCGGATATTGTGAGTTTCCGCTAAGCCATAAGAAACTCATATTCAGACCTGATGAATAATTGCTTTAACTGAAACCAGGGCCGGATTAAAACCTTTAGAGGCACTAAGCACAGAAAAGATTATGGTGCCCCCCATAGGTAATTCAACCTCCCCCCCCCCCAAGCACGTGCTTAGTCTGCCTATTGGGTAATCCAGCACTGACTGAAACACATACATGGGTACTGACGCAAGATATACATTGCAGTAGGTGTGAAATGGCATCCTGGCTTCAGCAAACAGTATAATGTAGCCCAGGCATCAGCAACCTATTAGAACTGCTGTGCCAGGTCCACTCAATTGTATAATGCTGAGTAGAGTGCTGTGTGCCATGAGGCAAGTCATATTTTAAAGACTTGGCACTTTCAAAAGAGTCTGGCGAGCCACCGCTGTTATGCGTGCCATAGGTTGCCGACATTTTATCCTCTACCAGGGTTAGGTACCAGGGAACTAGTTGCCTGCCTTAAGCAAGTTTGGGAATAGGACCATTCGGTTTTATAGGCAAAGAGGGATTCCCAATAAACAGTTAAGTAATTTTCAAAAAGGCATAGAAAGAATGAAATAATCCAAGCACATATTAAAATGTATATTAGTAACTATGTATTGGTACTAATGCTCAGCAAAACCAAAGAGTAGCAAGCTTGATTGTAAAAGCAAACAACTCATCGACCCCTGGAACTTAAAAGGTTGTATCATGTGAACTGGTTCATTTTATTTTATACAAAGCTGACATCTACATTACTGACTTTTGAAGCGATATAAAGCTGACATCTACATTACTGAATTTTGAAACGATATAAAGCTGACATCTACATTACTGACTTTTGTAGCGATATAAAGCTGACATCTACATTACTAACTTTTGAGAAAATAAAGAAAAAGATAGTGTCACGTTTTATTCATTTTGATAATTCCCTCTTCGTGTAATGACTTGAAAAACTTGAATGAAAGTTTAAATGTGGAAATGTATTGGAATTAACTTTCCGTGGTCAGATGATAGGGGGAGGGGTGGTGGTGGTGGTGTTGTTGTAATGATCGGTGGGATTGATTACAACTGCTCCAGACGGAACAAATATTCGTCAACAGTTTTTATTTTTTTGAATCGGAACTCTGGCTGAATGTTACGAAAGGGTTTTATTGATGTTATTATTATCTGGAGAGTCGAATTTTCAAATTTTAGATGATTTTGTAGGTTTGAAGTTGTTCTCTTGTAAACTAATAAAGCGTGGCATAGTTTACAATTTGCCTTGTTTCTTTTACGAAATGTTGCCAAAACTCGCTAGGTAACGAAACGAATATTAGAATACCATTCTAATCGAATATTTTCCAGAACACCGTATTCTGATTCGAATGTTCGACTATTCGTTTCAGCTCTAATGCTTAGACCCGACGCCAGCTGTTCTAGACCCAGTTTAATGCCTGATAGACATTGTAAACATCTATAATTGATTGATTATAATTGAAGTTTTGTAATGTCAACTAAAGTGCTGATCACTCAACAATCACGAATGAACAGACTTTCGTAAAACTACATTAGTTGTAAATTTTACAGCAACAATTAATATTTTAAGATCAATAAAGGCGCCTACGTGACCACGTTTACGTACACTTTACATTTAACAAATATGAAAGCTATTTGATGTGTAATATGTAAACTACTATTTACAATTCATTTATAATTTTTGTCAAATCCATTATTTTCACATTTGTTTAAACTCTGTACTTATGAAATAAGCAATCGGCGTAAGGGGACCAGCTACTCTGGCGGATTTTATGCATATATTTTTTTGGACATCTAAAGAATCGTATCTTCATTCTGCGATAGATGGCTGACCATGATGTGAGGTCACTTCCCAAATTGTCAAAGAAACGGACGTAAGTAGTAAGAAGATCTTTAAGGAGTTAAAAAAAATACACTGACAACAGTAAAAAGACAATATTACAGCGCTCAGACAACAGTAAAAAGACAATTTTACAGCGCTCAGACAACAGTAAAAACACAATTTTACAGCGCTCAGACAACAGTAAAAAGACAATTATACAGTGCTCATACAACCGTAAAAAGACAATTTTACAGTGCTCATACAACCGTAAAAAGACAATTTTACAGTGCTCATACAACCGTAAAAAGACAATTTTACAGTGCTCATACAACCGTAAAAAGACAATTTTACAGTGCTCATACAACCGTAAAAAGACAATTTTACAGTGCTCATACAACCGTAAAAAGACAATTTTACAGTGCTCATACAAGCGTAAAAAGACAATTATACAGTGCTCATACAACCGTAAAAAGATAATTATACAGTGCTCATACAACCGTAAAAAGATAATTATACAGTGCTTATACAACCGTAAAAAGACAATTTTACAGTGCTCATACAACCGTAAAAGACAATTTTACAGTGCTCATACAATCGTAAAAAGACAATTTTACAGTGCTCATATAACATTAAAAAGACACCTTTTCAATATCTCTGCGAGGGTAACCGGTCTACAAATGTATATCAGTCAGAATATTGCAAGCAACTCCGATAACGTGATATTGTAAAAGTGAAGGTAGGGAGAATGAGCAATTGTGTTGAAATATTATGAAGAAAGAACGACAAAGAAAGCGAGACGAAAACGAATCATTACAAAATCAATATATTCCTGGCCTGATTTAAACCTCTCTAAAAGTTAAATTGTATAAATTTGAATAAATAATGACTATGAAGCTATATTATATCTTTTGTTTTGTAGATATCTACTTCAGGCATTTAACAATATCTCTCTGGGGACAAAACACACAGCTTCAGTACAAAGGACTTTGACCGAGTTTTGCTTCATTTGAATTTAGAAAGTCAACACCCTTTTTTAGCAATAGGCCATTTACAGGTGTAGAGCCAATGTACTTGTTTATACATACGTGTACAGCCGAACATCATCAATGTGTGTCACTTTACCCTATGCGTGAATAACTTTCACGTCTGTACAATAACAGTCATCATACACCTTATAAAGGTGAATGGCCAGAGCCTATATTCATGAAACATTTTCTGGCACAAAACGAAAGCGTAAGCTTTTCTCTTGGTAAACAAAGTTCAAAGTCTGTAACGACAAATATTCAGAATCTAATTCACTACGCCTTTGCTAACATGCTAATTTTAGTGACGTAGCTTCAGTCTTAGTGCAATATTTGATTTTAGTGAAGTAGCTTCAGTCTTAGTGCAATATCTGATTTTAGAGACCGAACTTGAGCTGGAGTTTCTTGCCCAAGGACTTTCGAGAATACGGAACAACGCGTGATTTTCAGCTGAATTATGAATGCGGAACAAGGTTGTGATTTTCAGATGAACTATGAATGCGGAACAAGGTGTGATTTTCAGATGAACTATGAATGCGGAACAAGGTGTGATTTTCAGATGAATTATGAATGCGGAACAAGGTTGTGATTTTCAGATGAACTATGAATGCGGAACAAGGTGTGATTTTCAGATGAACTATGAATGCGGAACAAGGTGTGATTTTCAGATGAACTATGAATGCGGAACAAGGTGTGATTTTCAGATGAACTATGAATGCGGAACAAGGTTGTGATTTTCAGATGAACTATGAATGCGGAACAAGGTTGTGATTTTCAGATGAACTATGCAGTGGTGAAACAATTATATTGAACGGCATTAGAAATTACTGGAAGTTTCGCAGCAGTGAACACTGATTTCATTGGTAAAAACTAGAAGTAATCACAAGCATTACCTTCTCGAAAAACTTGAAGGTTGGGTTGTATTTAATTCACTATTTGAATTGGGAACAACTTTAAGGCTAGTCTGTATTTAATTCACTATTTGAATTGGGAAAAACTTGAAGGCTGGCCTGTATTTAATTCAATATCTGAATTGGGAACAACTTGTAGGCTGGGCTGTATTTAATTCACTATTTGAATTGGGAAAAACATGAAGGCTGGGCTGTATTTAATTCACTATTTGAATTGGGAACAACTTTAAGGCTGGCCTGTATTTAATTCACTATTTGAATTGGGAACAACTTGAATGCTCGGCTGTATTTAATTCACTATTTTAATTGGAAACAACATAAAGGCTGGGCTGTATTCAATTAACTATTTGAACTGGGAAAAACTTGAAGGCTGGCCTGTATTTAATTCACTATCTTAATTGGGAACAACTTGCAGGCTGGGCTGTATTTAATTCACAATTTGAATTGGGAAAAACTTGAAGGCTGGTCTGTATTAATTAACTATTTGAATTGGGAACATCTTAAAGGCTCGGCTGTATTTAATTCACTATTGGAATTGGGAACAACTTGAAGGATTGGCTCTATTTAATTCACTAATTGAATTGGGAACACAAAACCTACTCTTGAAATTTAAGTGTCATATGGCAGAAAAAAGAAAAAGATCTTGTCACATATTAAAGGCAGGGATGTTGTTGTAGTTGTTGAGCAGACATGGGATTTTGCTTTAGTAAGAGGAAGAGACGGTGAGTAACGTTTCATGCTCTAGTTATTATATAGACATATTTTAGACTATTTTACATAGACAGGCTGGACAGTTCCCTTCCTTACACGTTTATTGAACATAATAACCGATTGAAGAAAGTCTCACATGCCTAATCCCTCGCAATTAAAGTCATTTGTAAAAGAATTCTCTCGCAATTAAAGTTATTTGTAAAAAAAATCCCGCAATGCCGATACTGTGAATACAATTAATTTGAACACACTAAGAATCCTGAAACATAATTTTGTTAAAAAAAATATCCGAATGCAACGTAGATTGATATTACATAAAATCGTAAAAAGGCATGCCAGTATTTAAAAAATGCACATGTAACAGTATAAAAATACACATGTAACAGTATAAAAATACACATGTAACAGTTTAAAAATAGACATGTAACAGTTTAAAAATACACATGTAACAGTTTAAAAATACACATGTAACAGTGTAAAAAATACACATGTAACAGTTTAAAAACACACATGTAACAGTATAAAAATACACATGTAACAGTTTAAAAATACACTTGTAACAGTTTAAAAATACACATGTAACAGTATAAAAATACACATGTAACAGTATAAAAAATACACATGTAACAGTATAAAAATACACATGTAACAGTTTAAAAATACACATGTAACAGTATAAAAAATACACATGTAACAGTATAAGAATACACATGTAACAGTATAAAAAATACACATGTAACAGTATAAAAATACACATGTAACAGTTTAAAAATACACAAGTAACGGTTTAAAAATACACATGTAACAGTATAAAAATACACATGTAAGAGTTTAAACATACACATGTAACAGTTTAAAAATACACATGTAACAGTTTAAAATACACATGTAACGGTTTAAAAATACACATGTAACAGTTTAAAAATACACATGTAACAGTTTAAACATACACATGTAACAGTTTAAAAATACACATGTAACAGTTTAACAATACACATATAACAGTTTAATTCTTCACCTGTCAGCGATTGACACCGTCTTAGCCAACTGAAAATATTGTAAGAAAAAGCACACATGCCTCGCCTAAACTGAGAGGAGACAATTATTAAATCTTGAACCGGTTTGTCAGTTTGTCATTTCGGCCAATCAGGTGTGCTTTCCTATCTGGATTTCGGGTAAATTTACATGAAAATGGCTGAAATACTTTCCTAGACGCGGAGCAAACAAGAAGGAATAAAAAAAAATTCCAAGGATACAAGGAGACTGGCTGTCAGCCCCCCCCCTCTCTCTCTCTCTCTCTCTCTCTCTCTCTCTCTCTCTCTCTCTCTCTCTCTCTCTCTCTCTCTCTTCTGTTTAGACTCTATAAGTTGTCGCTGTGATTTGCGACCGCGCCGACGGCATGAAGACGATTAGGGTCAGTAGTGTTTGGTTAAGTATGCCCGATAGAAAGAAAGCATTTTCTGATTTAAATGGAAAAATCCGGCCTTCAAACTTATTATCAGTATATTGATCATAACAAATTGTTAGCTATTGTACCAGTTTTTAAAGTTATGGCTAATTAGAAAGAAAAAAAAGTTCCACATACGTAATTTGTATATGCTTGAATATTCATTAAGTAAACGCAACGCAGAGCAGGAAAATAAAGGGAAAGTGAGTAACAAATTGTTTTGAATCATCGATCACAAATATCTTGCTTTAATGGTTACCATTAGCGTCTATAATTGAAGACGCAAGTGTAAAACTATTTAGGAATATGTAAAGAATAATGTATGTCAATTATGATAAATTGTTAGCATCATTAATTGAGTAGTCTTCACGAAAATACATCATATATGTATGTATATATGTATGTGTATATATATATATATATATATATATATATATATATATATATATATATATATATATATATATATATATATATATATCAGGCCTTTCCACAAGCGGAAAAAATCTCACAAATGAATTATCGTAGATTGAAATGTCTGAATTGCTGAATTGTGTACATTCGACGGGAGTCTAGCCATTTGATCATGTAACCACACTGGAATATCCTTGGATTTCCTTCCAACCAAAATGACCAATATGGCCTCGGTGCATTCATATTTTGTTCATGTGATTCAAGTGGCGGTAAATAAATTACATTCGAAGTGTTTTTCCGTTGTCACAAAGGCACGACTTGTTGTGAGTGACAAAGATTTAGACCGTCGAGTTGAGTTGCAAGTAACGGATGATAATAGTGGAAAATTCAAAGTGGTAGAAAGCTGCCGTTTCGCGACTGGCGAATATGGTCCCGTTTTATACACAAAATAAGAGTTGAAACTAATTAAAGAAATGGCAGCGGAATACAAAAGGTCAATGTTGCAGAGAAAAAAAAAAAATAAAAGAGAGAGAGAGAGAGACATACAGCCAACAATACACAGAAGAAAGAAAGGCGTAACCCATATCCTTCACCCCTGCAAACAATCACGTGCACACGCGCATGGAAGAACAATAATATGGGTGAGGTGGGGTGGAGTTTGAGGCAATGAAGCTTTTCAGTAATGGTCAAAACGTAATGATCTATGGACTACAGAGTCAATGAGTTTAATAGGGGTGGAAGGGGCTGTAAAACATGACAAAGATACCTGAGGAGGATTCAAACTAGAGCAAACCAGACAAAGATACCCGAGGAGGATTCAGACTAGAGCAAACAAGACAAAGATACATGAGGAGGATTCAAACTAGAGCAAACCAGACAAAGATACATGAGGAGGATTCAAACTAGAGCAAACCAGACAAAGATACCTGAGGAGGATTCAGACTAGAGCAAACAAGACAAAATCAAGGAAAAATATAAAGATATAATGGGTATTAAACATTTTCACCTTCAAGCTTCGAACTGAATGTCATTGTCAATCCCCGAAGATAAATGTATGCAGAAAGCCACATGTTAATGTTTGTTTTTCACTAAACTCATTAGTTCAGAATATTCAGACACAACACAGCCAATAAAACGGGCGAAATGTGCCCTTCTTGAATAACAATGCCGTCGATGCTTCTCCCTATAGTACAGAGTTCCTCCCCGAGCTACTACGTGCATCTTCCCTAATATTTTCCTGAGCTGTATTCTACGGAGAACTGGAACTTCTAAGGTTTTAAAAACCTTGTAATAAATGGGTTTGATATATCTTGATTATTGCTTTCTACCAACACATATCTATTACTTTACCTTGAACACTGTATTAGCTATCAAAGTAAATTAATAATCAATACATCGGAATCTGAGTCATTGAAGTAGTTCAAATATGGATATAAATGAGTTACATTCGAGGTGTTTTCCAATTGCCGGTAAGGCACGAGATGTTTCGAGTGAGAAAGATCTAGAACATCGAGTAGAGGGACAGGTAAAAAAAAAATTAAAGCAGGGAAGGTCTCAGTGTGGAACTGCAGTTCCATGACTGGTTACTATGGTTCCAGTTTATATACAAAATAAAAGTTGAAACTAATGGAAGAAATGGCGGCGGAATAGAAAAACTTAATATTGCACATGGAATAAAAGACACACAGCCAAAAATACAAAGTAAAAAAGCGCAACCTCTATCCGACCACTCCACACACAACACGGAACCACAAAAAGATAGGTGGGGCGATGAATGGATAGGTAGGCTACACACACGTAATGCTCTATAGACTATAGAGTGCACGGGGTAGCATGGTAGCACGGGGTAGCATGGTAGCACGGGGTAGCATGGTAGCATGGAATAGCAGGGTAGCATGGAATAGCAGGGTAGCACGGGGCTGTAAATTAGTTCTAGGGGTCAACATCTACTATTCTCTGCAATCTTCGGAGTTCTTAGGAAAGAATACCATAGTTCTGTCATGCAACTTAACTGTCTCCAAAAATCAAGGATGCTGTGGAATCTAAGTACAAATAAATACAATGTAATGGCATTTGTTGAGAAGGATGCATACAAATATGTCTATACTGACGTCACGCTTACGTCTGGCGTCTCGTGTATTGTATTAAAACGTTATTGTCCGCCATAACAAACTTCAATTGACGTCACATTTATTTCTGTATGTACTTCTGAGAGAACCACATCCACAATAAATATAAAAATGTAGAAAGTATTACTAGTTACTAGTAATAAGCGCCTCACCTGCTAAACATCACCTGAATGGGTCACACATCACTACCCTAAAATAATTAAGCTGCACGTATGACGCAATGGAAAGCACAAACCTCTGGCGAGGAATTCTATTTCATGCTGAAAGTCAGTCAATAAAATGATATAATCCAGAATTATCCAGAATTACACTTACAAATAGGTTTTTCTTGTCTGTGCAACTATTACTCTGACTAAGTTATTTTGCATCCAAATTGTTGCCAATTGTTAATTCGTAACTTTTTATAAATGTTCACATTTGAATAAAAAAATAATTTATTCTTCAGGTTCTTTTTCACATATCACACAGGTTGGATCCACTTCATGCTGATTGAAATTTACTCTGTCGGCCTGCAAGCGTGTAAGTTCTAGTCATGAGCTTGACCGTTAGGTTAGATGTCATTATTGCTACAGGGTTGTAGGTAAGCTTTCATTATTGCTACAGCGTTGTAGGTTCGCTTTCATTCTTGCTACAGGGTTGTAGGTTAGCTTTCATTATAGCTACAGGGTTGTAGCATGCATCTCTTACATAAGTGGATATTATCAATGCTATATTTGGCTATATTAAGAAAATGTAAAGATCTCGTGCTCAAGGTTTCATCTCTACTTTATTTTGTGCAGTATTCATTGTTCTTTTTTGTGAGGGTTTTCTGTTCTACTTTTTTTTGTATTTCAGATCCACAATATCTATAGCACAAGACAAATAATATTGCAGAAGTATTTTGTTGCCATATGTGAACCAGCTGTTTGATCTGTTATCCTTAATTGTAATTCGTCTGTCTTGAAGTTCACTTTCAACAGAGTTACTGCGTAGTATTAGTATGGAACCAGAAGTTTTTATTATGAATTTGCTCCTTGATGCATAGTTGACTTGACATGATGCACAAAGCACTGTCTGTAGTTCTTTCTTGGAGACGCATTATTTGTTTAAAGAATTTCTTATGGAACATGTTCAGTTTCTGTAAATTCGTAGAGAAATGAGTAAGAATATCCAGTCCATATGTAAGACGTGGCCGTACATACGTGCCTAATGTAGAAAAAGAAACTGTGGGATTGGTTCCATTATTTCTGTGAAGTTCTCCACTCATTAGAAAATATGTACAGCCTCTAACTGTTTCTATTCTAGTTTCAACTTTTGTAGAGTTGTGTTTTTAGAGAGTCAGTATCTCTACATGCCAAGATGTGTACATTCTTCAGTAATTTATATCGGCCAGTCGTTAATAGAGAAAATTTTGTTCTGGTTCCAGACATCGATGTCAACTGGAGAATTTAGAATCATCACTTTGGTTTTGGAGTCACCGAGTTTATATCGTCCTTTGTTTGTTTAGCATTTCTCCATAAGGAGCATTTCTTGTAGCTGTTTATGAATATCCGCGAGTTTGATAATATCATAAGCACAAGATGGTGTCCCACAAGAAATAGATCCAATCCATAGACCAACTTTATTGTCTCTATAAATATCAAGTTGAGGGTACTGTCATTTCCTTTACTCAAATCGAACAGGTACTGGACATTTTAAACAGGTCAGATTGGAATAGCTCCCGGAAACTGCTATTATAAGTATCAATCGTAACAATTAGGAAAATTACTGAATAAGAGCTAATACTGGTCAGTAGGATACTCTTATCAAGGATCATCGGGCAGTCAGATGAGCCTGAAAGTGACCGGAGGTGGACAGATGTTTAAAATGTGTGTTGCTTGTTGTATCCATAAACACTTGTGCCAGACATATTTAGTCAGACCTCTTCATAACTTTCTTTTCGATGGAACAATATCATTGAACTTCCTTAATTGCTACAATATTAGATTGAAGAGAAACTTTCCACAAACCCTTGTAGCACCAGCAGTGCGCATGGGGTTGGTAAGCCATCCATGAATTAAAGAAATCGCAGTACAAACTGACGTCAGCAAGTCAGTGTCCGTTTATGCACAAAGAGCATTTACACACAAAAACCTGACACCATTATGATATATGTTGTATTCTTATTACAAGGAAAGATGCTGTGTTTTGATTTTTTGTTCCTTGATGGTTTTAAAAATTCATTCATTATTTAACGGAGTCCGGAGGGGGATTCGAGCCCGAACAAAACATACAAAAGCAAGGAAAAATAAAATAAAGATTTAATGATTAATTGCACTATACCTTGTTTGTCGCTTCTACCAACAGTTATCTACTACTTTACATTGTACCGTCTTCTTTGACGTCTGGGCGTAGGTATATTTGTAAACGTAGTGAATCGAACTTTTATAAGTCGCAATTCATTTTGAATTTCATTCATACAGTAAAGCTAACAATATTTAGAAAGTCTGAAAGTCGTGGTTTGTAATAAATACAAAACTGCATTCGTGTTTGTTCTGAGTTGGGGGAAAGAATTCGTTTAATATGGCTTATGAATATCCCTACGCCATATCAAGCTCGTTCTTTCCGCCGACTCGAACAAAACACGTATGCAGTTTTGTGTATATATGGAACACCATAAAAAAATACGAGATGAATCACTTCAAATATATGTTTTAGCAATCCATCCTTTCAATGGTTTACAAATGTTCATCATTGTATTAAATCAGCCATTTTGTGGCAAAAACCACAGTCAAGAAAAGAGCTTAAACCAGAAAATGTTTGAGCCAGGTTTATGGTCACTCCATGACAGTATTATATTTTATAATTGTCAACACTGCAATACTCCTTACGCTGATGCTATTGCTCATACGCTATCTCGTGTCCATAAAAACAAAACAAACAAACAAAGAATGAGTGATCGATTTTGGATTCATATTATCAATGACTTTAATATTCTATTTTGGTGCTTAGCTTCATAATATAACTGACGAAACATTTGCTCAGCACTTACTCGAGATTTCCCTACACATTTTGATTGAATGACCCCAATGTCTAAATTAATTTTATGGTGTCAGCGCAATATTGTCTGCAGGAACTCTACATGAATTTTGCAATTAATCAGAACGATGAGTTTTTAAAAATGTTTTCTCCGTAACTGAGCATTGTTTTTCTTTTAAATCTTAGATAAGGCGAACAAAAGAAATGATGATGACTTAATGAATTAACTAAAAATTATCCCCCGCCCCCACCGTGTTACTTCATAGATGAGACAGCTGAAACTAATCGAAGAAACAGCAGTGGGATAGAAACAATGTTAATATTACATAGAGAATAAAAGATATAATAAAAGATATAAAGCAAGCATTACACAGTAGGAAAAAAGGCAAAACCCCTATACATAACTCCCTCCTCACATACACGTGGAAACTCAAAATGGAATCACAAAAAGTGGGTGTTAGAGGAGAAAGAGAGGGGAAGGAATCGATACCAAGGGTGCAAACATGTAACGATGTATGAATTACATAGTTCACTGGATGGTGAGTGTGGTATAGGGCTGTAATCAAGTTCTACAGGCCAAAATCATCTACTTCTCCCTGATCTTCTGAGTTCTTAAGAAGCTAAACCGTCTTCAAAACATAAAGGGTACACAGAATCTAATTAAATACACACAAGCCGATGGCTTTTTCGTGAAGGATGCCTTAAACTGTGTCTATACAAACTTTTGAGAAACGTGTATGCCTGGCGTTGCATCTTTTGATATCCAAATTTTATTGCGGACCATAACTTCAACTGGAACCGCATGCACTGACATTTCCTGTACATTTAAGCGAATACAATCAGAACGTCCTTGGCCTTTTCTGTACCATGCTATAAAAAGACCTCGGATGTCATACTCCTCACTACGACCCTTTGATAGAGTAATACCACTGCCGCCATAACGCTGTAAAGTTGGTGCCTAAAATACCACATGGAGAAAACCGTACGCTTTGATAACTGCATCACACTCAATGCAGATTGCACGTACTCTGATCTTTTCTCTGTAATGGCTTTAGTACAGGATGTGAAGATTTTGCCTAATACATACGAGGAAAAAGTCAGGAAATCTGTTCATTCTGTGATGGAGCACAGGACTGACTATGTTAAAAGGTTGCTTTGCGACAGACGTCAAATATATTGATGACCTCACAATGAAGCGCGTCATATACGCCATAGATAGTCTGGTTCTTTTTCCCTAGTTTTGATTGGATACAATCTGGATTGCAATCTGTAATAAGAAAAGTAAGGTAGGAACCAGTCAACGTGCTTGTGTACTAATTTGAGATTCCACAGAGGTTAAGACTGCCTTACGGCAGCGATATATTCTGAAAGAGTATAAGCTATGAGTAGCGTACTCGGATGCAAATGGTGGCCAATTTAAACTGCCTTCATGTTTGTGTTTTTTTTTTTATTACGTCATAATAAACCTATTAACGTCACAACGAATCGGTGACATGTCATCATCATTATTAACATATGCAATAGTTTCAGGTTGTTAAAACTTGCTGATTTCTTCATTTTTTTCAGTCAAAATTGCCTGAAAGTACATTCAAAAGTAAAACTTCAGGTATTTCATTGATGGTTGAAACGTCATGAAATATTAATTTCAATGGCTATCTTTCGTTATGAGGATGTACGCATGCCTAGCCAGATATTTATCCACCAAAAGCATACCAATTTGAGAAGTAACATTACAATTCTTTAAGAGAGTCGAAGTTTTTGCAACTCGCATTGGAAATAGACAAGGATGTTGTATTGAATAGTTACTGGACATGGAAAAGGTCAAATTGGAATAGCTCCTTAGAAATCTTATTGACGTATCAAAAGTTAACAATCGGAGTATTATTAAATAAACGCTAACACGGATCAATATGACACTCTTACCAGGGGTCATCGGTCGGTCAGATGATCTGAAAGTGACCTTCGGTGGATCGATGTTTTACATGCGTGTAAATAACGGTATCGATAAACACTTGTGCCAGACGTGTTTAGTTATATCTCTTCAGAACTACGGAACGGCAGCCTTGAATTTCGTTAATTCCGACATTCTTAAAAAAAAAAAAAAATTCTCACAAGCTTGTAACTAGCAGTGCTCATTAGTTTAGTAAAGCCTCCTAAGATTAAAGGAATCCTGTACAGATTGGCATGTTGGCATGAAATCATCGTTGCAAAATGGCAGCAACCCAATATGCCTGTTTTTATTTACACACAAGAGCCATACAACATTAGTGCCTATGTTGTGTAATTGGACAATAAGGAAAGTTGATTTGTTTTCATTTCATTGTTCCCTACCGGCTTAATGGTTCTGAAAATTCAGCCATTATTCCACGGCGTCTGGAGGGTGATTCGAGCAAAAACAAAAACAAGGAATGAAAAATGAAAACTCTGACAGTTAAATGCACCGCATCTTGTTTTTGTTGCTTTCTACCAACATTGTACTTCTTTGCTTTGTATACTATATTAACTATAAAAGTTAAAGAATAATAAAAAAATAGTGTGTAAAATGCAAAAGTTATCAACAGGGATGAATACAATTTTGAGTAAGACTACAAGGTTATATAGTCTTTATGATCCTGGTTATTTATTAAAGGACCCAAGCCTACTCTGTTTGTTTATGCCGTAAAGGAACAAGATTCAAGACATTTCTTGAATCAGATGGATTCCCATTATACCCTGATACAAAGCTTACGCTATATACACTTAGAACTGTTTCGACTTCAGGCAGAGTTTGGTATGATACTATCTGACAACTATATGGTATCTAAAGACTACGGCACTAAGTCATTAGCTGACTGTCGACCCTAAATTGTTAGTTTTTTGATCTGTGGCTTTCATGATATGTTTGATATAAGTATGTAAGTGACAGATAATATATAAGTGTATAAGAATGATTATTTAATTAAATGGAATTCCTCAAACATTACATCATGTTAATTTGTGTATTGACTAACCATAACGAGGCTTTTATTGTGGCAGTGAATCAGTTTTGAAAACTTGTTTACGTAGTATGTATTGATTTATTTAAGAATCTATCGTATTGGATGTTATACTGAAATGTCCCATTTTAGTAGTGCTAAAAATGATTCATCACAACTCACAACATCTCAAAGATAACTTTCTCATATAGCATTTTATGCCGTGATACCATAGCGTGCAAATATGAATGATCTAAGGTCCTGAAAAAAACAAAACAACAATACTTTTCAGTCGCATACTGATTCTTGCATCATAGTATTTGGAGAATGTAATCCAATTTAGCAAGCACTTGTTCATCGATGTGAGTGAAATACACGTCTTTTAAAATTAATTTCATAATATTATACCACACAAGACATTTCTAATATTGATAATAGTTGATGGAAGTTGAGTATTTCTCCTTGTATACTTTGCAATCTCGTATAAACTTGTCTTTTAAAAATAATTAGCGAAAAGTTTGTGAAACGTATAATTAGTTTTCTATTCGGAATAAAAGCTTTTATTTTCTGTACATATAGACTGACGATTGTCCATTTTTGCATTTCAATGAAATTAAATGTTCCCAATTGTAGCGGCAACCGTATGGACTTCTTATTCAAGTTAATTTGCTGTTCTAAAATACACAGACGCTGGATATTAATATAATTTTTTAATGAAAATTTTGTAACATCTTCTCACGTGTGTATAATCGTAAGATTGACCTTTCACCGTAAGGCTAGTCTGACCGAGTAACCGTTTTACCTGATAGATAACAATTTGATTGGACGATCGTGCGATTATTACCTCAGTGCTTCCAAGAGAAGAGGTAAAATGCCTATATATATATATATATATATATATATATATATATATATATATATATATATATATATATATATATATATATATATATACATGGTGAGAGAGAAATTGATAAATTCGTGACACGTAATTTTGTACTGTAGGCTAAGAAACATCTTATTATCTACATAATACATACATATACACTGTGTTAAAGGTCAGAACTTCAGTACTCTCCATTTGTGCTCGATATCACGTCTTATTTATAGACACTTGTAACTATGCCTGATAATCATCGAATTCTTAATAAGAAGAACTCTTTCTATTCTACAATAACAAAAAATTTCTTATGTATGGTAGCGCTGTTTGCGAATTTGATTGGAGTCGGCTTACACAAAAGGAGGTGCAATTGTTTAGGATTCAAGATCTCAGATTTTGCAGTTGGTTATGATATAAGGTCTTAGACTGTATTACAAAGTAGATAGACGTGACTCTTAAAACTACAGTTTTTTTTCTTCGAGTGAACGGTGGCTGCATCGGCGGGAAGAAGAACAATGTAAGTTCAAAGAATGGGATACATGGGCTATAGGACTCTCAACCCCATAGTTTCTTTGCTGTGGAATATGGGTTGTAAGCACTGGAGTGAAAGTGAAATTGTTTGAAATATAACTATGTAATGGTGCTTGGTTGGATAAATGCGGGATTGCAGAATGATGTTTCCTTGCCGACATTGTTTAAATTCCGTTTTCTTTTGTTTTTTTTTATATATCTTGTTTCATTTATCCTACTTCTTTAGTTTTAAACCATTTCTATGTGACACGTGCCAGCCTTTTTAGCCTATGAAAAAATAATTTTGATATTCCATATATCTTATAATCACGGTCAAGTAACCTGAGGTCAGTTGCTGACCTGAGAGTGATCCTAGCTGAGACAAATCTGTATCGACATAACATTTTTGTGATAACTACTGGTGTAATTTAATGTGATTTACTCGCATGCAACACTGTGTTACTTTCTCACAGAGAAATAAGCACTAATACATACGATGATAATTTGACAGCAGTATGATTGACCCATACACATTGGGTGAACAAAGTTCATTACTCGGTCAGGAAAAGTTTATTTCACATATAAAATTACTATTTGTTGAATATTCCTTAAAAAACGTCACAAGTGATGAAAAATGGAAAACAAGACTGCTTTTAATCATTGATCACAGCTATTTTGTTTTATTGCTTGCTATTGGTGTCTTAAATCAGCAACTAAAGTTAAATAGAAACAATACATACACACACACACACACACACACACATATATATATATATATATATATATATATATCCGTTATGATCTGATGTCAAGTCAACTTCAAGATTCAAGTACTCTTAACAGAAAAACCATCATTCATATTTGTTATGTCATAATCCAGTAAACAGGATACTAATGACAGTCCCAGTCTTTTTTCCCCAGAGGAATGAGTTATATTTAGTTTTTTTTATAGTTTTATATTATGAATGACTCAACAGCTTTTGATTACTGAAATATCGTGAGACATTTGGTTACTGAAATATAGGTGAGACATTTGGTTACTGAAATATCGTGAGACATTTGGTTACTTCCTTTTACCATGAGGAAACCGACATAATTTAAATATAGCCAAATACAGTTGATAACAAACCCCGATATGTTCCATGTAAAACGTCAGGTGTTTTGTTATTTTCAGAAGTTGCAAATATCATATGCTACCGGAAAATCAGTTTCAACTACTTTACAGTCTTTTGTGTTTTAGTACTCACACATGTGAGCTGTAATTGTTATCCTTTTCTATCTGGTATAACATACAACATTGTTAACAAAATTGTAATGGATACTCTGTAGGACCTTATGTTCTCAAAAGACTAAATACCCTTCGTTGTGCTAATATCACCTTAATTTTAATGTCAGCTATTACTAACTATTCGCAAAGGTAAAAAAGATGCACCTACACTGTAATGGTAGAGCATTAGATATTTAATGTGACATTGTAATGGCAGAGCATTAGATATTTAATGTGACATTGTAATGGTAGAGCATTACATATTGTATGTGACATTGTAATGCTAGAGCATTACATATTGTATGTGACATTGTAATGGTAGAGCATTACATATTTAATGTGACATTGTAATACGAAGACTGGTATTATATTGTTACAACAAACTACTTTCAATCCATGAAATAAGATCTCAATTGTTATGAGCGCAAGGGTTGACTTATAATAAATGGAAAATTATGAAAACTTATAAAATCTAAATAATGAAACGATTACTGTGTAGTATAGGGGTCCAAAGGTATCGTGTGTACATCAGCCTTCATTTCATAAAAGAGAGTTGGAAAAGGATTATAATTTGAGAATGGAAGATTCCTACACCCATCCCGTAACAGTTGCGTGGTTAATGTGCTTAGTAGTCAACAAGTTAGGTTATCGACCCTATTTCAGATAGACGCATACAATTTGCAATATAATTAATATTGCTCGATCTTGGTAGCTTACAGAAGCGCAATAAATTTCATTTACGTAAATACATTACCAAACTGCTGGACATGGCAAAAGTTATTATAGGTGCAGTTATTATAGTATAACATATTATAGCTAGGTACGGTTATTATAGTATAGCATATTATAGCTAGGTAAAGTTAATAGTGTATAACATGCTATAGCTAGGTACAGTTATTATAGTATAACATGCTCTAGCTAGGTACAGCTATTATAGTATAACATATTATAGCTAGGTACAGTTATTATAGTATAACATGCTATAGCTAGGTACAGTTATTATAGTATAACATGCTATAGCTATGTACAGTTATTATAGTATAACATATTATAGCTAGGTACAGTTATTAGAGTATAACATGCCATAGCTAAGTACAGTTATTATAGCATATTATAGCTAGGTACAGTTTTTATAGCATATTATAGCTAGGTACAGTCATTATAGCATATTATAGCTAGGTACAGTTATTTTAGTATAGCATATTATAGCTAGGTACAGTTATTATAGTATAACATGCTATATCTAGGTACAGTTATTATAGTATAACATGCTATAGCTAGGTACAGTTATTATAGTATAGCATATTATAACTAGGTACAGTTATTATTGTATAACATGCTATAGCTAGGTACCGTTATTATAGCATATTATAGCTAGGCTAAGTTATTATAGCATATTATACCTAGGTTAAGTTATATAGCTAGGTACAGTTATTATAGTATAGCATATTATAGCTTGGTACAGTTATTATAGCATATTATAGCTAGGTACAGTTATTATAGTATAACATATTATAGCTAGGTACGGTTTGCACAACTGTAGGCTAAGATACATTTTATTATCTACATAATAGATAATGTTACATTGTGTTAAAGTTCGGAAGTTCAATACTATCGACATGAGTCCAATATCACATTTTAATTAAACACCTCAAAATATTCCTGATAATCATTGAAATTTTAAATAAGTAGAACACCTTGTATTCTACAGTAACATGGTTTTCTTCTGTAAACCAGCACTATCTGAGTAACCTAAATTTAAATGTGGTCGGCTTGCACAAAACGTAGTTGTATCTTTGTACGCTGTAAGATGTTATTATGAAGTAGACAGACGTAACCCTACAAACTACACAATTTTCCGTACCTGATATTGAGTGAAGGGTGGCTGCATGGGTGGGTGGAAGAACAATGTAAATACAAAGAATAGTATGTATGGGCTATAGGGGTTTCAATCCCATGGTTTTTCTGAGCAATCTACCACTAATGGCGCAAAGGATATCATTGAAAGTGAGATATACATGAAACTTAACCATATAATGGTTATGTGGTGGACTGAGGTTGAAGTGAAGAATAGTGTTCGCTGTAGTTAGCCATTCTAGTTCTTTAAAAACAAAATCCTTTTTCAATTTTTCTTTTTGTTCTTGTATTTCTTTAATGTTAAACCATTTCTGTCTGACACATGCCAGTGCTTTCAGCCCATGAAAAATAAAAAATAAAAAAATATTGATATTCTATATTTCTTAGAATCACGGTCAAGTAACCTGAGGTCAGTTGCTGACCCAGTGGTGCCCTTAGCTGAGACAAATCGATATCGACATCCCATTTTCGTGATAGTACTAGTGTAATTTAATGTGATGTACGCGGATTCTATATTGTGTTACTTTCACGCTGAGAAATAAGCACAAATACATGTGATAATATTTGATAGAGTAGTATAATTGACCTATCGTCCTCTGAGTGAACACAGTTGAATGACTCGGTCAGGAAAAGTTCACTTTCATATAAATAATTACCATTTTGTTTGAATTTTCGTTAAAATGTACGTCATGAAGTGATGAAATAAAAAAAAAAAACAAAAAAAAAAAAAAAACATTGTTTATCATCGATCATGAACATTTCGCTTCAATGCTTCCTATTGGTGTTTTGAAATTTATAAAGTAGGTTAAAAACTAACTATTCCCCAATGTATCAACTTGGATCTACATTGTAATGGTAGAGCATTACATATTTAATGTGACATTGTAATACATACGATGACTGGTATTATATTGTTACAACAAACTACTTTCAATCCATGACATAAGATCTCAATTGTTATTGGCGCAAGGGTTGACTTATAATAAATGGAAAATTATGAAAACTTATAAAATCTAAATAATGAAACGATCACTGTGTAGTATAGGTGTCTAAAGGTATCGTGTGTACATCAGCCTTCATTTCATAAAAGAGAGTTGGAAAAGGATTATAATTTGAGAATGAAAGATTCCTACACCCATCCCGTAACAGTTGCGTGGTTAATGTGCTTAGTAGTCAACAAGTTAGGTTATCGACCCTATTTCAGATAGACGCATACAATTTGCAATATAATTAATATTGCTCGATCTTGGTAGCTTACAGAAGCGCGATAAGTTTCATTTACGTAAATACATTACCAAACTGCTGGACATGGCAAAAGTTGTTATGGGTGCTGTTTTTATTATATACCCTATTATACCTAGGTACAGTTATTATAATATAGCATATTATAGCTAGGTACAGTTATTATAGTATAACCTGTTATAGCTAGGTACAGTTATTATAGTATAACATATTATAGTTAGGTACAGTTATTATAGTATAACCTTTTATAGCTAGGTACAGTTATTATAGTATAACATATTATAGCTAGGTACAGTTATTATAGTATAACCTGTTATAGCTAGGTACAGTTATTATAGTATAACCTGTTATAGCTAGGTACAGTTATTATAGTATAACCTGTTATAGCTAGGTACAGTTATTATAGTATAACCTGTTATAGCTAGGTACAGTTATTATAGTATAACCTGTTATAGCTAGGTTCAGTTATTATAGTATAACCTGTTATAGCTAGGTACAGTTATTATAGTATAACATATTATAGCTAGTGTAAGGGTGAAAATTTCTG
This sequence comes from Margaritifera margaritifera, assembly GCA_029931535.1. Taxonomy (NCBI): domain Eukaryota; kingdom Metazoa; phylum Mollusca; class Bivalvia; order Unionida; family Margaritiferidae; genus Margaritifera; species Margaritifera margaritifera. The sequence goes on along the minus strand of JAQPZY010001215.1, from coordinate 678,141 downwards.
TCGATCTCTGAAGAGTTCATTTTTAGTTGGCAGAGAACCAGTAATTAGATTTATGAAGAAAGGTACCGTATGAAATCGCTAGACTGCGATAGTGTTAATGTCCCTGTTTGTGGGGCGCGAGATGGATTCTTAATTAAGCCTTCATTATTTAACGGTCAAGGAAAAGGTTAATTGGAGGTCTAGTTATAAAAAATGACAAGGTTGAGAGAATGCAGAAACTAGTAGAAGTAGTATTATCTTTTCAAAATTGTCCAGAATCAGTTTTACATGGCGAACGAAAATCCAGAGGGTTACGCTGACCGCGTTTTGCGTGTATTTATAAAAGGCGGTAGATACATTTAATCCTGATTGGTTACGCTAGATAAGGGGCGTGTTTCCCAGACGAAATTTCATGTTTTTAATATGCCCCATGGCAAAATTTAATCAGTCTAAGTTTCTGCAAGAGAAAAAGGTCTTGACTCCGAGATAGAATTTAGGCGAAAGTCTCTCGTATAAACAATTATTCAAGGGACCGGATGTCTAGAAGTTGACGGACACAATTCTGGCGGTAGAAGCGAGCGAGTCTCGAAAGCACAAGGTATTTGCATCAATCTCATGTAATTCGTTGATATCAATATAATTATTTGTTTGAATTTATTTGTTTAAATTCGTTCATCAGTTTTCTTAATATGAGTATAACTATTTTGTTGAGTTCATTTGTCTGAATTCGTACAATAATCTTCTTTATATGAGTTTGACGAATTGTTTGAATGTATCGTCTTGATTGTTATAGGAATCATGTATTCTAAGAATTTCATGCATTACTTTATTTGATACAAGTTGTCTCAGATGATTTCATGTATGATAAAGACTTGAGGGAGTATTCAATGAAATTAATGTAGTTAAGCCATGAAGTGAATTTCATTGATTTATTTGTATAATTAAGACGTGAACTGAAACTGTTATGTCTCGTGTGATGTTAGATTGAGTTAGGGATGAAATAGCCGTTAGAAAGTACATTAATCTTCTGAAACTAGGTTTGTTTATGGTCTGTCCAATTTGGCCTGACCAGATAGCCTTTGGTATCTGTTTGAATTCCGATAGGACGATATCTGACGTAACGAGAGTGGAGTAATGCTCTACTCCCAAAAGGATATTTGACAGAAGTTTTAGGTTGCTCTCTGTTTATTTTGAAAGGGGAAATAGCTCCGACCACCTATCCACCTACCTACCTACCCGCGCAAAGTTTGAGAGCCGGAAAGAGGCGAGATAAGAGAGAGAGTGAGAAGGAAGGAAAAGAAGGGGAGAACATCAATCTTGACCTGACAGCAACATTGGATCTGAAGTGACCAGCGATAACCAGGTTATGCAGTCAGACTGGGCAATGACTTCGATTATTCACTCGATTCTATGATGAACTAGGTCTATCGTTTTTAACAGATCGGTTACTTACGTAATTATATTTGAGTTGAAATTCGGTAAATGATTTGAAAAGAAGTGTATCTTTCTAATGTTATGTAATATTTCAATTTGCTTTATGTAATTGATTAAATTGTTATATTTCATGTACGGGGCTCGTGTTATTCTGTTCTATATATCTGCTCAGATCTCTATTTATCCCATCTATACAATTTCATATTTTATAATCTACTCGAACCGGGCAATAACACCGAGGTCGATCATCCTCTACATAACGATAACCAACCAAATAAATCGTACACTCCTTGTAAAGAGGGGTAGTCCGGCACAGCTAGGTAGAGTTATTATAGTATAACCTGTTATAGCTAGGTAGAGTTATTATAGCATAACATATTATAGCTAGGTACAGTTATTATAGTATAACATGCTTTAGTAAGGTACAGTTATTATTGTATAACAAGTTATAGCTAGGTACAGTTATTATAGTATAACATATTATAGCTAGGTACAGTTATTATAGTATAACCTGTTATAGCTAGGTACAGTTATTATAGTATAACCTGTTATAGCTAGGTACAGTTATTATAGTATAACCTGTTATAGCTAGGTACAGTTATTATAGTATAACCTGTTATAGCTAGGTACAGTTATTATAGTATAACCTGTTATAGCTAGGTACAATTATTATAGTATAACCTGTTAAAGCTAGGTACAGTTATTATACTACATGCTATAGCTAGGTACAGTTATTATAGTATAACCTGTTATAGCTAGGTACAGTTATTATAATATAACATGCTACAGCTAGGTACAATTATTATAGTATAGCATATTATAACTAAGTACAGTTATTATAGTATAACCTGTTATAGCTAGGTACAGTTATTATAGTATAACATGCTATAGCTAGGTACAGTTATTATTGTATAACATATTATAGCTAGGTACAGTTATTATAGTATAACATATTATAGCTAGGTACAGTTATTATAGTATAACCTGTTATAGCTAGGTACAGTTATTATAGTATAACATGCTATAGCTAGGTACAGTTATTATAGTATAACATATTATAGCTAGGTACAGTTATTATAGTATAACCTGTTATAGCTAGGTACAGTTATTATAGTGTAACACGCTATAGCTAGGTACAGTTATTATAGTATAACATGCTATAGCTAGGATAGTTTAATTTTTGTATAACATATTATAGCTAGGTACAGTTATTATCGTATAACATATTATAGCTAGGTACAGTTATTATAGTATAACCTGTTATAGCTATGTACAGTTTGTATAATTGAAAATTAAGATACATTTTATTATCTACTTCCTAGATATTTTTACACTGTGTTATAGGTTGGGCGTTCAGTATTATCGACATGAGTCCAATATCACATTTTAATTAAACACCTCAAAATATACCTGATAATCATTGAATTCTTAGATAAGAAGAACACCTTGTATTCTACAATAACATGGTTTTCTTCTATAAACTAGCACTATTTGCGGAACCTAAATTTAAATGTGGTCGGCTTACACAAAACGTAGTTATATTTTTGTACGCTGTAAGATGTTATTACGAAGTAGATAGACGTAACCCTTCAAAACAACACAAAACTACACAATTTTCCGTACGTGTTATTGAGTGAAGGGTGGCTGCATGGGTGGGTAGAAGAACAATGTAAATGCAAAGAATAGTATGTATGGGCTATAGGGGTTTCAATCCCATGGTTTTTCTGCACAATCTACCACTAATGGCGGTAAAGATATCACTGAAAGTTAGATATGTATGAAACTTAACCATTGAATGGTCCAGGTGTGGAATTAAGGTTGCAGTGCATAATGGTGTTCCCTGTCGATATTATTTCTGGTTCTTTTTTTTTTTTTTTTTTTTTTTTAATCCTTGTCAGTTCTTCTTCTTCTTCTTTTCCGGTAAGACCATTTCAATCTGACACGTGCTAGTGTTTTAAACTTAAAAATATAGTATTGTTATTCCATATTTGTTAGAAACACGGTCAAGTAACCTGAGGTCAGCTGCTGACCCGACTGTTCCCGGAGATCAGAAAATTGGTTTCGACATTATAATTTTGTGGTTAGTGCTGGTGTAATGTGATGTACGTCTTGTCTATGTTACATTGTGTTAGTTTCCCGTGGAGAAATAAGCATTAGAATATGTGATGCCAATGTGACAGAGTGGAATGAATGATCTATACACTTTGCTTGAAGTAAGTTTAATGACTCGACTCGATCAGGAAATTTTGTCTCACATAAATAATTAATATTTGCTTTAATTATTGTTTAAACAAACACCATAAAGTGATGAGAAGTAATAAAAAGTACTGTTAAAACATCGATATATATATATATATATAAAGTAGGCATGTCCAACCTACAACCCGAGACCTGGTTTTATCCGGTTATATTAACATCATACGGTGTGGCTTTAAAAAATCGCTTTCCGGTCTGCGGCCTGGAGGAAGTTGCGCTTGACTGATATAAAGAATACAAATCACATGGCGAATAACAGTCCTTTCAAGTGCACTGGATCCAGCAAGGGATCGTGTGTGTCGTGGATTGATTAATATAAATGCAATAAACTGACAACGAACAGTGCAAAACTATATTTTTTTTATAACTAACCTCAACGTTTTCGACTCTCATTGAGTCCTTGTCAAAGGCAAAATTACAAAACAGTGCAAAACAGGACATACAATAAACACAAAATAAAGCGTTGAATGTACAACTTTACATGATTATGGATCTAATAGTAGTATTATTTCAAAATTGTGGATATCGCCATTTATTGGTTTGAACTCCGATGATACAATGTCAATCTAGTTGGTTTTGAGCTACAAAAGAAGGAGCAAAAGTGCCATCTATTTCTTAATATAAAGTGATGTAACCGTAGATTAAATTTCCTGGATATTTCATTGCCTGTTTAATAACAATAACAGCAGCAATGCTATTAATACCAACAATAACCAGAAAAAAAAGCAGTAAGTAAGGGTAAGTGAATGAATAATTAAGTAAATGAACCAATTTTTTTTTATTGAAAAAAAATGTACTCTCAACAGATAATGATTTTATTGTATTTTATTTTATTTGCGTGTTGGTGCCCGTTTGGAGTTTTCTTGATTTAAGCCACTTGGTTTCGGTATTCTCAATTGGCGTATCCAGTAATATTCCTTTTCTTTCCTGGTTTCGGAACTCCAGTTGCGGTTGTGAGCAATTGCAGTTAGTATAATGCCATTGAAAAGTATGACCAGGGGAAGAGAAGTGTTCTGCTGCTGGACAATTAAGCAATGGACTATGCAAAAACTGTTACAAATGTTATTGATGAAGCTTTCCAAACTGGACACATAGACGAGCAAACCAATGTCTACTTAACGCCAGAAAATCCTCGAGCGGGAAAGTTTTATCTTCTTCCTAAAATTCACAAACAAGGAAACCCGGGCAGACCGATAATTGCCGGTAATGATCATCCCACAGAGATAATAGGGCAGGTTACGAATTCACTTTGTTAATATAAATAGAATTTAATGTCATTTACCCATAAGGCCTGACGTGCATCGCCATATTGGTTTCAGACAAATAGAAAAAAATTGGAGTGTACACAATGTGATGCTTACGCTGAACTATGTCCTATACTCTGTGAAGTATGTTGCTCTGCTGTTATCAATGTTTACAAAATAACAATCAAAGACAAAATATTAACCAGAGTTAGTAGATAAAACAAATAAAGACTTGGTTTGTAGTCTTTACGTTCTCTAATTTGGGGAGATTAGTGATTTATCGGCTAAGAAGATACTTGTTTTATTGTTGGGTTTAATAAAAACAGAAAATAAAAATCCCATTCAATAGTAACCTCCGTTCATTGTTGTAATTTGCATCTTGTATTTCCATTCCTGGTTTCAATAAAATTATAATGTCTGTTTTGCAAAATGTTATGGTCATTTATTATCCTCTTGTTTATTCTCATTCTTGTGTAAATTCATATATTTCGCAATTCTCCTATTTGTCTATCTTTTCTTACATTCATTTATTGTTCGTTCGTTCTTTCGTTTGTTCATTCTTTCATTCATTTTATTCTTACGTCTAATCTTTTACTTACCAAATTATAGGCACCTACCTATGTTTGTTCGTCCGTTTCATTGTACATTCATTTTAATTATAAAACTGACTGGTGAAATCGAAAACTAAATGAATCCGATTATTAATGGCAATCTGAATAATAATTATTTAGAAGAAAAAATCGTCAGAAAAATCTTAAAGCACATAGTTATAATTAAATTAGTACATCCGTGTGTGACGGAGGAATTCCTGAAGCTTTTTATAATTTTTATCTAGCGAAAAAATATGCGCGATTGAAAACTTTTCATGCATGACCTTTTTACAGGCATTAAAAAGATTGTATGTGTCAACATTGTCATGAAAAGGTAAATCAGAGAACAAAATCTATGTATTATAAAGAATAAGAGTCATTATAGAATGTTGAGAAATATCTATATCTATGCAGAGGATTACCTGTTTACAGGGCCGGATTAAGACCTTTAGAGGCCCTAAGCACTGAAAAGATTACGGTGCCCCCCTCCCCATATGTAATTCAAAATAAAAACAATACTAAACCGTCATTTCTCAGGTTTTTTTTTTTTTTTGTCCCTGCTTTGCTGATGCCCTAAGCACATGCTTAGTCTGCCTATTGGGTAATTAAGCAGTGCCTATTGGGTAATCCAGCAGTGCCTATTGGGTAATCCAGCAGTGCCTATTGGGTAATCCAGCAGTGCCTGTTGGGTAATCCAGCAGTGCCTATTGGGTAATCCAGCAGTGCCTATTGGGTAATCCAGCAGTGCCTATTGGGTAATCCAGCAGTGCCTGTTGGGTAATCCAGCAGTGCCTATTGGGTAATCCAGCAGTGCCTATTGGGTAATCCAGCAGTGCCTATTGGGTAATCCAGCAGTGCCTGGTTACATTCCTCTTGACTTTTCTATATTAAGATGTTCTAGCTTATCCATCCTAATAAAAATTATATAGCTTGATTTCATCTCAAAGTCCGCAGTTTAAATACCATTTATTATCTAGACAAAAACTTATAGTTAATGTATGACAGTTATACTATACTAAGTGCATTGCACTCCAATATAGTGACCTTTTTTGTATGTATTATAGGGCGGTAACCTATATTAATGAAATAAAGCATATGCATTTACTTTGATTTCCACTTATAGGGAGATGACATTGTAACCACCCTTTCAGGTATATAACAGAGTGACTTTCTAATTGGCTATAAGGTAATTTCGCCCCGGGATGATCGTCTTCAGTTAACTCTACATATTGAAACATAGGCGCCATGTTATACAACGTTTGTCTGTAGGATTTAAGACATTGCCCACGCGGGCTATTTTAAGGCATGAGGTCATTACACATTGCGTCACATCTGCCTAATTCGTAACCTGCCCTATTTCAGAATATCTGGACAATTTCATGAGACCACATGTCTACAAACTACCATCCTATCTTCACGTCCCTGTATAATTCGACTCTCACTGAGTCTTTGCCCAAAGATGACTACCCTCATCCCATAGCATTTGCGTCACAAATGTCCTCAGTGGTTAAACATTTAGGTTATTGACCCTATTTCACATACATAACCGAACAAAATGTACAATATAATTAATATTGCCCGATCTTCGAAGCTTAAGGAAGCGCAATAATTTTTATTTAAGTGAATGCATTATCAAACTGCTGGACATGAAAAAGTTAAGATGCAGTTATTATGGTATAACCTATTAAAGCTATGTACGGTTTGTATAACTGTAGGTTAAGATACATTAATTAATCAGAGTGGTGTAAAGCTTTTGTTTGTCCTTTGCATAAAAATGGCAGCAAATTTTGTCCTGAGAACAAAAGAGAAATATCACTGTTCAATGTTATGGGTAAATTATATTTACAAAAGTGGTAAACAATCGAATGATAAAATTGACCAATGCTGAAAAGAAATTGTATGAACAACAAGCTGGCTGCAGACAGAGGTATTCTTCAAAAGATAACCGTTTCTATTTTTTTGCTGCTTTGCAAAGGTATATAAGAAAACGGAGGGACGTTTCTGACGTCCCTTGCACATGACCAGATTGGTCGCACGCGAGTATAATCTAATTTCATCATCGTTTCTGACGTATTTTTACAGCGTTTGCAAAGACTTTTGAATGCGTTCTACATAACCTACTTTTCTATGTTTTGGTAGAAAATATTTTGTTAGTTGAAAACTAAAATGGTCTTCAAACAATGTATAGTAAACTTAAATGATGTGTGAGAACTCTCAAAGGACTTTCAGAGTATTTTAAATGCTCGGTTGGTATCAGGCAGGGATGCCTGCTCAGCCCTTTCTTGTTTATCATTGTTTTAAATGAGTTTATTGAATAACGCAAATCATGTACATGCGGAGGTATTTATGTTTGATGAAAATAATCCAGATATGTTACAACTTTTATTTGCTGGCGACATGACCACTTTTTCGGATACGGTTGTGAATTTACAGAGGGATATACATACACTTGACCTATTTTGCGGAAATACGGAATGAAAGTAAATGTAGATAAAATTATTACTGTTTTTTTAGGAGGGGTGGAGCACTACAGAAATGGTTCTTTAGAAATGAACAGGTAGAAAAAGCTTCTATTATACGTATTCGGGCACGTGCTGTTTGTCTTCGGATAGAGCAAAGCAAACATTAACCCAATAAGCAGAGAAAACATTATTTACTGTGATATGGTTCATTAAAATTTACTCACTTTCTATTAAACAGTCATGATCGACATCCTTTGCTACGGATCTAAGATTTGGAGATACGAACATAGTGCTATAATTGAGACGGTACTATTAAATTTTTGTGAAAAAAAAACAGAAAGAAAAAAACCTGTTGAAATTAAGTACATCTTCTCCAAGTTCTGCAATTCTTGATAAACTTGGCCGTATTCCATTGCGTGTCATATATAATAGACGATGTGTGTGTATTGGATTAAACTTCTATAGATGGACGACCACAGATACCCAAAATCATGTCATAAAATGATATATCACCATCATAACGGGGGAAGAACAACATTGGATATATATGTCAAAACCTATATAACTGAGGAAGAACAACATTGGATATATATATATATATATATATATATATATATATATATATATATATATATATATATATATATATAAACCTTGATAACTGAGGAAGAATGACATGGGATATACATCAAAACCTTGATAACTGAGGAAGAACAACATGGGATATATATATGTCAAAAGCTTACTCTTCAGACATGGTTTCGGACATGTGTGGCTCGCACAGTATGTTGGTAATAAAGGAGCAATTTTGTCTCGGTTAACTCAAAAAGATTGCTCTTTTCTGAACTGGCCTGAGCTGTTACAAATACTTCAAATCTTCAATTGTATTTGCAGTGCAAAAATCTATTACAACCAGAATGCTATATAACTTACATGGAAAATCATGCGTTTCGATACGACTTCCTTAGATTTTGAAATTCTCATCACAAATTATCTTTAAAAACAGGTAGATATGAAAGGTATTGTAAATAAGATTTATATCAATACCTTACAATGTCTTTGAAGATTAATTATATTCCCTATTATATTTTGTCAATTGTATGCAAAAATAAGAGAAACTATGGAATCTGTTTTACTCAGAAAATGATGTGCATGAAAAATGTAAAAGTACAAATGTTCAGTATCAATTTATCTCTGGAATTAAATTTTGTTTCATGTATCACTGGTTCTTGCAGGCATATATACCTATAAAATATAACTTTTTTAATTGTATGCATTTTATTATCTACGTGCTGGACACATTTACATCGTGTTGAAGGTCGAAAGTTCAATACTATCGACCTGAGGCCATATTACATATTAATTACACATCTAAAAATATCGCTGATATACATCGAATTCGTAAATAAGAACACGTTGTATTCTACATTAACATAATTTTCCTCTATTAACTAGCGCTATTTGCGTATACTGAATTTGATTGACTCGTGGAACCTTCAGTGTGGTTGAAAATTGCCGTTCCCCGACTATCGAGTATGGTTACTTTTTTATACCAAAAAACAAGCGAGTTGAAACTAGACGAGGAAATGGCAGCGGACTAAAAAACGTTTATATGACATATATAAATAAAAGGCTTTCAGTGAACAATGCATAGCAGGAAAGAAAAAGGCGTAGCCGCTATTCCCCACCCATCCACATGCACACACAACATGAAAAACACAAAAAGGGGGTGGTGGATAGGGTGGGATGCATGCCAATGGAACGATACGGAGGGGTACAAACATGTACCGTCTATCCTCACGTATAAATCTATACCAACTGCAAACTGCACAGACCCAGATCTGCCGTCACATAATGCACTGGTAGATCTGGGTCAATGCAGTTTGTAAGGACTAATCAGTGGAGCAAAAAATATAGACCCTGATCTGCCGGCGCATTATGCGACGGCAGATCAGGGTCTATGTTGTTTGCATCTGGACCCGCATTATGCGCGAGTATATACGGTCATGATTTAATATGGACTATACTCTACTGAATTATGACGGTGGTATGGTACACTAGTTATACGGGTCAAATCGTCTACTTCCTAATCTTTTTAGTTCTTAGAAAGGAATACCCTAGTTCTATTATACAACTAAACTGTCTTTAAAAAAATCAAGGTTCCTAAAAACATGAAGTGAACAGAAATGCAAAGCAATATATAGCATTTGCCGTGGAGGATGTATGAAACATGTGTATACTGACTAATGAGAAATGCCCGGCATTTCATGTTTTAATATCAAAACTTTATTACCGTCCGTAACCAACTCCAACTGGAATCATATGACTGCTATTTCCTGTACTTTTAAGCGAAAACGATATTGGACATGAAAAGATCAGATTATAATTGCTTTCGGTAACTGCTCTTTTAAGTGCCAAAATAATCCAATAGTAAGACTACTAATAAGCGCTAATGTGGGTCAGTAGGACACTCTTATCGAGGATGATCGGGCGGTCAGATGACCTGAAGGAAGCGGGGGTGAAAGAATGTTTAACATGTGTTTGTGACTAATGCTATCAATACATGTTTGAGCCTGACTTGTTAATTAGACCCCCTCATATCTTTCTTATCGACGGTACGGTAGTTTTTAACTTCCTTCCTACATTTATATGGGCTCAAGGTAAAATTTTCCATACAAGCTATAAACTAGTTCCAGAAGTGCGCATTATTTTAGCAAAGCCTCATACGCTTAAAGTAATCCCTGTCCAAACTGACATATTGGCACGAAATCATCGTGCGAAACAGCTGCCAGCGAAACCGGTCGTGTCGATTTACACACAGGAGCCAGACAACGTTAATATTAGTGTTATATTTTTTACTATAAGGAAAGTTTATTGGTTTTCAGTTATTGTTCCTAACTGGATTGATGGTTCTGAACATTCAAGCCATTGTTCGACGGTGTCTGTAGGGCAATGCAAAGCCGAACAAACAGACAAGTGCAAGGAAACAATAAACATATAAGGATCAATTGTAACAAACCTTATTTGCTTGCTTTCTCAAATCAACACTCATCTACTCTTAACTTTATACACTGTATTAGCAATCAAAGTAAAAGAATATTCAAAATACGCATTTTGACTTTCTACTTTGCTGATAGATTAGGACTAAAACTCTAATTCAAGTTATCATTCAAATTATAGGAATCAGTTTCTGCTATTTGATTTTTCATAGAAGCGATGAAGTTTCTCATCCCAATATAGATGTCGGTCTCGAATAGTTCTCTAAAAATTAAGGTAACAATTGATACGTGAGCATGTGAACGTATAGTGAAAAATCGAAGCAATAAAAAAAAAAAAAAAAAAACATCCCCACGAGACAAGTCATAGGTTGGTGTGTATTTTCTCCGCTACACTTAATTAAATATATATACTCATGTACAATTGATTACATATAATAATTAAATATATATACTCATGTACAATTGATTACATATAATAATTAAATATATATACTCATGTACAATTGATTACATATAATAATTAAATATATATACTCATGTACAATTGATTACATATAATAGTTAAATATATATATACTCATGTACAATTGATTACATATAATAGTTAAATATATATACTCACGTACAATTGATTACATATAATAGTTAAATATATATATACTCATGTACAATTGATTACATATAATAGTTAAATATATATACTCATGTACAATTGATAACATATAATAGTTAAATATATATATACTCATGTACAATTGATTACATATAATAATTAAATATATATACTCATGTACAATTGATTACATATAATAATTAAATATATATACTCATGTACAATTGATTACATATAATAATTAAATATATATACTCATGTGCAATTGATTACATATAATAATTAAATATATATACTCATGTACAATTGATTACATATAATAGTTAAATATATATATACTCATGTACAATTGATTACATATAATAGTTAAATATATATACTCACGTACAATTGATTACATATAATAGTTAAATATATATATACTCATGTACAATTGATTACATATAATAGTTAAATATATATACTCATGTACAATTGATTACATATAATAGTTAAATATATATATACTCATGTACAATTGATTACATATAATAATTAAATATATATACTCATGTACAATTGATTACATATAATAATTAAGTATATATACTCATGTACAATTGATTACATATAATAATTAAATATATATACTCATGTACAATTGATTACATAAAATAGTTAAATATATATACTTATGTACAATTGATTACATATAATAGTTAAATATATATACTCATGTACAATTGATTACATATAATAGTTAAATATATATACTCATGTACAATTGATTACATATAATAGTTAAATATATATACTCACGTACAATTGATTACATATAATAATTAAATATATATACTCATGTACAATTGATTACATATAATAATTAAATATATATACTCATGAACAATTGACTACATATAAATAGTTAAATATATATACTCATGTATAATTGATTACATATAATAGTTAAATATATATACTCATGTACAATTAATTACATAAAATAGTTAAATATATATACTCATGTACAATTGATTACATAAAATAGTTAAATATATATATACTCATGTACAATTGATTACATATAATAGTTATATATATATATATATATATATATATATATATATATATATATATATATATATATATATATATATACTCATGTACAATTGATTACATATAATAGTATAGGAAACATTGCTCGGTCATCAAATGTCCATAAAATATAACAGCTGAACAATTTTTTTTTAAAGATTCATCAAATTTGTAAAGGCCAAAGATCATAGAGTATTATAAGTAAATGCACTGATAAATGTTTATGTTTCTGGGTGAATTTGTTTTCACAATGTCACAATTATTAAGATTACATCGGATTTATAAAACAGAAAACCTGCGAGACTGATTTATGGGGGTGACAAATTGTTTATGATTGCTCAATATGTCTTATACTTTTCGTTGATTTTATCAATTTCTTCCACATTACTGCTGTAGAGACTATTAAAACTATATACCGTGTATACTTGCGTATAATCCAATACCACTGCAAACTGCATAGACCTAGATCTGCCTTCGCATAATGCGCCGGCAGATCTGGGTCTATGCTGTTTGTAAGGACTAATCAATAGAACAAACAATATAGACCCTGATCTGCCGGCGCATTATGCGACGGCAGATCAGAGTCTATGGTGTTTGCATTTGGACTCGCATTCTACGCGAGTATATACGGTAAATACGTTTTTGTTCCATTACAAAAAAAAGAGACAGAAGTTCCAATTGCGTCAATCTTTCATACAGTTCATTACGCTAAGATAATTAGAGGTAGCAGGTGACGTTATATCAATGACCGTGAAACAGTCGGTTTACTCGAACTTTATCCTGCCACGTATTTGAGTGCACAAAGTTGTCATTTTATTGTATTTTAACGTAAATATAGTATGAGTTATGTTGCCGCGTGCAGCATTACCCATGATATACGTTTTAGTTCTATCGAAAGATTGCTACATAGTAAGTTTTACTCAACTGGGCAACCGACTTTCTGTGGCACGTGCAAAATGCTCGCGGTAGGAGCTCACTAACCTCGTATTTTCCGTCAGTGGTTTCCGCCACGTTAAAGTATATAGAGTGCTAATATTTCAGTAAAGTTACACTGCATGGATGCTTTGTCAGGAAGCTGTGTACTTAGCGATAGCAAAGTTTTAGCTATAGAGGTATGTAATAATTGTATATATTCTTCTTTTCTTTCAATCATTGGTGTTATATGGACAGAATAGTTTGCTACTTTCAGCGTTTAGGAATTTATCCTAAATTTCCATTAGATCTCACAATTTTCATAACACAATGCAATAAGATTTCATATAGTTTGTTTCAGGTGACAGTCGTATTTTTTTCTTTTATTCGGTTTTGTTATTGACAATTTGGGTTGAGTTATATATGTTGTATATAGTAAACAGTGAGAAGCCATCTAGCATTTATGATCCCTTGTGATTATTTTTGTTGTATATAATCTCATGTATGAACTTAGTTATCATGTGATTCCATATAGTCGTTCTTAATGGAGAACAGTTTTAATGCTTAACCAGGTTTTTTCTTGTGTAAATGTAAATAACACATATATTAATGTTTGTACTAAAATACGCTAGAGTGTATGGTTCATATACTACTCGGTTCAGTTGTGTGTATTTCTAGCTGACTCCGGTTATAGTAGTTGGAACCATTGGTGTTGGCCCGGCTCAGCGTCTGAGGGGTCGACGGTTCATGCTTCAACATGTGTATGCTCGAAAGTAAGGTTCCTCGGCTGGTCTTTGGGCAGACGGGAAAGGAATTTAATAAATGGGATCATTCCTTGTGTACGTACTAGCATAATGAAATAGTGCGACTTCATGTGAGTTGTTGGACGGTTTAATTTCATAATTTCATTTTCGCTATATGAATGGCATGGTGTCACATCTTCATATATATTGATGAACGATATATTTTTATATACATGTGTATTCATATGTTCATATGTTTGCGAACATTACAATTTCACAGATTCGTCTGATGTGAATATCAATTTGGGTGCAATTTATTTTATAATCTAATTTGAAAACGTCGAAGCTTTTAATTAATGTGAAATTTGAAACATTCAACAACATTTGACAATGGAAATACATCTCAATCAACGTATTCGATACACAAATTAAGTACAATACAGTACTCCTTTGTTTCAGTGTTGACTTTCGCACTCTACAGTATCATGTCATCATATTACCTTAATCAGTTGGAGTCAGCCAATCCAAACAATGAATAAAATTTGGAATGCCGTGAAACAGTTTGATTAATAAAACAATGATGGACAAAACAATGACACATAAGGACAATGATAATTAGTATAATTAGTTAAATTAATAAACCTTACTAAGTTCTGTGATTATGTATATTATGTTTTTATTTTGGATATACTTACAATAGTTGAGGAATTGTTCATGGGTGGTGGGTGGGTATAGACAAGACAGGGTAAGGTGTTTGCAAGCCAAAAAGAACAAAGTGCGATGCATTATGTTGTTAAACATTCCACAGGTGGAGGTTTCGACAGTTACTAAGGTAACTAAAGAAAGTTAAAGTCTGTATGAGACGGTTTTGGTACGGGTCCTTCAGTTATTGTTAAGGTAATATAGATATTATGACTGGACTAGATATCGTATCAAACAAATACGCTGTACATACAGTATAAACATTCATTACATCTTGGGTACATAATAACTGACTACTTTTATGATCCATTCATTTGATAGTGGTCAGTTATATTGCTCTGTGACTGATATTATGTTATTAAATTCAAATAAAGTTAGCCCGATCACCTCTCAAAACAAAACATACTTGTCTTCCATGCTTTGCTAGTACTTAATATAAGTTATAAGAACCTATCTTAAATTCAACATAAACAAACAAAGTTCGAGTGGAAATTGCGTTCTTCACGGTCAGTACTCCTATATATCTCCTTACTTAAAAATTATCATTGAAATTTGCCATGCTGGTACTCAGACGGACGGAGGTAACAGAAGTATACACATATACACTCTAATGCAATAGGAATACCTCGTGACTTTTCTACTAAAATCCATCTCGGCAATATTTCGATGGAGTGATACAGCGCATAATGGGGGTGGGGGTGGGGGGAATCGCCAGTAAATGGACAGAGAACTCGGTCACCCGCTAAAGTACTCTGGACAAAACAGAACCATGTCAAAGGAAGTATGACACCTTTATGGAATTATCTGCACATGTTCAGTAAAATAAAATTCTCTGGTGAGTTCATGACTGAAAAAGAAAAGTAGGAATATTTCGACCTAGAATAAATAAGTCAACTCAATAGAGTAACCGTAATGAACGCTGTGACAGTGTCTGCTGTACACATGACGTCAATTGGTAAACAAGATACATGCATATGCAATGGCGGTTACTGTAGTATTTCTAAGGTGTTTTTCTGATAATTGACGGAAAGGCTATAGCGTGTTCCGTCTCCACGGTGCTGATGTGCAGCGAATGAAAAATTCTCCAACAATAATACATGTAGTTTTCACTTGTCGCTACGTATGTTAATTCCAAGGAGAAACCAACTATATTTATCTTCGATTTTCCTAAAGAGATGTAACCAGATGTGCAGAATCTCATTGTTTTTTTTTTTTTGTTTTTTTTGAAACAATATCTCATTATATTTTCGTGTGGTTTCTCCCTAAAAACAAAGACAATCGGTTTTAATCTGAGAGTAGAATTACACAGGGATATACCTTTCCTTCTCTGTCTCACCAAATATATATGTCGTGCCACTGGGGATCTCAAGCATTCTGGCACATTACCATACATTACTTTATTTGTACACCAAACTACGTCTTTATTTATTTATTTACAAACATTGTGCAAGAATATTTGCATTTGTAAAAGATATACAAATGTACTGATGTAATTTATTTTGACTTAGTGTTCTATTTGTAATGAAAAATGAAAGTGTAAACTCGGAGTTGTGTAATTCTTGTCCCCAGTTTTAATCGAGTATATTTATATTAAACCAGATTACAGATTGGAGCCGTTGTTTTTAAAGTATCAAAAGGAACCAATATGCAAATTATTCAGTAGACGCCAAGATGAGTAAATAGGACAGTCTTATCAAAGGTCAACTGGCGGTTAGATGACCTTAAGTGACTGGCAATGGTATGATGTTTCTAACATGCGTGTATCTAATGGTACTGATAAACAAATCTGCCAGGTATGTAAAATTATGTCTCTCCACGACTTTCTTATCAACAGAACGGTAGTGTCTAATTTTCTTCCTACATACTGATAATTGGAGATAAACTTTCCTCACAGGCTGGAACTAGATCAATAAATGCCCGTAATTTAGGTACAACTCCTTTCATCAAGGCAACCACTCTAGGAACCAAATAATCAAATGACGCTGGTAAAGCATTATTGCAGGGTCCCATTTCCAAAAATCACCGAATAGTTCAGTGCAAGCTACAAAATCCCCACGTTGAAAGGGGCAAATGATAGGATGTAATTCATAATCGTTTTAAGTTTCTAGTCAGTTCCTCCATACTATGTTTCCAGCCAGTTTCTCCACACAGTGTTTTCCAGTCAGTTCCCCTACACTATGTTTCAGGAAACGGCATACTAAGTATATGTATTTTCTTGTAAGTTAAGCACCTTGCTTACGTCATTTTCATTAATTACAATTATCATTATTAAACGTCTAATCTAATAATTGCAACAGTAACTACAGTTGCCATACTTAGTTTGGTTTTTGTTTTGTGGGGTTTAACGCCATTTTTTAGCATGAAAGGCTATACATGGCGGCCAGTATATCTGGTGGAGAAAGAACCTGGGAAAAGCCCGGGAGAATCACCGACCTATGGGAAGCTACTGGCAAGCTTTCTCACATACCCACGCTGGTCGAGCCGAGACTCGAACTCACGCAGACAGAGGTGAGATATGTGAGTGATCTGTAAAGGCGAGTGCATTAGATCAGTGACAAGGAATAAAAATGAACTAAAATGAGTATGGAAAATAACTTACAGTATTACTAATTAAATATACATTTAATGCTTGAAATTACTAGGAGTTAATTTGCAAGTGTAATTTAAATAAGGGAATTTAAAACGTAATATATACCTCGCGTAATTTTATTTGATGTCTTTTTTCTTTCTTTCTGTCATTGATTTTTTTACTGCTTGGATTATGTTTGCATTCATGAAATTGTGTTTTAAGCTAATAAGCAGTTGATCTGTGCCTGTGACCGTAAAACATATTGTACCCAAATACATTTTTTGCACTTGTTTTGGGCGATAACTTTTTTTTTATAATCTGATAGAAAACTGCTAGTGACTAATTTTGATTAGGACAACTACCGCCAACTTTCATAAAGGTCCCATCTTAATAAACCCAAACTTACGTCGCTGATCATATACAAATTTTGCGCGCCCAGTATTTTCGTAGTGTTTAATAAATTCATACATCCAAATTATCCATTAGTAGCCTTTACACCCGTCCGCGTGGCTATTTTTCCCGCCATTATTCATCCATTCGGGCATTTTAAGGAACTTCTTCACTGTTAACTTTATTTTTTTAGCATAGTAACTCGACTAAATTTAATTAAGTACACAAAATTCACAATTTGTAAAAATTTAAATGAAAAGGAAAGTTGGCTGTGCTTTGTAATAGTTCTCGAATAAATCTTCATTCCTCTAACAGGTTTAGTTTAAACATGTTTTATTGCCATAAATGTTAACAAATGGAGTCGGGCTCAAGTTCTCACAACTTAAAATAAGCCCTTCCCCTACAATCGATAAGAAATTTACATGGATAGCGGCTGTAAATTAATATGATTTCATAAAATTATATGTAAACATACATGATTCGGGCAAAATAGGTATGATGGAGAGAGAGAGAGAGAGAGAGAGAGAGAGAGAGAGAGAGAGAGAGAGAGAGAGAGAGAGAGAGAGAGAGAGAGAGAGAGAGAGAGAGATAGAGAGAGAGAGAGAGAGATGAATACGTTAATGAAATAATGATCGTGGCAGACGCAAGAGTACATACACCAAAATGAATTCAGTGGATAACAATTAAGAAAATCATATCTTTCTTAATTAAAATTAGCAGTAATTAATTGAGTAGAGAAATTAAATTGTGAATACTCCTTAATTATGTTAATCGTTTCGTGTTTTTAATATATGTTTGGAACAAGTCAAATAAGCGATTATTAAAGTTCTCTGTAAAATCAAATGATCAGTATAACACATTATTTGTAGTCACTGGTACATAGACATGATTTAGATTCTGAACCAGTTTCCTACGCTTTTCAATATAGTATTTGCAAGTAAATGTGTAATGGTATGCATTTTTTATATCATCACCACAAGCACATAATGGACTATCTCTCAGATGATTACAATAAAAATCATTATGTAAATCACTACAGTTATTTCTTATTCTAGTGTGCAGAATAGATAATTTCATGTTACCAACGAAAAAATGGACAGGCACTTGTGCTGTAATTAGTCTCTATTTTATTTCTGAAGATAGAATAGTTACTTTCACCTTTTACTGAATCTGGGAGTAAGTTCCAAACGTGAATAGAATGAGTTTCTATTTATTTCTAGTCTGGCATTAATTTGATTAAAATTATTGCTATATCTAAGACTATGACCGTTTGTCTCACCAACCAGGGGAGGTAAAAGGTCAGCAAGATAGGTAGGACACCGTATACTATTTTATGAAAGTAACATAGTTTATGAAACTTTCGTCTATCTTCCAAGGTAGACCAACCAGTTTCTTCATAAATCTTATGACACGAGACACTTCTAGTAAGCCCAGTTATAAATATCCCTGCTTCTAATTGTAATTTTTCTAATTTAAGAGAGTTTTCGGCCGAACAACCATCCCATACAACATCAGCGTATTCAAGTAATTGGTGGATGTATATAAAATATATCCTTTCTAAAGTCTTTCGACTAAATTTATATTTAAGTATTTTCAAGGCCGTTATCATTTTTGAGGTCGACATAAATATTTTATATCAATATGTTTGGTCCAGTTGCCTAGACTACTAAAAGTTACGCCAATATGTTTATCGAACTCAACAAAAGATAGGATTTCGTTTTTGAATTTTAGTTCAGGAAAACCAGGTTCTAGCTTATGTGAGAATAGCATTGCCTCAGTTTTGGTTGGATTGAAGTCAGCTAACCACTAACTTGACCAATCGTCAACCGTTTGTAAATCTGTGTTCAGAATATATTCAATTTCGTAAGTATCATTAGATGAATACGCCAGTGAGCAATCATCAGCAAAGAGTCTCGTTGCACTCAAGACGTCGTCGCTAATATACACAATAAATAATAACGGACCTAAAACAGAGACCTGTGGTACGCCAGCCGCACCATAATGGCTACTTGATTCGGCAGTATTTACAAACAACTGTTTTAAGTCTGTTCGATAGGTAGTCAGAGAACCAATCAATCCCATTGCACTTTAATTTATGTATTAAACCTGTATGCCAAACCCGATCAAATGCTTTAGAGACATCGCAAAAGACCACACACATGCCATCCTTGTTATCAAGCGCAGTACATGTACTTTGGTACATATCTATGAGCTGAAACACTGTAGAATTGTTGGAAAGAAAACCGGATTGATATTAGAATATAAGATCATTTGAGTGCAGGTGCTTGTAAAGATGCTTAAAAATAATTATTTCCATAACTTTCCCAACACAACTCAATAATGAAACAGGCCTGTAATTTGAAGGATCGGTGGTATATTCCTTTTTTTACACTGGCATTACTTTCGCGGTTTTCCATAAAGATGGAAAGACTTTTTTAGCAAAGGACATGTTGAATAGAACAGAGAGTGGTTTAACAACGCATGGGACGGTTCCTTTGAGCATATGGTGACTTATTTTATCTACGCCACATGCTTTGTTGGTGGGTAAGGCCTTTATTACATCAAACACGTATTGTTCTGTTATTAATATATCAGTTAGTTTGTTATTAATTTTGAAGTGTATATCCGGTATATTGACACTGGTGTCATCAACCTTCGCTGTAGCAGCAAAAAAAGAATTAAGACATTCTGCTTTTTCACCATCTGAAAATGCTACACGTTACGATTCATTCGCATTAATGCTCCTTAACTGAGGTATTAAGGTTGAAAACTTTTCTTTGAAAAAATTACGCACAAGTTTCCAATAATCTTTCGAGTTTACATCAATAGAATCAATATTCTCCAAGTTGCGAATACATTTTTCCTTTGCTATTTTTTTCTGGTTATTGACTTTGTTACGTAATATTTTATATTTTCCTCCAATGACTTGGATTATTACTATTAATAGGTATTCTTTTCATGCTTGTTCTGCGAATTGTGCTGTCATACCAACATTTGTCCATCATCCGAACTGTTACTGTGCGAAATGGTATAGAATCTTTAGCAAAATGAATATACGACTAAGTAAATGCTGCAACTGCATCATTGATATCACCACAAGCTCCTAACTTAGCTGTCCAGTCTATTCCTGTTATAAGATTATTAAAGTTTTGGAAATCCGCTTTATTATAAAGCCATATTTCTCTCTTATAACATGTGGTATATTCATAATGCAGCCGAGTAATTAAGTAGGAGGCCTTGTGATCACTTACATTTGCATCAACAGAGATAATTCCAGAATGAAGAACATCTATGGTTGGAGATATAATAATGGGATCTAACAGAGTTGTAGAGCTATCTGTTACTGTGGTCGGCTCAGTTATTATATTTTGCATGTCATTAAGTATCATCACCTCTCTGAGACCCCTGATTTCAGCACTGAGTAGGTCCTCGTTTAAATCACCCATAATTATACTATTATCACAGACACTGAAGCCCCGCTCAATGATGATATTCAACGAGTCCCAGAAGTGTAACGACGCAGATGGAGGACGGTAGATTACAAGTAATAGATATTTCGTACCTTTTACACATATTTCTATCCCTAACCCTTCAAGGTTACGTATCAAGAGATCGGTACATGGTTTGAAAATCAAATTTTCTGAAATGTAGATTATTACACCTCCCCCACCGATTTGTTCGATCACACCTAATTGGTTTATGATAACCATCTAACTTAAGATCATCGTCAGTAATGTTATCTAGATGTATCTCTGTAAGTGCAATTATGTCAAAATCATCAAAATATGTAGCGACGAAATCTAATTTATGGCGAACATATCTAATATTTAAATGTACAAAAGATAACGTACTATCTGTTGATGATGTGAGGTATTGCAGCTGTAGGAATCAGATGAATCTGAATCGGATACAGATATTGGGCCTGGATTCAGCTCAATGTCACCGGATAATATTAGAACTAGAAACATCCATAATAAACAAATGAACAAATTTGTGAACACTAGATTTTTAAAAGTATTACACCTTAGATTCATTTTATCATATCTGTTAATACTACTGACATGTAGCAAAAATTCTGATAATTCAACATTGCAACATATGAGAGGTACAAGAAGAAGCCAGTTTAACAATATTATAAATGCATCTTTACCCACTGTAATAAGGAGATTGATGAATACATCATCATTACAGTTCAACCTTTTCTTTCCCAGTACAATTCTAGCTCTAATGAGGAAAAGTCCGATGCTTGTCCTATGTGAAATATTAGAACAAGACATAATGTACAGTATGATTTGACGTCAATGATAAAACGGACTTTGCCTCGTGATTTAACTTGACAGAACACATTTAATAAAATGTAACATATACAATGCAACCTGGCACGGTCAAAATGAAGAAATGCAGAGTAGGAATAACACAATGAAGGAAGTATGAACGCATAGATACTGAAAGAAAGGAAAAAACAAAATAATATATGAATGTATGAATGTTGATTTTTTACAATAATTCAAATGAACAGTATGCAGCGAAAATCGTAAAGAATTCAAAATAACTAATAGAAAATAAAAAATAATTTAAAAAAACGAAACCAAATAGATGAGTGAGAGAGTGAGATAGATAGATAGATAGATAGATAGATAGATAGATAGAGAGAGAGAGAGAGAGAGAGAGAGAGAGAGAGAGAGAGAGAGAGAGAGAGAGAAAGAGAGAAAAGGGATATTGCAAGGTATGCACGTGATGCATAGAGAATGTAAATGACGAAGTCATCGTTAGTTTAAAAAAAAAAAGGCAAACACGGGAAATAGGTAATTACATACACAAATAAATAATGTAACGGAAACTTAATTTACGAAAATAAAAGAGCATTTCACCCATACATTACTTGTGTATTAAAATACAGTAACCCATGATGGAAGAAAAGAAAATTAATAGACATTTCTGTGAGAAAAAATAATTTAAAAAAAATCAGGATATAAAAGTTAAGAACATACGAGTTTTTATTCCCCCCCCCCCCCAATTTAATTTTCTTTACCATAACAAGGCAATTAGGTCAGCAAGGCTCGTCTCGCCATACCATGATCAAGGCTACTAGAACCGTTACGCTCACGCACACGAATAATTCGTGCGCACGTCTCACGACAGTACAATGTTAAGTTCTGCATGTAACGTAAATAACACAGGTAACCGGGATTGAGAAAATATTGAATGCGAATGGCTGGCACTGATGAAATAAACAATTTGAAGATAAATAAATAAATCATTTATAGGACATTTAGTGTAATCAGAACACGTAGTTAAGGCGCAATTAACAAGGTTAGAGAAAATTTGTTTGTAGATAGTCATTAATAGGTATTATAAGTCATTAATAGGTATTATATGTAAGACCAATGGACAGAAGATTGGCTAATATCGATAATACGTTAATTATGGCGTGGATGTTAGTGTATTCGTAACTATTGCGGTAAGTCAGATCAAAATACACGTAATAAACACAAGATAATACAACATGAAATACAGACTAATTCAAATTTCAAGACAGAATCGAGTGAGTAAATAGTTGTTAGATAACTAAGGCAGAGAAGAACAGATGGAACAAGCGGAGATAAATGGAAAGACTTAAAGCCTACATGGCCAATATTAAAGCTAACAGAAAAATTTACTCTCTACTACCAATACTCCTTTCATAGGGTCGGGTTAAACATGGGTAGACAACAATAATTTGTTACTTGTTATTTGGTAACTGAGTCTGTATCTCTTGAATTATTACCAGGGACTTGATGAGTGTCCATGTCAGTCCCCTGAGAGGGAGGTGGTGGAGGGACTTGATGAGTATCCATTTCAGTCCCCTGAGAGGGAGGTGGTGGAGGGACTTGATGAGTATCCATGTCAGTCCCCTGAGAGGGAGGTGGTGGAGGGACTTGATGAGTATCCATTTCAGTCCTCTGAGAGGGAGGTGGTGGAAGGGGTTATGGGATGTCATCGAGGCTGACAGTTCATGTCTCTCCCCATCTGAAGTTTCTTTGTAGAAGACTTTGCCACCAAATGTCCAGAAAGAATCAATCTTTTTTGGATTTTTATAGTTGGATTAATTTCTCCACCAGTTTGTGGCGTTGATTGCTCAGATCCTCAGAGATGAAGATTTGGTCTTCATTTCCCTTCAGCTTTTTACGATTTGCTATAATCTTGGGTCTCATCTTGTATGCTCTGAATTTGACGATTATCTGTGCCTTCCCATCTCTAACTTTCCCACAAAGGTGCGATCTGTCTAGGTCCTCAGGATTACAGTAAATTTAAAAAATTTGTTGGAATGTTTCGCATACAAGACTGAGTTGATTTTTCCCGTGTTGGTACTGCTCTAGGTCGTCACATTTTTTTTCCAGTGTATTTATTGAAGTCTGTAGCTTGGAGATTTGCTTATCCTTCTCTACCAGTTTATCGTGCAAAAGGGTCAAGGTTTGGTGTACATGAGTGTGTACATGTCTAGCCAACGCCTGATCAACATAGTGAGTGAGCGATTCTTCAATGACCTTTTCAATAGCCGGTTTTAAGGCCTCAAAAAATGCTGGTAATATTTTCTCTAGAAATTAGGGACTTTGTAGACAGTCTCTCACAGCACTACTTAAATCCACTTTTAAAGAAACACCTTCCTCTGGAGATTTATGTTTATATTTGTCCTTTTTGCAGTATGAATACTCTTTGATTAATTGTTCAAGCTACAGTCGCTGTTATCACTGAGGGCACGTTTACGCTCAGACATGTACGTACTGCATGTGCAAACAATCTCCAACAGGACCCCACACACTGGAAATCGCCAACGAACACAAAACTCGTTATATACTCAAGCGTTTAAAGCCTCTTGCTTTCTTTGTTATGATAATGTTCTCACGTGCAGTCTTATTAGAAGTAATATATTCAATAGAAAAAGACACTTTATATTAATTTGTTCCACATGACAAATTTGTTGGGCGTGGTTTACAGAGTTTATATGAGAAAATGTGCAAAACTGTTATTTGATCCGCTACGTAACGTTACATTCTATAAAGATGGGACCTTCTTGAAAAGTAGGCGGTAGTCGTCCGGAACTAACATTACCGCTGACACTTTTCTATGAGAATATACATAAACAAAGTTATCGCCAAAAAACATATTTGACCATGATGGACCAGAAACGTATAGGAGGCGGTCTATTTTATACGCAAAAGTTAATCGGTACCCTCATTCACCCAGATTCCCGCGTGCCTCCTTGAGATCTCATAAAGTCACAAGATATACTGATTGAAGAGTTTGTTTTTGAATTGGTAGTTTTTTAAGGAGTAGATGGAAACTCTAAATTTGAGATCTTTCCGTTGGGAGCCACATTCTTCAAGTTTGTAACACCCTTCACTAACTTATAGGTCTAAGAACAGATTTGCTGAAACAACGCTTATTTAACCAGACCAAACCGACGAGGTGCTTGCCTACACGCAAAAGTGTCGGCCGCCGCCCCCCCCCCCCCCTTTGAAGCTAACCTCGACTTGTTCCATTGCTCCAAATTGTTCCAGGCCCGGGGACAAAACCTTTTTACCCAGAACAGGTTGTAGGAGCTGACAAAAATAATTAGCTATTTTGCGAATGCTGACTCTGCCCACGATTATGGTGGCGTAAATGTGCACCATGGCGTCAAACCCTATCTGAATTTTTTTCAGCATCACGAATGGTGGAGACTGGATGTCCTAATGTATCTCTAGTTGTGATAGCCGTGAACAGTAGGAATACCAGGGGAAAAAAAACTGCTAGCCGAGGCCCGCTGAAACCGCCGTTCCGGCTGATAACTGTTATCCGCGCCAAAATATTTTAAATTAGATAAATGTCTGACATAATATATGCGAATGCAGCGCGCAAAAAAATATTTGTATATGGATCGTTGTAGGCATAATGGAAATATGCGGCAAGTGAAGTGTGGAGGCGTATTGTTTTGCTCACAGCCGAAGGATATGAGAAGGTGGAATGTTGCGCATGTGCTGAAAGTGCGGCACCGGTATGTATGCCAAAAACGGTGTTTGTGGCACGTGTGGCGACCATATAGCGGAAAAGTTACATCGTGTTGAAGGAAGGGCCAGAACATTTTTTGAAAAGGTCCTGCGGGAACTTAAATTTCGACAAAAAAACCCCGAGGCAATATAAGAAGGTGGACTGGCAAGAAAACAGCAAGCGAAGCTTGTGGCGGATGTGACTGTGAAGGGACGAAGGAATTTAACTATAATTGCAAGCGAAAGATGACCCCAAAGTGTTTTACTACCCCGCCGTCATGGCTAGCCAAGCGAAGCAAAGCAGGCCAAGCAGGCATATAGTGAATAATTGCAGCCTGATATACACCTACTACAGCAAGGGACTTATTGCTGTTCCCCAGAAAGGAAGAGCCTCATAAACAAGGTTGAAAAACGTGTACTGGCTGTGCGGCACTAGACTCAATCGTGCCGTCTGTCACGTGGGCGGCACAGTTAGCTACAGTAAGCTTTGCTTGCGCGCAGCGCTTGTGGAAGCGCTGTTAATATGCGTTTTCGCGATTTAGCGCACAGGAGACGTAGTACAAGAAATGATCAACAAAAAAAAAAAAAAAATAAGCCTAGCACCGCGCCCGGAAACCCATATCGCAGAATACGTCTCCTCCGAGATGGAGCATATATGGCCTTTTTCTGTCATGTATTTGTTCATGTCTTCCAAAACCAGATGAAATTCGTCTTCCTCAGTACTATCATCGTTCAAGGACTGGGCAATGGAGTTTAGCTTTTTTTCAACTAAAACCCGCAGTGGGTCGTGTTTTGTTTGATAAGAGCTATTTTTCCGAAGAACTTGCTAACAAGATGGTTTGCGAGCAGGCAGCGGTAACACCTCTGAGAGCAAGAGAAACTGGCGCGCCAACAACTGTGGCAGCCGCTCCTATGCCGGCAGTTCCGCTACCAAAAGTGACCAGAGTTTATTCCATCAACTATATTGCGCATTTCCTGTACTTTTTATACAGCGTGCACTGTTGATTGGCTTCATTTCGCTATTCCTGCTGGCAGTCACTTATTATCTGCAGCCGGAAGTTCAAATGGCTCAAAAGCCGCTTTTCCATCAAAATAAGAAAACTACACGAACCTTAAACCTATACGATGCCAAACCAGAAACCTTTGACCCCCAGACGGCAAAGGTATCGTTATTCTGTGCACTTTTAATACGAAAAAACCCCCCCAAAACCCTATCTTAGCCCAAATCACTTATATATAATACGGTATTATTATTATAGGTAACAATTAGTAATGCCCTGCTTCTGTCAGTTGATGGCGTTAGTCATTGAAATAACAATGAAACCAGACAATTCGGGTTTAGCTTGGCCCAACAAAAATATTATGCTATTGGGTGTAACTTCAATAACAGAAGTTTTATTGTTGTTAATTTTGACATTAATAAGGCAGATTGTTTTCCAGGGTTGTGCTAGTAAACTCAGATTAATCTGAAACTATACTAATGGCGCTAGATAACGCTTTTGGCAAAAGCGCTTCTTTGCGTTTGATTTCCGAAACCTTTGCACCTAATTCGTCAGCAGTTAAAGTGTGTATTAAGAAACGTTTTTTTTACATCAAACTCATTTAACCAAAACTCGCGTTCAAGTTCAGAAACCTTTGCGTTTAATTTTTCATATTGCTCCTTTGTAAAGCCTGCCGTCCCGGCTCCAGAAGCTGCCGCCCCATCAGCCGAGACGGCGGGGACGACTAGCTTTGTGGTCGGACAAGGCTTGGCGTTAAAATAATCTGATCCGCAAAGGCTCATCATGGGCAAACTATATAGTCGATGATGTAATTTTTGTCCAACCAGAATTAATTCCACCATGGAAAGCAAGAATCGCCAGCCATCCGTGTGCTGGCTGCGGCGTCCGCACGGATTTTACGCCATCTCAACGTAGCTTAGGCGGTAGGTTCTTAGTCATCCAGGAGAGCCGGTAGGCAGCGTAGATAACCAGCACAGGATCGTAGGCCCCCTTATAAACAGGTTAAACGAGGGCCACATTGCGATAAACATTGGAATTTGTATAGGAAATCATGTGGTGGTCTCTCTCTTGATCCATAGGTCTACTAACTGTATTTTGCCATTGACAATGTCTTTGTTAGCCGGCAGCGTCGCCAGAACAAGATCTGTAGAGAGCGTCGCTGGTATCGTGCCAGTAACCGTCACACAGCTGCCCTTCGCGTCCACGTATTCCTTAGTGGCTGCATCTGATGCAGCGTCCGGCACCCCTAAGCCTGTAACCGAGTGGCCGCCCATGGTCAGGTTGCCATTCCTTATATCTCCAGTCTTTTTCACAAACGCGCTGGTACTTTCAACGTGACGAGGCCCACTCAGACTCATTGTTTTATCTCTAGGACAATGGTGCAGTCCAGTATATTAACGGGCTGATTTCTTTCGTCTAAAATACGTATCGTGAGTTCATGAAAGCCACCCGAACGAAGTCTACGCCAATAGGTTTGTTTGGCATGGATGTGTTTAGATGTTTGGCATGGATGTGTTTAGATGTTTGGCATGGATGTGTTTAGATCACATCTCTGCACCAACAGGCACAAAATGCAGCAGAGTGCTCCTTTTGCCAATCAAGGATATTTTATGTTGTGGTAATCTGGTCAAGGTGAACGAACAACCGAGGTATGTTAATACATTTTGGCAGGCCTAGAACTGTACCGCGGTTGACTCCCGAACCGTACGTATCGTAGCCCCCCTAAGAATGTAACTTACTCCTTGATAAAAATGAATCGTCCTCGCTTGTTTCTAGGCGGATGTTGTCGCTTTCTTCCAAAAAGGTCAAGGTAAAAGACGGAATATAAAGCTGAATATACGGTTCTAGGGTTCTTACACTATAGCATCCATCCGTAATAGGTACTTCCCTTTCAACTGCTCCTAACACATCATAAGTAAATGTGTTGCTTCAAAGTGCCGCTGATATATTAAATAACCGCGCCTGTACGAAAACTACGCAAGAGTGTTTGCCAGTAAATATAGCCTGTTCCAAAAGCACCTGCCCATCGAGAGGTTTTGAGAGTGGAAGATCTCAGTTAAGAAGATTTTCGAAAGCCTCCCTGATGGCAACTATTTGGTTGCGAAATTGTGCGAACAGGTCATCAGCCAATCTCTTAAATTCATTTTAAAAAATCCTGCGAGCCTGTGCGCAGGGCTTCCAGCTGGCGAATTTCTTCTTGGTCTGCGGCAGTTCTAAAGCTTTTGTTTATGTAGTCGATTTGCTGCTGCGCTTCACTTTGCTTAAATCGATCATTTTGCAATGCTCCGCGCAGGCTTCTTAAAGACTGATCATAACCACATATTTTCCTTAAAGTAAAGCTGCTGAAACTACCGATTTTCATAAATTCCTTCACGTCCACCATTTTTTATTTCATAATCAGCATACAACGGTTGCCATGCGTTTAAAAAAAGTTGTCAACCCGATTATTGCAAATCTCGTTCAAAAATGTTGCCATTGGACGGCTCAAAAGGCAGTCATGCCTTCCTTGAGTGTCGTCCGCTTCACTTGTAAACGACTTTTCTTCCTCGCCTTCGCCAGGCTTGTCGTCGGTGCCAAAATATTAAGATCAATATTGTCTTTCGGATCAAAGCCACCGTCAGCTATTTCGCCAGAGTTTATTTATAATACAAAAAAAATTACGCAGTAAAAAGTATCATGTATAACCGATCCCTCGGGTGATCGTTTAGCTTGAAGGGTACGCAAACTACGTTTGTGGTCACCAAAATCCAAAGCACGATAGACTAAAACCAGCTGCTGGTGGTTAGATTTCCAAAACTTGGCGAAAATGACGTAATAGTACCGGCCACGGCCAGGCTGGCGTTCACGCTGGCTTTGACGTCCGGCTCTGGCGTGGCAGACACGAACCTCACCATCGTAAAAAAAACATCGGGCGGGTCATTATGAAAAAGATCACCGTCAATCTCGAGGGAAAGAAGCTAGCCAGCACGACGATGCCGATGCCTGGGGTGTGTACAAATATATTTGGCTAACCAACAAGGAGAGGACAAACCTGGTATACAAGCTATCGCCATCCTGTTCAAGGGCGTGACTGCCAGCCCCAACTATAGGTGCGACACTGAGCTGCTTTACAACCCTTCGATCAACAACGATTGCGCCTTTACGACGGACGTGCGGCAGGCGCGCCGTAGCGAGGCCGCTCTCACGCTGCTGGGCTTTAACAACACGCACACTGGAGTCAGCGTTTGGATCATTACGAAGAGGAGTAACGCGGTTGTCAAGGACTTTCGCGAACAAACCTCCTGGGTCGCGCTGTACTATTGCAAAGACGCAGATACATTTAAAGACGTCCGGCGGAAAACAATGTATTCCCGTGAGAAATGTGGGAGAAGGCCCAAAACGTTTTAGTGACCGAAAGCTGTGACAAGATTCTTATAAGAACGTAGCCTCCAGATTCTTACAGCTTTCAGCCGGCGGAACGCCTACAATCGCGGCTGCAAAGATAGAAGCAACTTGGCCGATTGGCGCGGTCGCGCTGTTTTCGGCTCCATGTGTTGTTATATGTGTTGTGTGTTTGCACGTGCCTTAGCGCGGCCGCAGACAATGCTTTGCGGCAGCTGCGCCAAGTAATAATTGAGACTGCAACGCGATTTCACTCACTAAAGCTAGCAGTAACAAAATTGTTATGCTGCATTGATATAGACGTCGAGGAGCTTCTTCGTTTGGCCGCGCATAGGCCTGAGCTGGCGGATGGACCGCTGACAATGCTGCCCGACATCCCGCCATGTACGCCCGCCATCCCAGATATGTCCTCGCTTTAAGCGCCGGCCAGCGACAAACGCTGCGAAGCGCGGAAAAAAAGTAATCTTCATAGGCCCAGCGCAAATGCCAAGACGGCCAGCGTAGGTCTGCCTAATGATGTGCACCAGGCCGACATACTATTTCTTCCACACGATTACGCTGGAAAGGCCAAATAATACCCCTACAAGTACAGTGGTATATGTCACCAGCATGTACCAAGATGCAGTGCGACTAACAAAGCGCCTCCAGGGTTATGCACAAATTATACAAGCGCGTGCCCTGCAAATGGCTAACTTTCTTCCAGGTCGATCCTGGCCGTGAGTAACGATGCTGTTTGACAAACACAACGAAAATGTTCGTCGTGGGAGGGCAGGCGTTCATCGTTCTCAATCCATGTTCATCGTTCGCAGTCCATTGTTGAGCGCTTAAACCGCACTCTGGCCGAGCGGCTATTCGGCCACCAGTACGCGCGCGAAATCGTAGAGGGTGCTGGAGCAGGCGGTAACAAAGAGTGGGCCAAGCGTCTGCCCGATGTCGTCAAGGCGTTCAAAGGCGAACTCACAAGGCTTACAGAGCAAAGGCCTAATAGGGCGATACGCTCTCCTTCTGTTTTTTTGGCCCCAGCCTCCACCACCCCCTTGCGCGGCTGGCCTGTTTGAAAGACCTATTCCGCACGATGTACGATACCTTTATGCGCCAGGTGAACTGGAAGGGGCTAACGGCACGGAACAAACCCTGTGTGGTCTGTCGATGTTTTAGTATTTCTCATAGGTATGTGTACAAGCAGCAGCCGTTATACCCAATACGGGTTGAAGTTTTTCCGTCGTCTCAGCTGAAACGGCGGCATCAAGCGTGACTTGCGGCGCGACGGCCGTCGGGGCGACTGCAATGGGTACAACTTCTGCTAAGTTCACGGCCGCCTTCCGCGCTAAAATTCTCTTAAAAAACTCGTTGGCCGAATTTCGCTCTGTCACCGCCCTAGTGCGGGCCGGCGTCCACGCAGTTTCGGCTGCTTGCTAGGCCGCTGGCGTTTGTTCGGGCGCTGGCGTAGGCTCAGGCGCTTGCGTTGGTTTGGGGTGGGGAGGCGGCGGCTACAACCGGGACGGCAGGAATATCATTGTGGCAATATGCGAGCGTGGGTATTCCATTCCATCTGGCGATATCCATCTTTTTGTATTCAGTGGCGACAGGCTTGTCTTGTTTATCACGTAAACACCTAGTTAATGCCCAACGTTCCCAATAACGGTCATCTCATACTTGTAGTCTTTTTGGCCAAATAGGGACTCCTTGTACATGAATTGCTTTAAGACTCTGTTTACGACTGGTCTAGCCACGCCCTTTGCCCTACTGACTTCTTTGCCCTCCGCTCTCTCAACGCCAACTCGGCAACTATACATTTTGGGTCGCAAGCCAACAAACTCTGAAATTTGCTTTCCTGAACACTTGTCTTTGAAGTTTCCTACGACTCTGTGTTTTTGGAGCTGTACAGGGGACTGTCTTTCGGGGTAGCTGCTCGTGTCGTACGGGACAATACTCTCCTTCATGTCGGCGTAAATGTCGAGGGTTTCGATGTGCATCATCAGGCTATCTGTATCGGTGTACAGAAGCCTTACCTTGCCACCATAGTATGGCTTGAGCTCCTCGCTGAAGTGCTTAAACATCAAGAGCTTGGGAATCTCAAGAACAACCATGCCTGTGCAAAGTGGCCTGTTCAGCTTTACGTTTGTTTTTGCGCTGTGCACTTCTAATATTTTTCGCCTTTTGAATGCGGGTTCTGCATTCAAGCGCATCAATGCGTCCTCCTCGCCGTCTGGCCTCACAAGTCTCATCCGGATCCTTTTGCGGATGTTTCCCGTTGTTTTGCAGAATGCGCTGTTCTTTATTAGCTTGAAAATCCTCTTAGAAGGTTGTTATTGCTTCGGCGCACCCATCAGTGTTTAGCTTTATATACGGCGCCATCCATGCCGTTTGGCATAACGCTAGAACCTTGAGAACCATTACATTCACAACCTTCCTCCTCATTTTTATGTAAAACTGCTGGTACCTGTAATGAGTCAGATAGTTTTCCTTTTTTAGCGGGCTGGGAACTAGGTTAAAGCACTCGGTAAACTTACCCCACCCCCACCCCAGTTTGCTTACCAGTACGTTTTGGCTGTCGCCAAGATCCTTTGATGTCACCTTCTTTGTTTCTGGGGTCAAGGGATCGTCGATGAGCAAATAGCGCAGCTCTGGCGGGTTCTGGATGTCTTCTTCTGGAATGTACCCTGTTTCGCTGTCGACAAGGGCGGTTATCCACGCCTCAGCAGCGATCTCCGTTTCACCTAGCCAGTAGAATCATGCTATCAGCAGGCACAGCATCATTGTCCATTCATACAGGTTGCTTGCGTAATGTTTATTATCCAGTTTGTAGGCTTGCATGGATCGTTGTTCAGGCACTTTGGGTTGTTGACCTTGGCGTACCTGCAGCAGATCATGGAAACGCCTCTTGGTATTCCCCTTTATATGAAAAGGTCCATGCCTACGTCAATTTGTTGCTCTAACCTTTCTTTTGTTCTTTTCAGAAGGGCGTTGCAGCTCATGATGAGCGCGCTGAAGTAGTGGAATGGTTCCATGCCATAATGTGCAATCAGTATCTCGGTAACGACTCGAAAACATTTGCTAAGATTAAGCCTCCCACACTATTTGCGCGTGCTTGTATTCTTTTTCAGTTATTCCCTCTTGCTTGAGGCTTGATCAAAAGGCTTGTATTGGCGGCTGTTGCCTTTTTTCGAATCTCGCCCAGCTGTTCATGTACTCGTACGAATACACTCCCTCTTTTGTTTCAAAAGGCCTTCTGGGTTGTCCATGTAATAGTCCGTGATTTTGAACTGATCCTTTTTCAGCCCTTTGGCCAGATCTGTCTGGCTTCTGCACATAGACTGACAGTTGTCTATAAACTGGAGCTGGCCAAATGAAAACGTCATATAGCGTTCGGAGTTGTTTGGGATTACCCTTATCTCCTAACGCGAAGCCGTTCCAGCAGCCGGCATGGTCAGGTGCCCACAGTAGCCTCGTAGATTGTGTTTAGATTGCAGTCGCCGTGTGCTGCGCCCCTATATTTTCCTTTGATGTGGAAGTGGTCTCGTACCTTTGCCACAGAAAGTATCTCTTTTCGTCAACCTCCTCTCTTTTTGTCCGTCGTCCATACCGCTGAAACAGTGACGGCGGTTCCCAGTCGACTGCAGCGTCTTCAGGGCCGGCTGGCGCGATTGGAATAAATGGCTTTTTGCATATCCAACACTCCGTCGCTTCTTTAAATGATTTTTGTCTTCTTCTGTCATCACCATCTTATTAGGGATTCGAAGATGATTGCATATCATTTTCTTTTCTTGCTCTAGGCACTCATTGAAGCGTACCACTGCTATCCTCTCCCTCCTCCCTCCCCCCACCCCGTAAAGCACCGGCGAGGAAACAAGGCCGTCACATCTGATGACTATATAGCAAACGCCACAGGGCAGCTGTTCGAAATTTTTTAACGTCCTGCTTTTGCTTGGGTGACGTTTAGTGCTTCAAAGTATGCCACGATTTTACTTAGCACCTTCATCTAGCTAAATGTCATGTGGTATTCCAGTATATTTCTCCTTCTTTGCAGTATATCGGGTGATTTTCAAGGTTTAGGTTGGTTTACTACCAAACGCGTGCATGCACCTTCTGCAAAAGTTCTTCCTTCCAAGGTGCTTGCTGTGGCGGTACGAAAGTCTGTTAAAGTTCTTAATCCAAAGAAAGTGCCTGTTTTCCACGCGACCCGTAGCTCTTGCAAGCGCTGGGACGGTAGGCTCGGCCGTCTTCCAGACTGCAGCAAGCGTAGCTTGCGGCGGGGCAATGGGCTCAGCCTGAGGCTTGGCTGCTGGGTGACGAGCTTGGTATGTGGCTCGGCTGCCTGGGTGGCCGGCTCAGCTTGGGACTTGGCCGTCGTCTCGATTGGGACAGCGGTCCCAGCCGGGATGGCGGGGTGGACTAGCTCAGCCTGGGTTGGATCTGTGCGGCAGTGGCCGGACCCTTTAAAATCTTAAGAAGGTCAATTTTGTGTTTCCTTCCTTCGTGTTCCTTGTATCTTTTCGTGCAGTTCGCATTGTCTTTACCCGGGCACAATGCCGACAGTATGGTCCATTCATTCGGAAACCTGATCAAACTGGAACAGCTGCCTTGTAATCCTACACCCCACCCCACCCCCTTTCTCTTTAGCTAGCTCAAACTCTTGCAAGCGCTCCGTTCGCGGCGCTCGCTCATCGCCTTGATCCACGGCCCCGCACGGCTGCCGGAGCCATGGCAGATGGCTTAACTTGCTGTTCAGCCGCCGTTGCGAGAGGGGAGGCGCGTAGGGGCCGCTTGCGTTGCAGCTTGAGTGGTGGCATGGCAGCGCGCGTAGCAGCGCGGAGGACAGCTTGAGGAGCGGCTCACTGATCCAAAAGCTTTCGGAGAAAAGCGTCTGCCCCCCTTGGTTGCCAGTACGTCGGCAATTTTGCATGAGGTGCCTTTTCACTTTTCTCTTTAATGCTTTTTATGACCTCGCGCACAGATCGAACCTCTTGCAGGAATTTGCCGATCAACTCGGTTGACTCTTTCTCTTCTTTCGTCTTTTTTCGCTGAGCTTCGTGAAAGTCCTTGGATGTCCGCACAAGCTTATCAGCGAATGCACAGCAAGTTCAGACTTTGCGTGTTCAGACATCTTTGCAAACAATGTTCGATCGATGAATTTATCAACTTCGCGCACATTGCTCCACAGCGAAAATATTTAGTTGCACGACCTGTCCTGGAGCAAATCTTGCAAACGATCTTCGCGATTTTGTAGCCACACTCTAATCTCTAATTGCACGACCAGCCCTGGAGCTAAAGATCTTCGCGTTTTTCCAATCTCACGCTAATCTCTAACTGTATGGTCAATTTGCCGGGGTAAAAATGGTTTGGCCCCAGGCTTGGAACAAATCGAAGTTAGCCGGAGGTGGGCGGGGGGGGGGGGGGGGGAGTGGGGGCACGAAACTCTCACATGTAGGTAAGCGTCTCGTTGGATATCCCTGGCCTAAGGGCGATTTAAAAATGTTTCGGTCCCGGTTTCCGAGCGCGGGAAGAAAAGGTTTAAGCCCAGTTAATAAATATCGGCCTCAAAATCTTTTGGCCTTATAGTTAAATAAGCGTTGTTTCAGCAAATCTGTTCTTAGACCTATAAGTTATTGAAGGGGGTTTCATAATTGGAGAATGAGGCTCCCAAGGGAAAGATCTAAAATTTCCATTTCCCATCTACTTACGGCACAGCAACACTTTGCAGGATATATCGTGCCGAGACAGGTAAAGTGCCTCTTCCAGAGACACACAACAGTAGACAATACGGGATCTGGTTGAAAGAGACTAAATAACCTTGAGTTTAATCCCCTTGCCTCAGAATAAAAGGAAATCAAAGATATTATCTCGTTGACCACGTCTTGATTAGGATAGATATTTTCGGTCAGACCAAGTAACTGTTGATACTATTTTTAGAAGTACATGTTCAATTTTTTCCTCTAGAAATAGAGCTGTTGGTGAACGATGCTTGGAGATAGCATTGTCAGTAAGTGTGACTGTCATTTGCAGTTGAAACAGTCAATGTAGTAGGTCCACGTTAGACCTCTTGTTCATGATGTCATGTTCGAAAACTTCACAGTCTTTCTAGATAGCACAAATTTTAAAGATTTGTGCAATTTAGGCAAACTTCTGTTCAGAGCGTTTAAAGTAGCAATAAGTTGATGGGTTCATACTTCTGTAATTATGTTCTGGATTGTTTACTTGCACATATGCTGCACTGTTTGAATTGATTTTGTTTTGTCAATGAGATTTATAGCTTATAACAAACGAAGAATGAATGTATGGTTATCAGAATGTATTTTATTTGTGTGAGACCTGATATTATACATTTGATTACACTGAGTCTTGGACTTTGTTTGTAGAAAATTAGCAAAGAATAATTAATTAACCTTAACCTTTTTCAAGTCTGTTATACCTGCATGGTAAGATTGGGTATCCTTCTCTCCTCCCCCCCCCCCAAAAAAAAAAGGGGGTGGGGGAGAGGGTCAACAAGGGAATAGCGGTCCTGGACTAGTGAACTCTATTTTGATTTGTCGTAAGCTTTTCAGCAAATTGACAATGTTGAGTCCCAAAGGTTCGGTTTACAGACTTCATTTTTATAGACGTTTGAATAGGCACTAAAGATACTTTACAGGTAAGAGTGTCCCGACAGTTTGAGATGTTTTAGATATACAACAGTTAGTGTTAAGGTGTTTATATATATATGCTGGGTGGCTACATATCATAGCAAATAAATAATACAAACATTAACCTAGGTTGCGTAGAAAATCAACCTTATTTATGACCCATTCAATTTTCAATGGTAGCTTTTCTCGTTCTATGACTGATATTAGCATTTTAAGAGAGCCATGAAATGTAGGGTGATCATCACTCAACGCTAGCATATTTGTCTTTCGGGATTCACAAGTACTAAATATGCAAACAAATACAAAGCGAATTTAAATACCGTGTTAGGATACATTAATGGAGTTGATTTGGACATAATCAAGATGATACTCAAAAAATAAACATACAAATTAAAGTTGGTTATACCACTAGTATAATACATCATGCTGATTAATCGGCCTTTACAGTTCAAGTTTTATACTGAACAAATGAAACTCGTCGTTTATTGCCATGTCATCCCCAATATTAGTTTCTAAAATCAAATCTCTAAGCATGGAAAGGGGAAATAGTAAAATTACGTCATCTTTATGTCTATATGAGTCTCATTTATGTCTATATGACTCACATTTATGTCTATATGACTCATCTTTATGTCTATATGACTCACATTTATGTCTATATGACTCCCATTATGTCTATATGAATCACATTTATGTCTATATGACTCCCATTTATGTCTATATGACTCATCTTTATGTCTATATGACTCCCATTTATGTCTATATGACTCATCTTTATGTCTATATGACTCACATTTATGTCTATATGACTCCCATTTATGTCTATATGACTCATCTTTATCTCTATATGACTCACATTTATGTCTATATGACTCCCATTTATGTCTATATGACTCATCTTTATGTCTATATGACTCACATTTATGCTGTAGCATGCAGATCATTCATTTCAAATATTTGTCTCTAAATAGGCTTTAATCTTGATTGGGTTATGGCTCAAACTGGAAGCAAGTGTTTCTTCAAAAGACATTATCTTCTAGATTTAGATTTACATACATACATAGATACACTCACACACACACACATATATATATATATATATATATATATATATATATATATATACATATACATACATATACTCACACCCATACATAGATGCATACACACATATATACATAAATAAATTCGAATATATACATGCATATATACATGCATACACTGGCACCAATACATACACACATACATAGACACAAAGACTCAATCAAGTACATAAGATTGAGACAGATGGACGTATACAGATAGAGATAGATATATACATACACACACATATATATCTATATCTATCTATCTATCTTTATATATATATATATATATATATATATATATATATATATATATATACAGAGAGAGGTAGATAATTACATACACACATATCAGTAGATACATACATAGACTGAGACATAAACAGAGATAGATAGGTGCATACATACATACATACATACATACATACATACATACATACATACATACATACATACATACATACATACATACATACATACATACATACATACATATAAAAATGTACTTACACCTGTCCAACATTCTTGAATTTTATTAATACGGAAATAGTTGGAGAACATATGATCAATGGTTTTATTGCTTGTAGATTTATAAGAAAAATCAAGTGTTAAGAAAGTAAACTTCCACAAAATAATGTATAATTAAAACCTATACACGCAATTAATTAAAACCTATAAACGCAATTAATTAAAACCTATAAACGCAATGTAGTATATAACGACAAGGAAAATAGGTACACACAAACGCAGGCAGAACTCATGTACAAGTTATTGAATGATCACAGCAATACTGACATAACTTGCTTACAATATTGTATTATCATCCATGGAGAAACACAAACAACATTTTTTTAAATATTTATTTTTGACTGTTAGAAATAAAAGTGATATCACAATAATTGGAAGGATACGTGTCGCAATAATAATATTACAATATTACCAGCAATATGACCAAACAACGCATGCATAAAGGGAAGAAAAAAAACCCACGTGGTTTTGACAAATATGAAGTAACGATGCGTGCTTTCTATGGAAAGATAAAATGCTGATAAAGATTACAAGCAGCCTATGACGTCTGAGGAAGCCTCATAAAGTACTAGCATTTTCGTGATAATGAAAGAGACATCAATTCGTAGTTGTGTTGATGAGTGTGGAAATCATTGCATTAGCATTATTGTGTTGGTGGGTGTGGAAATCATTGCATTATCATTATTGTGTTGGTGGGTGTGGAAATCATTGCATTATCATTATTGTGTTGGTGGGTGTGGAAATCATTGCATTAGCATTATTGTGTTGGTGGGTGTGGAAATCATTGCATTAGCATTATTGTGTTGGTGGGTGTGGAAATCATTGCATTAGCATTATTGTGTTGGTGGGTGTGGAAATCATTCCATTAGCATTATTGTGTTGGTGGGTGTGGAAATCATTGCATTAGCATTATTGTGGCTTTAAATTTCATTCGTACTATTGCATAAACTATCAATTTGGACAGAGTACAAAATATGAATGCATTTTGTAACTTCGATGTATGTCCAAAAGCAGTAACATTGGTAAGATATTGGTAGGAAGCTAACACGGATCTCACGAACAGATCTTGATTCGTGTCTTAAAATTTAGTAATTTGATTGGATCAATTTGGGTCTGACTCGACCAGTTAGAAGCCTTTAAAATCTAAAAGTTAGACTTTAAGCTATGTTGCTGAATTGAGACCTGATTTAACGAGGATACTATTAATATATTTAGGGTACTGGTTTTATACCATAGATTTTAGTACTGGACATAGACTCATAACCTGTAAACTCCAGCGTTCAATACAACCGCTATTACCGCTATTAGATACTTATATAAGACCTATTGTGTAGAAAGGTTCTGAGGGTGGGGATATTTGAATAAAATAATAGAAACTATACATGATGATTATATATGAACCATTTTGTCGATTCATATTTTTTGCTAAGTGAAGTAAAATAATCCACGAGAAATACCCAGTATATTGCCCTGGCACTCTGGTTGCTGTACAGCTTGTAAACACAAGTAATAAGCTTACCAAAAACAAACAACAAAAAACCCTGCCTCACCGAAGCACGTAATTCTGCGTGCAATTCAGCCATATAAGTATCCTTGTTTTTGGCTGTGGTAAAATGTCAGATGTAATGAACGTACTGTAAAGACGACGATCGCAATTCCAGTGGTTTGAATGAGTACCTGATATAAAACCAGTATTTGATATCAAATGAGTACCTGATATCAAAATTAGTACCTGATATCAAATGAGTATCTGAGTACCTGATATCAAATGAGTACCTGATATCAAATGAGAACTGACGGAATTGTGCTAAGGGGAAGAAAAGATTTTGCGGAAAGCTTATATGTGTGAAACTGTATAAACTGTACTGCTTGGTGTTGTTTGTATAAAACTGATGCTGAACCTGTGTACGTGTGTCAGCAGTTTAACCTTTGGTCCATTTAACATGGAAAGTTCACATGACTAGGTAAAATTTTAAACTGCGGCTGTGATGAGATAATATATGTGAAAGAAGAGTGTCGGAGCAACTGATTCGTCCTCCAAGCAGTAGAAAGGACAAACAAGGAAGAGGCCACGGAGAAGACCCCAAAGACAAGACAAGAATAGGAAGATTCGAAGAACCGTGAGAGACTTGGACGTTTTTGACTATTAAAATTCTTAAAAGATAATGCACCGAGACCCCAAAGACAAGACAAGAATAGGAAGATTCGAAGAACCGTGAGAGACTTGGACGTTTTTGACTATTAAAATTCTTAAAAGATAATGCACCGAGATTCTAGCGAATATTCCAAGACAGAACTGGATATGTTTGCCATGCCACAGACGATAATGTCGATGCAAGAATCTCAGTGGCTAGAATTCCATCCAATGCCGTCTATTACATCGATGTAAATAACAGTTACCCGTATATCAAAGTGAAAGTCTTCAAAATCGACGATACGCCGGTGAGAAACCCGATTATCTCGAGTTCTCTGGATTTGACTACAACCAGGGTACTTATAACCCTAGTTCTCTGTATCGTCACAATACGTATGAGTTTTCTCAGTTACAGAAGCATTCTTCAGCTGTAGAACTCTTCACTCACGTGGAGTCATCGAACTCTGGGGTTTTGTGTAACCTGGATAATGTGGTCGATGTGTTTAGTGTTTTCGCTGGATTCATTCCCACCAAGGCTTCAATCCTGTTACACTGTCGCTGAATCGAAGTAGCATAGTTTTCCATTTTCTATGGCTAACGATGGCGACTACAAAACCATTATCAAAGAAGCCAGCTTATATGTGCGACGTGTCGAAATCTTACCTAAAGTAAGAAATGGCATCAGTCAGGCTCTGACGAGTAACACTACCAAGTATCCCACACGACGAGTGGAAGTCAAAACTTACACCATCGCAGCTTGACTCCTAAACAATATTGAAGATCACGTGTTCCAGGTTCAGCTCCCAAAACGTTTATTTACTGGCATTGATAGCAATGCAGCCCGCAAAGGGACTATTTATCAAAACCCTTTCCAGTTCCAGCACTACAACGTCTCCAAGAGAGAAGTCACCAGGGATGGCCAGCACTACAACGTCTCCAAGAGAGAAGTCACCAGGGATGGCCATCACTACAACGTCTCCAAGAGAGAAGTCACCAGGGATGGCCAGCACTACAACGTCTCCAAGAGAGAAGTCACCAGGGATGGCCAGCACTACAACGTCTCCAAGAGAGAAGTCACCAGGGATGGCCATCACTACAACGTCTCCAAGAGAGAAGTCACCAGGGATGGCCAGCACTACAACGTCTCCAAGAGAGAAGTCACCAGGGATGGCCAGCACTACAACGTCTCCAAGAGAGAAGTCACCAGGGATGGCCAGCACTACAACGTCTCCAAGAGAGAAGTCACCAGGGATGGCCATCACTACAACGTCTCCAAGAGAGAAGTCACCAGGGATGGCCAGCACTACAACGTCTCCAAGAGAGAAGTCACCAGGGATGGCCATCACTACAACGTCTCCCAAGAGAGAAGTCACCAGGGATGGCCAGCACTACAACGTCTCCAAGAGAGAAGTCACCAGGGATGGCCAGCACTACAACGTCTCCAAGAGAGAAGTCACCAGGGATGGCCATCACTACAACGTCTCCAAGAGAGAAGTCACCAGGGATGGCCAGCACTACAACGTCTCCAAGAGAGAAGTCACCAGGGATGGCCAGCACTACAACGTCTCCAAGAGAGAAGTCACCAGGGATGGCCAGCACTACAACGTCTTCAAGAGAGAAGTCACCAGGGATGGCCAGCACTACAACGTCTCCAAGAGAGAAGTCACCAGGGATGGCCAAACATTGTGTACCAGACTATTTAAACCTAACTTTGCCCAAAAGAATTATTTGACTCTGTTTGAAGCCAACAGTACACAGTTTGCAGTAGCTCACGATAACATGGTGAAAGGGATCTTGTTTGCACTAGCTCACGATAACTTGGTGAAAGGGATCTAGTTTGCACTAGCTCACGATAACTTGGTGAAAGGGATCTTGTTTGGACTAGCTCACGATAACTTGGTGAAAGGGATCTTGTTTGGACTAGCTCACGATAACTTGGTGAAAGGGATCTTGTTTGCACTAGCTCACGATAACATGGTGAAAGGGATCTTGTTTGCACTAGCTCACGATAACATGGTGAAAGGGATCTTGTTTGCACTAGCTCACGATAACATGGTGAAACGGATCTAGTTTGCACTAGCTCACGATAACTTGGTGAAAGGGATCTTGTTTGCACTAGCTCACGATTACATGGTGAAAGGGATCTTGTTTGCACTAGCTCACGATAACATGGTGAAAGGGATCTAGTTTGCACTAGCTCACGATAACATGGTGAAAGGGATCTTGTTTGCACTAGCTCACGATAACTTGGTGAAAGGGATCTTGTTTGCACTAGCTCACGATAACATGGTGAAAGGGATCTTGTTTGCACTAGCTCACGATAACATGGTGAAAGGGATCTTGTTTGCACTAGCTCACGATAACATGGTGAAACGGATCTAGTTTGCACTAGCTCACGATAACTTGGTGAAAGGGATCTTGTTTGCACTAGCTCACGATTACATGGTGAAAGGGATCTTGTTTGCACTAGCTCACGATAACATGGTGAAAGGGATCTAGTTTGCACTAGCTCACGATAACATGGTGAAAGGGATCTTGTTTGCACTAGCTCACGATAACTTGGTGAAAGGGATCTTGTTTGCACTAGCTCACGATAACATGGTGAAAGGGATCTTGTTTGCACTAGCTCACGATAACTTGGTGAAAGGGATCTTGTTTGCACTAGCTCACGATAACTTGGTGAAAGGGATCTTGTTTGCACTAGCTCACGATAACATGGTGAAAGGGATCTTGTTTGCACTAGCTCACGATAACTTGGTGAAAGGGATCTTGTTTGCACTAGCTCACGATAACATGGTGAAAGGGATCTTGTTTGCACTAGCTCACGATAACTTGGTGAAAGGGATCTTGTTTGCACTAGCTCACGATAACTTGGTGAAAGGGATCTTGTTTGCACTAGCTCACGATAACTTGGTGAAAGGGATCTTGTTTGCACTAGCTCACGATAACATGGTGAAAGGGATCTTGTTTGCACTAGCTCACGATAACTTGGTGAAAGGGATCTTGTTTGCAGAGTTTGACAGTGCCCTTAAAATCAACAGTCTGAGGGAAGTTACCAAAGACAATTTCACTGGAACACGAAGCGATGGACATAAACGATCATGAACAGGAACCATAGGGGTCACAACTAAACTAAGGTGGTGGGGAAGAAGAAAAAGTAGCAGAAACAATATTAATACAATGGTCAAAACTTGAAAAATGTTAGCAAAATGTTTTGCTCGACACTTGGCTAAAAGAATCACGCTCCTGGTGATAGAATATTGTTATGGTTGTCAAATGGACCATCCCAGTCAAGTAAAAAACGACAAATCTTTAATAATGACCTGTGGAGAAACGTTGGAGGATTATCTGGAAGAAACTTGAACTGTCATTCGAGAAAACGAAATATTGAACAAATGGTATAAAGACTTAATACAAAATTGGACACCCCCATTGACTAGCACTGAGACTAGACGCATTAAAGCTCTATGACAGCCGAGCACAAATTCGTCCAACACCTCTATCTACCTGACGGGCCAGTTTTTAAGAAAAAAAGTGAAGTGCGAAAATATTGTCTAGTATTACTTGTGAAATATGTGGGTCTACGAGAATGAATACCTGTGAACTTCGTTACCTCCTGACACACAGTTTGTGCACAACCGATTGGAATCCAGTACTCTGTGCCAAAGATGAACTTCCTCATCAAACACCCAGAATTGTTCGAGCTGATGTCATCAGTACCGACGACAGTCATCGACAAGGAACCCTCTGGGTGACTATCTACTATTCAACGACAACATAGTAGAATATTTTGTATTTTGATTCACATGGATTAACCCTCTCTCTCTCTCTCTCTCTCTCTCTCTCTCTTGCTCTCTCTCTCTCTCTCTCTCTCTCTCTCTCTCTCTCTCTCTCTC
The DNA here is from genome assembly GCA_029931535.1 of Margaritifera margaritifera. Taxonomy (NCBI): domain Eukaryota; kingdom Metazoa; phylum Mollusca; class Bivalvia; order Unionida; family Margaritiferidae; genus Margaritifera; species Margaritifera margaritifera. The sequence goes on along the minus strand of JAQPZY010001215.1, from coordinate 633,517 downwards.
TCTCTCTCTCTCTCTCTCTCTCTCTCTCACACACACACACAAATTGAAGACGATCTCACAGACTTTACGAGTAGATATGCTATTCCGACCAGCTCATTAATGTGAAATTACAAGGTTCCAATTCGATTGTGTGTGCACATTATTGTGAGTATTTTCTCCATCAACGAAGTCTTGGATTCCCTTTAGAACATTTACAGTCTTGTGTTGGATCCCATTTCCCTAGAAATGATGAAAACAATAGAAATGTGGTTTCGTGCTCGTTAGGGTTATGCCTTTTCTTTGACTCGAACACGTACTGTCTGTCCATCGATGGCTTAACGAAGCCTTCCTAGATCAATGAATCCCAGGTTTCACTTACAAACGTTGTCAACCTGAAATACGTCCATATTTAAATGTTTTGTATTTGTATTGATCTGAGAATTAATATATTGTACATAAAGAGGAGGGACTGCCCTTATCCCCTATCTTTATTCTTTGTTGACGACTGATTTAGCAGGCTAACGAAAAGAAAAATGTTGATTTACGACCAAAAAAAGAAAAAAAAAGGGTTCACTCGTTATTATTTTATAAATCATGTTTTTTATTCTTTAATGCTCATTCGTTATCTCTTTTGTTCTTTTCTTGACCTTTTAGGGGATGTTTTCCTTCATGTCCTGAACTGTGTTCTATTCTATCTGTGTACTAAACCTAGGTATGTTTTCCTTCACGTCCGCTTTGCTCATCCTGGATTGTTTTTAAATGTTAAATTTTATAATAAAAAAAATTATCTTTGCTGTACTTCATTATGATTTTATTGTTTTATTTGTTAAATTTACAAATGTTGTTTTCATTTTTTATAAAAAAAAATTGTTTGTTTGTAATTTTGTTGTTTTAAGCATACAAAATTCAGTCCGTTTAAGAAACGGCTTACGCATGGATTATGAGCATGAATCACACCTTGATCTATTTTTAAAGCACACGTACTATTTCATATTTTGGAATTTCCGTGTAAATTTAAATAGATTTTCTAATCACGTCATGGGCGTTTTTCGTTTCTAAATATAGTTGAAATCATTCTGGGAGGCTTGGCCTCCCACCATTAGAAAAATGCACTTCCTTCTTGAGTATGTTCATGGGTAGACAAGCATTTCAATTATGTTGTGTAGTCGCAGATAGCAATAAGAGGTGTTGTATTAAATGCTTATATAATGCGTTTTTACTCACCTGTACATTATTTCCATTTAAATCTGATATTATTGCGCAACCTGATTTTTTTCCGAAGCAAATTTAAGAGTGAAGCAAACTATAGTATTAGCGTGGAACTGATTGCCCAGAAAGCTAGCACATTTCAGGTGGAAGTACTGGAATTGACAAAGAATCCTAAATCAGAGATGAAGTGAATGAAAGCTAGGAATGGAATCAGAACCTTATAATTAAAGTGATTTAACTATTCAGAATGGTGACAATGTGCACTGCTTTACTAGCTTAGAGAATAAAGTGGTGACAATGTGCACTACTTTACCAGCTTAGAGAATAAAGTGGTGACAATGTGCACTACTTTACCAGCTTAGAGAATAAAGTGGTGACAATGTGCACTGCTGTACCAGCTTACAGAATAAAGTGGTGACAATGTGCACTGCTTTACCAGCTTAGAGAATAAAGTGGTGACAATGTGCACTGCTTTACCAGCTTAGAGAATAAAGTGGTGACAATGTGCACGTTTTACCAGCTTAGAGAATACAATTTAGGACAGTTATTTAAAATATGGTATGTGCATGTATACAGTGTTTCAAGAAACGTCATGGTTTACTAAACTTACTATGTCTTGAAAATCTAAACGTGGATCAAAGTGAAAGAAGTGCAGTTCTAAAGAGTGGACGTGACATAAAACAGTGATAATAAGGCCACAGTACTTCAACTAACAATTCTAGCGCCAGCGAAATAAATATAATTGACGGTGTGAAATAGACGATTTTGATCAAAGACATGTATAGATGTTATTATTTATTTGATCAAAATAGGTGCTATAAATTCTCTAAATGTGCCTAATGGAACGGCCACTTACTCAGTCAGGAATAGTCATATCGCCTTACTCAATCAGGAATAGTCACATCGCCTTTCTCACTAATAAAGTAGACTGTTGCGGTTGCTGAATGACTGAACTCATTCTTCTACAGGTATTGCCAAGTTAAATTGTCCCTAGCCAGGAAGAAACTGTCACACAGTACACAATTGTTCATATGTAACCTATTCAATAACCGATCGTGCATTTTCTATGCTATCGTTCTCAACAAGCAACACCTATTCTGTACATATCCATTGTATTTTTGTTAATGTGTCATATGTGTGTTTTCATCAAGTTACTACTCATTGTGTAGAGAAATGACAACGTGTATTCAGTGAGTCTGCTATTTTGACTATATTTATTATGAGATCTGTTGAAATGTGGATTGATTTAGCCGTCTTTTACGGCTTTACCTGTTATATGAGGATCGGATATTTTTGTCTCAATATCCCATATCCATATCTATGGGATATATCAAGTTTTTGCTTTATAATAATCTCAGATAGACGAAACAATTATTGAGCTTGAGTAGTTCTCCGTCCAGAAATACTGCCAGTTATTTGGAAGCTGTAGTGATTGCAATACTGCCAGTTATTTGGAAGCTGTAGTGATTGCAATACTGCCAGTTATTTGGAAGCTGTTGTGATTGCAATACTGCCAGTTTTTTGGAAGCTGTAGTGATTGCAATACTGCCAGTTATTTGGAAGCTGCAGTGATTGCAATACTGCCACTTATTTGGAAGCTGCAGTGATCGCAATACTGCCAGTTATTTGGAAGCTGTAGTGATTGCAATACTGCCAGTTATTTGGAAGCTGCAGTGATTGCAGGTCAAATTCACTGATTGCTGAAAGAAATTACTTTGACACTTTCATCTTTCATGTAATTTCCTTGATAATTTTACTTTAGTGGAAAAGAGACACGAAACCAGCTATTTTTGCACACACACACACACACACACACACACACACACATATATATAATTTGTTTAGCTGTGTTCGAAATGAGGTCATTTTGATTTATGTACGTTTTTTTTTTTATTGCACTCAGTATCTACAGATGTTAGTGTTCACATAAAACCAGCATGGATAGATAAAACAAAACAAGAGTATCGTGGATTTAAAGACTTGGCAACCATACGTGATTTGATCACGTTAGTAATGTGGAATTCTCAGACAAGAAATTGGATTCCGTATGAAGGAGAGAAGTAAATAGCTGATTACCGGGTTTATCTTTTTTATTATAAAGACGTTATCGTCAAATGGTTACGTCCGCTTTGTATGAGTGAAGCCTCGAGATAAAGAAAACGGCTATTCGTAGTTTTTAGGGCTGAGATCCAATTTTGCCCTGCGGATTTCCAAAGGATTGTGCAATATTCCTGGAGACTTCCACCAGTATTTCCGAAAAGGCACACAAAACAATGTCTCCTATGAAGCCGCACTGCGGCGTCCAAGGCCTTGTGAATACAATTCCCAAGTTTGAACCACCTAAGGATTCAGCAAGATTTCCGATTTCCGGAGGCTTCCACTGGTATTTCCAAAAACACAAAAATAGATGCAGGCGAGGAACACGCGCGGCGGCGCCATGAGACTTTGCAAACGCAATGGAAGCCACGCTTCCCAGTCCCTTTCGCGCGGAAATACCCCAAAATAGCAGGCCTGTAAAAAATGGAGAACCCCTGAGACCGTCCCCATCCCCCGTTGGCCTTGTTTTTCCAATCTGCACCCTAAATATGCCCACCACTTCATTTCTGCAGTTCAGAGTCTCAGACTCGATATTTTGCTTATTCAGCTCAGATGTGAAATCCTCCGGTTCTTCACCAGTTATTCACACTGCATTTTCTATTTATTCGCCTCCTAGAGCCTAAATGATGTCGGATGCGCTATCTGCGGAAATAACCGTCTCATCTATATGACTTAGGGCCCGGCCATTTGTTCGATATACTGCTACACTCTCTCGGGAGGGACTGAGAAAAGGCTCTATCCGCACTTGCTTGTTTGAATCAACCTGCTCAAAGCTCTTTATATCCCACTTAACAATCCAAACTTGCTGGTTCTGAACCAAGATAGCAAATGTTGTTTTGACACGTGTATTTCTTCTGATTGGCTCAAAGCGTGCCAGGGAGATGCCATTTTCAAAGGCATACTTCTGCATGTCCCTAGCACATTTCCTATGGAATGCTTTCTGCTGGGATGGGAGCAGACGAGCGTGTGAGTATCCAAAGTCCTTCACAAGAATCATTCTCGTTTGTACGTATTCTGCAGCCCTCAAGGTTTTTTTTGTACTTTCCAATAAATGCGTTATGCAGGCATAGGTTGGGTCGAAAAACAACACTGTCCCAAAGGGGATGGAACAATCTAGCCACTGTGCGAATATAGATGGTTTATCTTCGCCTCCGGCACGTACTGTCTTTGCCTGCCAGTTCAGCGGGCCCTCGCGATTTTTGTCCGAGTTAATTGTAGTTAACCTATCGCCACTTGTCAATCCCGGTAATCGATTAACCAATCAGCGAGCGAATTTAGACACACCTTCAGGCATTATTTACGTCCGCCATTTTTATCGGACAAGCTGATTCTCGCCATAATCAGTCAAGGCTATCCATTTCTGTAAATAGCTCCCTGGCTGCTACATTATCCAACGCTATCAGCTCTGATTGAAAGTATTCTGCTTGGCTTTCTGTAAGAAAAACACCCTGCTGTCAGAATGGTTGGGACCAAGTCCTTCCAATTTTTGCCTGCTCTAAATTACACCATCCCTCAACAAGGAATGCTTTTTAATGATCAGAAAAATAACAAACTGCAATACTAGTCTCAAGTATGCAGATTTTAAAACTTTAGTCTTTGTAAGAAACAGTGACGGTATTGATTCCTTGCTAAACCAACGGTTGTTCTGCCCAGTACGTACAACAATTTAGAAACAATACTGAATGCATAGATTCATTGGAGACTATGTTATATCATACTGAATGCATAGATTCATTGGAGACTATGTTATATCATATACAAATTTATCAAAATCCAGACCAGAAATATTAAAGATACTTAATGCTTCACATAAAATTCAAATGAGAATTTTCAAGCTAGAATTTACGTGCAGTTGGCATTTTCAATATATTGTCTGAAATTGTTTAAAGCACATTCTTTCGTTGTATTTCAGACGTTTTAGCCATTAGCTAAATGAAAGCAATCAGTTTCTTCCATTTTAGCCATCAGCATATTTGAATTAAAGCAATCAGTTCCTTCCCTGATTAGGTAGAAGTTTACTTTTCAAATCGTAGGTCATAATTGTGAGAGACATATAAATGCGTACATTTTGTAAAAGACAAATAAAAAGCTTCAGTTAAAATGTTGCCATTATTTAAAGATGCAAATGTCTTTAAAGGCTCTGGTTTTAAGGCTTTGTTTTGGGCGGGGTGGTAGTTTGTGTGGTGTGTGTGGGTGGATGGGGGCTGCAACTCTGACAGTGCCTAGGGGCGGCAAAATCATAAATCCATCACTGATTCATAGAGTACCTTTTGTTCGTTTTGATCGATTTTTTTTAACCTAAAGTAGATGATAATACTGTTCCTAATCAATGGCGTGTCTGCTTAAGCAAGCATAATTCATGCATGACCTAAATTTATCGCTTTAGTCCCACATATTCTTCTCTCAAAAATACTTACCAACATCCATACATGTGTTAGGCAAATATAACCGATAATCCTTAGCTAAGTTATCTCTTACCTTTCCATTCCACGCTGTTGCAATTTTAGACTTTTGAATATGATATACATCACCAGCAATATGTACATAATCACATACAAAACGAAAATCGTCAACAAATCTATATTTGATATTTCATGGACATTTTGGTTTCATCCAACACTTCCTCTGCCACTACATCCTCTATCTGTTCTCTTTCATAGAATCATCCTTCCTCTTGTACTCTCTTATTTTCTGCTGTTATTATTGATCGTTTCTATGGTAATACTTTATTTTCTGCTGTTATCTATTATCCTTTCTATTGTAGTACTTTATTTTCTGCTGTTATATATTCATTATGCCGAACTCGCCACGTAGTTGTAATGTATAGTGCAAATGAGTTCACACGTTGTTTTGAACCTGATTTGTATACTGTTTTGCTACCGTAGCACTTAATGATAATTAAATATTTTCAAAATGAACTATATTGATATCATCTTACTTACCACCTGATGAAATCGGGAGCTCATCCTTGAATATAATTGAGTTTTCAATCTAAGAATTATCAAAGATTTCATTTCATTTAACTGGTATATAAAATTCATCTTCAATGACAAATCTCAATATTGATAAAATCAGTTGAATTTAAATGTCATATTTTACACTACATATTTTCCAAATGTAGCAAGCAAATCATACTTACACCCACTTATTTTTTATATTTTTTGGCATAGTCACCTGCACTCGTGCGATGATTGCATAATTAGCCTTCCTACAGAAAATGATTGCTTACGGAATACAAACTGTTCATCTCTCTCTCTCTCTCTCTCTCTCTCTCTCTCTCTCTCTCTCTCTATATATATATATATATATATATATATATATATATATATATATATGTGTGTGTGTGTGTGTGTGTGTGTGTATATATATATATATACACGCCTAACATTGCAATAACTGACACAACGACACAACTTACCTATTTTAGAAACGAAAGTAGGGTAGTTTCGTCAGTTCTATGTCAACGTCACTCATGTACAATACGATCCTAATCTACCTGAAATAACTGTGGTTTAGTTGGCGTCAACCAGACCCATTTTTCAAAGGGAGTTGATTATGGGAGAACAAGGATGTATCTAAAATAGTACCTTTAAACATTCGGGTGAAAAATGTTTTCCCTTTACGTTTTTCAGATATAATAATATATTTACCGCATATGCTCGCGTATATTGCCATGTCCAACTGCAAACAACATGGACACTAATTATGCGCCGGCAGATCAGGATCTATGTTGTTTGCTCCACTGATTGGGTCTAAAAAGTTGCATCGACCAAGATCTGCCGGCAGATCTGGGTCTATGCAGTGTGCAGTTGATTCAACGACGCGAGTATATATGGTATACGGATAGCAAATATGGGAATTCATAACAATGACTAATTAATAGTAAATAAGTGGAGAAAGCAAACACTATCATAGTATTGGGAAAACAATACATGATCCAAGCAGTAAATGCAGAATTGTTATATGCAATTAGATTATTAGATCTATGTGTTTCACACGTTAGAAGGAAAAAAAAAAACTCCAACTTGCATAACGAGAAGAAAGGAGATACAAATCATAGCCAACAAAATTCAGGACCAAAATGTCTTTGATAGGTTTTGGTTTAGGGAATTAATTTTATTTAAAAGAAAGGACGTTTAATACAAGAGTTTTGATTTAGCTATTAGTGTATTAGTGTATTATAAATATGGGTGTGCTTTATATTCCAAGTACATACTGCTGTTAAAAATCATTTATAATTAGATCTATGCAACGTCCAGTCTTGTTCAATGTTCAATAAGATATTTCGTGACTGTAGGATGTATCTCTAATATTAATTTCGGTGCTGCTTGCATCAGCAGTATGAATGCAAACAATTATTTATTTTTAAAAATATGAAAAAAACCTCATGTAATCAAAATAAGTTAATTAAAATATAACTATCTTAATTAAGATCACTGAAAAGCTTTAAAGTTGAATATGCGGCAAGCAGCTACCGTCTATACTCGCGTATAACCCGAGATCAACTGCAAACTCCATAGACCCAGATCTACCGTCGCATAATGCAGTTTGTAAGGACTAATCAGTAGAATAAACAACATAGACCCTGATCTGCCGGCGGATTATGGGACAGCAAATCAGGATCTATGTTGTTTCCATTTGGACCCGGATTATACGCAAGTATATCGTGTATTTATTAGACTTACGAGACCCTTGTGGATGATCTGTTTCGTTCTAGTGGAGGCAATAAAACAAAAATGTAGATTACATCATATGAAGTATTATAAATAAAACTATACAGAGTTAACAGGAGTGTTTTAAAAGTCAGTTGTGCAAACACAAACCTTGATGAAAACATTAGTGACAAAAAGTGAACGTAGCTTACAGGTATAATATGTTTTGCATCCACAAGACAAATAATATCGAATACAATCAATACTATTGATTCCACTTGACACTGGGCCTTTCACATCCCACCCAAATGGAATTTTTCCAAGAGTTCTCATCACAGTAGAAGTTTAAAAAATTATCAGATAAATGTTCCTTAATCCTCATGTGTGTTTTCATTTATTACGGAGATCAAATAGTTTGAAAATTCGACAGGTGTACCGTCTAGGTGTGTTTTCATTTATTACGGGGATCAAATAGATTGAAAATTCGACAGGTGTACCGTCGAGGCACGTATGACATATTACTTATGACGGCTCGATCAGCAACTTTTTAGGTAGATGGGAGATAAACTGACTAGGATGAGTGATGACCTATCAACATTGTACTCGTGGACTTCAATGACAACAACACAGGAATCAGGCGTGGACGTGAGAGAAAACATCGTACAAGTAAGCACGTGTACTTCAAAAAATAGGGCTAGTATATGCATTTCTAATTTCATTGAAAGAATGCACCTAACATTTTAATAAAAGACATTTTAAAAAATTATTTTTTAAATATTTTCGACAGAGAAAATGCATATATATTCCTGGAGCTTCACTGCTTTTTATTTATTGTCTGAAAAACATTCAGTGATTTTCGTTCCAAGAGTAATGACTCAGTTCTCTCGTTCCGCAAATGTGCCGGTTTAGGCACATGGGCATGTCCCGCTTTTGGGACATTGTCCCGATATCGGGACATTTTCATGTCCCGATTTCGGGACTGGTGCCATTTTCATGTCCCGATTTCGGGACATAGTGCCATTTGCATTTTCCGATTTCGGGACATTGTGCTGCTGAACGTCACTCGTATTATTCCTTTGTTCCATATACAGTCTCGGATAAATGTAGTTGCGCTTTACTTTTCTCCTATCTATATATTTATGAAGGTATGTTAATGTATATATTACCTTCAGGTCAAACAATAGGCTCCTGGGAAATGTACCAACTATTTACATATATGACAAGTAATTCTGAAGAGTTACATCAGCAATACAAATAGAACAATAAGCTGATCTGGAGTATCGCCAACGTATGGTCGCCGCGTGACTTAGTTTCATTTTCGAATTACTGCACCAAATAATCAGTCCTATAGATCAGCTGTTATTTCTATTCTACTCGCCATGCAATTGTACTTCTTTATAACGTAGATAAAACAGTAAGTTCTTTCAAACTTATTTTTTAAAATCCTTTTTCACGGTATTACTATACTAATTAAGTTTCTTATATATTTCCTTCATTGTTTTACATATTGGATGAAATCCAGTGCATTAGTTGTAAGATCAAATGCACCAATACTATCTTTCTCATGTTAGTCACTAACTTGGATACAACACATACAAATAGTATAGGTTATGGTGCATTTTCTAGAAATAGCAGCATTTTAATGAAATGACTGGAACTCTTAGTGCAAGTGACCATTCCGGAACCTGCCGAATCACACCTATATTTGCTTTGTCATCCTACAAAATGACGACATGCTAAATTCAATAAACATTATATTTTCATTTAGGCTTTAATGCTGCTTTCTAGTGAATGCAAGTAACATTCTTCACTGGTTAACAAATCTCCAGGAAAAAATCATACCCACATATTAATGATTGACCTAGGGACTAACATGGGATGTAATAACATCTCATTGGTTCAATTACCGTCTATACTCGCGTAATGCCCGATACCAACTGCAAACTGCATAGACCCAGATCTGCCGTCGCATAATGCGCCGACAGATCTGGGTTTATGGAGTTTGTAAGGACTAATCAGTAGAACAAACAACATAGACCCTGATCTGCCGGCGCATTATGTGACGGCAGATCAGGGTCTATATTGTTTGCATTTGGGACCCGCCTCATACGCGAGTATATACGGTAGTGTATTGATATCTTGAAGAGATGACAAAAACTGCACCTATTTAAAAAACTTGCTTGTGCTACATCTGCAGCAACAATAAATCATAAATGCAAAGTTTTGTTGCATTTGCTCCAGCGATGTTTGCTTTAGATTGCAATTTGTCTTGCATCATAACGCTCTGAAAGGACTGTCGTGTTTTGCGATTGTTTACAAATGTAAGATTCAAACATAAGGACTCACAAACCATACTTATCAAGAAATGAGACTTCTCTGATATATTGTAGCTTGGTAGAATACATTTCTACAAATAAATCATTATTTCATTTGTTAAGACCAATTTTTGTTCAATTATGGTATATTTTATAATATAAAAAAAATTTAAAAAGTAGACAAATGTCACTTTTTGACACGTTTTTCAGCCATGTTGTTTTTGGGAAGTATGATGCCCCCAAAAGTTTAAAATGGTACTTCTAATTTATCAATAAATGTTTCTGTAGGAAGTGTATCACTTGTGTAAACCTAAGGTGATATATGAGATGTTTTGAGAACCATGGGCCATTTCTGGAATACAAAGCTGCATGCATATATATATATATATATATATATATATATATATATATATATATATATATATATATATATATATATTACTGACCTTAACATTGGCATGCACGCTTTGGAATGAAAAAGAATATTGTAAACTCGTGAGTATTTTGCTTACCAAGACAGTTCTGGTTTATGGCCTAAATAAAAGAGATAATTTAAACCATCTGTATATGCCGACACATTTTGTGAGGGTCAATGAGGGTCAGTGAGGGTCAATGCATTTTCAATTGAGCTTCACCAATGAACATAAACTCCCGGTTCTCGTTTCGTATCGAAATAGCTGACAAAGCCTAACATCAGTAGCTACTAGAGGGGACATTAGTGTTTTTCCTTTGTGGATTCATTTGTATGGTGTGAATAGTCAGTAGTAATAAGCAAAGGTGATTAATCTAGCAGAAATATTCGGCCTTTGATATGCGGCGCATCAAGAAAAAGTGAAGAGTACTAGGTAGACAAACGACCTATGTTTCAAAGGACTTCTAAAATTTATGGTATAACCACTTGACTAATTTTCAAGACACTTTATTTTCGAGCCAATTACGGGGCAGTATAAAGGCTGTATCCTAATTAGCCCTTTTCCCCGTAGTGCTTGAATTTCTGCTACAGTTATCTACGTCGTTTCGAACAGCATTGATGACAAAGAAAATCTATACAGAAAAAGCTCCATATCGATATACCATAAAGTTCTTTCCTCATATAGCTCTTTGAACTCCTTCGTTACCATAGAAACCTTTATGACGGGTCAAATGAAAAGCATAAAGCATTCATAGATCAAACCAGAAGTGAGGCATATGAAAAATAAGAAATCCAGGGATATTTCTATGACTATTTTGTGAAATATATATGTATGAGAGACAGACAGACAGACAGAGTGAGAGAGACAGGGGGATATTAGAGAATTGTACTTTGTTATTTACTGGTAATTAAAACCCAGTTAAAATATTGACTGTAACCGGGTCAAATGTCAAATATACAAAAATTGCAATTACAGATACAGTTTTAAATATTCTTTTATCCAACTTTATGCAGGCTGTCATAAGCTGTCACAGGCTGTCATAGGCTGTCATAGGCTGAGGACACATAATATATACGACGGCTTTTCGATTACGACCCCTGAGAAAATACGTAGTAAAAAGCGTGAGGATTTGCCATTCAAAGAAACAACTTTTATTTATTTATTTATTTGGTTTTAGATGAAAAGTAGATACTTTTATAAATTAACTTCGATAGAATTGCACCCCCACAAAAGAATTACAAAGCAAATTTCGTTTGAGTCGCACACGACGTCACAGTTTTTTCAATTAAGTTTTGAAGGGGTTACACTATGTTTAAAAATTCTGCTACATTGCTGCAAAAAATGTTTAATGCAAATTAAACCGATTTAGATTTTGATTTTAACAATTAGAAATGGAATGAATTTGTCCCAAGCATCGATGCACACGTGCAAAGCTGATTAAGAGTTTATTTTCCAGCACTAAATGGGTGCATTTCGCAGTAAAGTGCTTCAATCTACGTAGTGCGTACTAAATCTAAATCCATGTCTTCATCTAAGTACATATTTCCAGTGGTGAAAGTGCAATCAAGTGAGTAAGTGTACAATCAAATAAGCGGAAAATAAGATCAAAGATTTCAGATTCTTTAGAATTTCCACGCAGCTCTTCTGCGATTTATTTCAAGTGGAACAAACACGATAACGGATTTCCGCATATGATGCAACGTTTGATCAAAACACGCCCTTTTCCACTAATAGATATGATACGTATGATTCCTGTTAAAATTGGACTGGTTCACTGTATAAAATAAAGAACTGTACGGTTTAGAAATGGTTTGATTGAATAGGTCCTCACGTACACATTTGCATAAGAATGTCAGAGCGAGGCTTATTGTTATCTCTAAGTTCGTGTTTCTAAGTAAGAGTTTTTTTCCTTGTTTGAAAATATGCTGTTGTAAAATCTGTATTCATTCATACGACTAATGCTGCAAATGTTAAACGAAATGTACTCGATGATGGTTGCAGATGATCCGTGAGGAAGAATTAAGAGGAACGTTAGAGGAGGGGTGGGTGTGACAGGTCAGGGGGTAGTTGAGTCTCATATTGATGATAATGGAAAGTTGAAGACGTTGAACTCAGTGAATAATAATAATAATAATAATAATAATAATAATAATAATAATAATAATAAATTCACGAGGATAGCATATTTGCTCATCAAAAGACCCATCTGCCACGTGGTCCTCAACATGTTTACAGATTATCAGATTGTATCATAATGAAATCTCACACATACGGGAATATATAGGCCCCCCCCCCCCCCCGCATTATGTTTACATGCTCAGTAACGTACTCTCATATTGTATCAGATCCAATATTACAATTCTGTATTGTGACACTTTAATACATATATATATCTATCCAGCTGTTCAAGAAGGAAATGTTGTAATGAAGCTTAAAATGAGGTAATGATGTGTCTTTAAAACACAGAGCCCCCACCCCCACCCCAATCGGTTACAAGGAAATGGTTGGATTTCGAAATCAATACTTTTTTAAATCGAAATTTAAAACATTAGAGCAGAAAACTCATTGCATATAGTCAAAGTGAACTTTTGGCCAGTATAGTTTTGCTGGTAGTAAGTTACTTTGACAGTACAATTAGAGGGTTACAAGTCGTTACTTTGGCAGTACAATTAGAGAGTTACAAGTCGCTTTTCTACAAAGAAACCTCGTGATCAAAGCTGACAATATAGATCAAGGCAAAATCAAGTCAAATCTGGAAATACTTAGGCTTTTCTTACAACTCCTTTCTATGGAAATACTTCATCTTTTCTTACAACTCCTTCCTATGGAAATACTTAATCTTTTCTTACAGCTCCTTCCTATGGAAATACTTAATCTTTTCTTACAGCTCCTTCCTATGGAAATACTTAATCTTTTCTTACAGCTCCTTCATATGGAAATACTTAACCTTTTCTTACAGCTCCTTCCTATGGAAATACTTAATCTTTTCTTACAACTCCTTCCTATGGAAATACTTAATCTTTTCTTACAACTCCTTCCTATGAAAATACTTAGGCTTTTCTTACAACTCCTTCCTATGGAAATACTTAATCTTTTCTTACAACTCCTTCCTATGAAAATACTTAATCTTTTCTTACAGCTCCTTCCTATGGAAATACTTAATCTTTTCTTACAACTCCTTCCTATGGAAATACTTAATCTTTTCTTACAACTCCTTCCTATGGAAATACTTCGGCTTTTCTTACAACTCCTTCCTATGGAAATACTTAATCTTTTCTTACAACTCCTTCCTATGGAAATACTTAGGCTTTTTTTCAACTCCTTCCTAAGGAAATACTTAGGCTTTTATTCAACTCCTTCCTAATTAAATTCATTTTGAACAAAGACAATGACATATTTCCTCACATAATGCAACGTCGAACAGCAGCAAGTTTTCGATTGAATTCTAGTGGGTTGGTATGTGTGACATATGACGTACAGCATGGTATGATCAACATGGTATGACTCAAGCTATAGTCAAAACTCATTCCTCTTGGCATTTTCCACTCAAGCTATAGTCAAAACTCATTCCTCTTGGCATTTTCCAGCAATAGTTATCATAACGAGATCATTTTTAGCTCACTTTTTCGTCTCCTATATCACATTATTTTTATCGAAATCCTCTTTTATGGTATTATGTAATATAACTAAAGTCTTAACACACGATTTATAGGGGGATGCGATAACTCATTTGGAAGAGCGTCAGACTCTTAATCCAAGGGTTGTTGATCCGATACTCGCCCACGCCAGCCCAGTTTGTCTGCCTCGGTGTGTCCTTGGGAAAGGCATTTAGCGCCCATTTCCTCGACATGATTTAGCGAATAATGTGTTAAATGTGGCGGTAAAAACCAACCAACCAACACATTATTTTAGTAACGGAAGAACAAGAAGTTCAATTCACGTCAGCGCTATGACTAGCTTTTTTCATTTCATTATGCCACTGATTATTATTACATAACATTTTTAACTGATCAAACTATTAGTATCAACGGTAGCTAATCTATTTATTATCAGTTACAATATACTAAATGTTGCCAAATTTGCCAAATATCAATGTAAAGAACGGTTTAACCTGTTGTCAACATTAGACTATTTAAGAAGAGGAAAATTATTAAGTTTTACAATACTCGAGGTTATCTTAAATCTCTGCAATTTATGAGTTAACTTTGAACGATCACATACATATACTTCCGTATATGATGTAACCCCTGACCTCAACCAGTCTAACTCTTTTCTTTTTTATTGTCAGTAGAACAGAATAGTGTTTAATGCATAATATGCAACCGACCCTTTGCAAAAAAATAAAAAAAATACAAAATCCATAATTGTCAAAGGTAAGCAATGGTAGAAGAAGATAAAAGAGGAAAATCAATAAAGTATTTTTCTTATCTTGCAATAAATCTTATAACTGGGAATATAAAATAATGTTTGTATCAATATTTAGGGCACACAGCAAAATTAAAGTCATTTTTGTATTTATGAATTATCATATATAGCAATAAGACAAAGGCACGTATAAACAAGAAAGAAAGAAGTAGTATGGTTTATAAACAATTCTTATAATCTATTTAAAAGTATACTTAGAAAGATAACATATTTTACATACTTGAAATTTGGATTATAGCTGGCTAGCGTTACATTAATACGAAAGTTTGAAAAATAAAGTGACGAATCACCAGAATTGAGATAACCACGCCTACTCATTACCACTACATTTTTCTGTAACATCGGGGGGACAAAAATGAAAATTGTAGTACTAAATTCGTGATTTTGTTCTCGATTGATTGTGAACATTTTACACATTTTTTGGATAAAAATAAAGAAGTTATTAAACACTGAATTGGTACATTTTATATAGTTCAATCTGTCCAGGTGTCCAACCATTAGGTACATTTTATATAGTTCAATCTGTCCAGGTGTCCAACCATTAGGCAATATAAGTCCTCTTAGATAAGCTTACAAACAACAGGTGTAATTTTGTAATGGATCGCACCTTGCCTGGCACAAGATTGGCCTGAGAAGCTTTGGAATTTTGAATAAACAACAATTGATTGACAGCTGGTGGTAGATGGGTAGAGTATGTGTATTGGTCAATTATATACTGGGGAGTTTAGTGAAGTTCAGCGAGGTTCAGTAAGCTGAAGGAATATTACTTTTCCTTGTTGATTACTAAATGCACGGACAATTATTCTAAAAAAAAGAGTATGATACAATATGTCATTAAGTACAAACATTGATTGGAATGTGTAAACAGTAACTACTGTTAGATCTAAAATATTTTTCCATGCCTAGTCTCTAGTCTTCTATTTTTATAACTTTATTTTCTGCTTCATTTTGATAACAAATAAAGTCCTATTTCATAATTTGATGACGGAACAGTTCCTTTAAATATCAGTTGTATAAATGGTTACTTTTATTTCTGGAGGAGTGAAACCTTAGAATTGCCAGCACCACTCTTTACACTTCACAAATCAACTTGCCCGTGCGTTCGTGCGTGCGATTTAAACGTACGTAGCGCAGTTTGAAAAGACAACGGACCCTTGTTTTGATTGAGCTCGACAACACTAATAATTAGCAGGAACGAATTAATCAAAATGAAAACTTATAATGGAATGAATGTACACCACTCAGAGCACACACTTTATGTAATAATTCTTGAGGAAAACATTCATATATTTATCTAGGAAAGTAAGAAGGTAAAACAAAAGTATCCCAATAGTAGCTACAGACAAAAGTATCCCAATAGTAGCTACAGACAAAAATATCCCAATAGTAGCTACAGACAAAAGTATCCCAATAGTAGCTACAGACAAAAGTATCCCAATAGTAGCTACAGACAAAGGATACCATACTAAATATGGGGATATATTTAATTTAGAAAATGATGCAAAAGAAGTTAGGAACTATGGAAACAAGTTTATAAAAATTAGATCAACGTGGACTACCCCATTAAAAATGTGAGGCTATTACCCTGCCACTCTGAAAACATAGAACAATAATCAATTAAAAATAAATTGAAGATTTACAAGTAGACCTTATGATAAACTTAACAGTAACTATTACTTACACGTGGACATAATACTTATAATATATATCATCTCCAACAAATAACAATTTTTTGGCAAAGAATGGAATTGTTGCTGCAAAAATAAAGGCAAGGCAAATGCATTTAATAAATTACATATCAGACTTTTTTTGCAACAACAATGGCAAGAGGATAAGAAAGTATTCTTCACAAATTTGAAAGAGTGTATTGAATAGATTTCCCCCTTATTTCTAGATCGCAAAATACATTCATAATGTAAGAATGGTGAAGTCTAGGAGTGACTTTCTTTAATGTCATCTACGTATCGACATACAATTATACAAAAGACGTGTTGACATTGTGAAAGATATATTGGACATGCGTATATACAGTATGTCAATTTTGCCACGGTAGTTCAGTTGGTGTGTCCTTGGGAAAGGCATGTAGTTCCCATTTCCTCGCCGTGATATATAGCCAATGATGTGTTTAAAATGCCATTAAAACCCACGACAACAACACAGTATATCAATTATAGTGTCACTTGCCATCTGAGGAAGTGCATGATGTACAATATATATATATATATATATATATATATATATATATATATATATATATATATATATAGATAGATAGATAGATAGATAGACAGACAGACAGATAAGGCAGTTTCATTCTTGACCTTTTTATTGTTCTTCTCTGCAGTTTCTTAGTTTCGAGACATTACTCTTCTGTAGTTGAGAATCTCTGTACACTGTAAAGTCTGAAAAATGTTTCCACACTTGGTCGTTAATCGTGAAAATTCCTGCCTTTCTATCTTTAAATAATAATATGTATCTTTTAAATTTTCCTTAATTTAAAATGGAAGAGAGACTAAACACAGGTACCACACTATACCATATTAATATTGAATTATAGATGCTAAAATTACGTTAGAATCCAGCGAATGTTACTTCTAAATATATAAAAATGTATTATCATTACTAAAGCATTTCCTGTATATCATAAGAAAGGGATTTATTACATATAAGGTAGGAGATTATTAAACTGTTTTAAAGCAAACAAGATTTCTAAATATGAACACTTTGTTTAAAACTATAAGAGTATCAGGCCAACAAGACAATGAAAGAATGGTGGTACATACATTCTATATACAAAGGGCGTCTTCGTTTTAAAATTGTTTTAGCCAATTACATTTATAAACATCTGTTCTTTATTGCAAGATAATAATTGGCTAACTTAACCAAAATAAAAATCAATTAAAAACATACATGGTCATCCGTTTTAATCTTCCATTTGTATACCACAATATTCTTCATTATCGCGCAATGAAATAGTGAATTGTGTTCCATCTATTTTCAAAAAGGACAGGAATACTACATGCGGCATCACTCTTCTTCTCTCTATCCAACACAAATATATGCATACAATGCACAGCTTACGCGCCATATTTCTCATAAACATGCAGAATTTATGTCGATAGCAATTTTTCCCTAAAGAAACACAGTAACGTTTGCAATCGCTTTAATAAGCAGTATAATTGTAGGGTCAAGGACTTGCGTAACAAAGTGGTATAATCTGGACAATTTCCAACTCCACGGCTGTCTGCAAAATGATAGTCAAAACTTAACGAGATGTTTTCCCACGGTCGTCTATTGAAATAACAGATTATTCATATGCTGGAAAGGCAAATGGCATGGTCGTTCTGTACTCTTAGGAATCTAATGAACACACACACACACACACACACACACACACACACACACACACACACAGAGACACACACACATATATATATATATATATATATATATATATATATATATATATATATATATATATATATATATATATACATATTCTTCTTTTCATTTCTTTTTTTCTTAAATAAACCAAGACCTCATAACACTCCATTCACCTGAATCATGTGAGACGCCTAGGAGAAATTGTAAAGTCTACTATCGAAAAAATGTTTAAAATCTTAAAAATGTAAACCTTGATGATAACTGAATGATGCAATATCCATGGGAAATGTGGTACTAAACGTTGAGTAAGTAGTAGTGTTTTACGGCACATCAGCACAAAAGTGACTATGTAGTGCCAAATAAACATTGAGACCTTTCTTTTGTTCAATTCTGGGATTCATATAACCTCTGAAAATAATATTAGAAAATCTTGGGAATGTATGTTCAAATTTAATTTACCATAAATACTTAGTCCTCAACAATAATAGCAATCTTGAATGATTATATTTACCCTCAAAGAGCCAAAAGCATAAATAATAAAAGGTGCGTCAATCACCGCTTCAAATGATGTCATTGGTTGTTTTTTTAACGGCATTTTTATATCAATTAACAGTTTCTGTTTGGCTGAATATCAATGTTGATTTATTACTAAAATTCTGGATAAAATCCTTGCACGTGCTGCATATCTCACCCGGAACGTTTTGCTGATCAATTGACTTTCATCATCAAGGTCAACATATGGACCAAGTAAGTTTCTCTTAATGCTGATATCGTCCTCTTCTGCTCTCATGATTTGCTGTACTGTCACTGATGTAGATGCAAACTGTACTGATTATGTGACCTTGAACATTTCTGAGGAAATTTTTATATAATTTGCATATAGCAAAATAAGAATCATCTGTGCCATTTAATCTTCCTAGTAGACTAAATATAAGTAGTAAATGGGGGCACTGGTGGACTAAGTGCACTTTGGCAGGATGGGCAAAGTCCACTCTCCGGCCATCTTGGATTGGGCCACTCTGGAGGGAATGGGAAATTTAATACTAAAATACGTCCATAGAATTACAATATGATGGCAGTGTTGAGGAAAGGGAATTCAATATTCAAAACGTCCATAGGTTTAACATTTAGAGTCGATAAGGGAAACTAGCACACTTAATGATATTCCAATAGAAGATCTAGTAACCCTGATAATACGAGTGAAGTTCATAGATTTAACATGATAATACGAGTGAAGTTCATAGATTTAACATGAGAATGGCATGTGACGTTTTAAATTCAAAATGGCGTTCGGCGTCCGGCGTCCATATTCCCCCCCCCCCCCCGTGATTCCATAGCAAAAATGTGAAAAGTTTGCACTTAAAATATTACAAAAAAAACATTGCAAAATTGAAAAAGAAATACCTCAACAGTATACTGAAAATGAAAAAATTAACAAATCACAAAACTCAAATTTTAAAAAAATTACAAATTTTAAAAAATGACTAAAATTTGAATAAAAACAAAAGAAGAAAAAAAAAAGCAAACAATTTACAAAACATTTAATAACAAATAAATGTATAAAAATATCAAATTTAAAACCAGAACAAATTATTAAAATAATTCAACACGTGCAACAATCGAGCGACGAATTTGACATTTCCGATGGAAAAAAACATTATTCATATGACTCACGTTTCACTTCAGCCAGGCAGCGGACGATGCATAGACTTATATTTGTGTATCAAATCACCACGATGAAAACAAGTATCGTGAAGATCGACAACGAGCAAGATAACACCTGTACGCTATAGTGGTGACTAGAGCTCATGCAGTGTAAACAGATACACAGGAATGGAAGCGATTATGGGCGAGCATTATAAAATCTCACGAATCCATACAATGGCGAGAAGCAGAGACCCTTTTGGATTTCAAAAGAGACCATATGGACTTCATGAAATGCAGAAAATTCAACAGGTGTTAGCCCTTCACTATATGTTGAAAGTTTACCCCCAAATGATGCTTGGAGATCTCCTGTTTCGAGGACCTAATTTTCCAGATGTAAAATATATTCCAGTCTATCATTATCAAGATCATTGTGACGCCATTACCGATATCAAAGGATTTCTTGGATACAGTTACTTTTGCGACAAATGTGACAAAGGATTTAACGATCGGGAGCAACATGTTCGTTGTGGAGGGAGATGTCGTGGTTGTTTAGAGTCAAGTCCTTGTGTTCCTCCAGAAAAAGAAATGATTCGATGTTGCACCTGTGGACCGGCGTTTTTGTGAGTCCAGCGTATTACGACCGACATCAAATTATTCAATTCCCACAGAAGAAAAGTGCTTGTGAATTATTGGAAGTGTCCAAAATGTGGACAGAATGTTCGTATAAATTCGAAGATTGTTCATATTTGTCAAGGAAAGAAACGATGTTTGTCATTACATCGTCGATTTGCATCGTCAGTGTTACATTCAGCGATGTGTCAACAAACGAGACAAATTATTAGATCACAAGAACAATAACAACAACAACAACAAGAAACGGGACTATCGCGTGGACTTTTTCTTTTTGTTCTTTGAATATTCCCAAAATATAGGTATTCAGATTCCTAAATTTTGTGCTCCAAGATGACTGCGTCGGACAGGAGACCGATTGTTAACGTAACTCTCATCAATATGCTACAGTGATCGCTCGCAATTTCTCAAAGTACGACGGCCATTTCTTTAAAAAACAGTTTTCATAAAAAGGAACCGAATTTCCGCAAGTGACGACGTTGTTGTGAAAAATCACGATAGTTATTCCTCGAGCACGAAGGTATCGATCCATTGAATGAAGCTTCTACCATTGCCAAAGCTTGTGGATTGGTGTACAGATAGATTTGTATGCCCGAGAACATCTTAGCTATTATACCACCTCAAATGTATCTATCACTGAGCTGTTTGTATTCGGCCATGCTTTGCATTGATTACATTATTTGTACCAAACTTAAGATAAGCAGATGCAACATGCCAGAAATGGTGAAGAAAATAAAATCGGTCCTTACTCCGCAAATGTTTACAATTTCGAAAACCTACAGATTGTGTACGAATTTTATGGATGTCTATGGTACCGATGTTACATGTGTTATCCTGACCGGTAACCTAAACATCCGTACAGAGGTTTGACCATGGAAGCTCTGTTCGAAAAAACGCACCACCCACGCCAGAGTTGGAAGTTCAAGGATACCACGTGGTGGAAATGTGGGAACACGACTACGATCGACTTTTAAATACAGACAGCGAACCTTTGTATCCTCGCGACAGTTTGCTTTGATGACGAACGAATTCTACAGGCTTGTTGTACGAGGAAAATGAATCTCAAGGAGAACAAATAAAATGTATCGACATGTGTTCTTTGTACCCTTGGGTCTGTAAATGTGCTCGATTTACAACAGGTCACCCTGAAACTTTGACAGAGAACATCGACGTCAAACACTTTCGCCAGTTCGAAGGTCAAATCAAACGTAAAGTTCTTCAACCAACGCATATGAACCATACCGTGTTACCTCATCATTGCAACGGAAAACTGATGCTTCCAATATATCGTAGTGTGCCGAGACGTGCAATCAACACGAACCCTATTGTCACGATGACCGAGAGCGCGCATTGACAAGAACGTGGGTGAGTGTGGGTGTGTTTCATGCTCTCAATCGTGGATACCAATTGTTAAAAGTATACGAAATTTGGCACTTTTGCAAATCAATAACAATACCAGTAGGACGACGGCTTGATTATAGTGAATTTTTTCGGATATATCAACGAAGGCATCGGATTGGAACACGTGGAACTAAACAAAAGACAATTAGCTGTTTGCTAAAGTAATGCTCAGTTGCTTGTTGAAAGAAAAAAAAACTCGTTCAACGCTAGGATGCCCTAGACAGAATACTTGGTGGATCCAAGTCAGTGCTTTCAAGAAGATCGACGACTCAAGACTCAAGAAAACTCATCAAACACGTCGAAATCATACGTGATGATTTGATCCTGGTGAATTACGAAGAGATCATCAGGTTTGTTCAACCCAACTAGTTTACCAACGTGATAATTGCTGCATATTTGACATCCAACGCCCGTTTAAAATTGTACTTGGTTTTGAAACCTTTAAGTGGCTGCATCCTTCACTTTTGACGCAGATATCTTATGTACATCAATCGACCTGCGTGTTACCCGCCTCACAAAGACGACAAATGTTTAGGAATGTAGAGTTCTGCTAGTGGCACACCCAAAAAACACGGATACCAGTACCGAGATAAGAAATGATAACTTTATTCCAAATGCAAAGTGAAAGGGCTGATACTGAGCTATCGTTCCAGTCATGTTGTGAGCTATGACGTTTTAGCAATGAAGTCATAAAAGGATAAGGCCTTTCGCGTCAAAAAAGGTAGAGTTTCAAGGAAGTAAGATTGCTTTTAGCGGAAATGTCCGTCCAGGAAGATGAATTCTACACATAAAATATATGGTGTACCCTGTCAAAAGTTGAATGAAGTCGAGTGTGATGTCCTGCAACAAGAGTGATGTTGTTCCCTGCGACCAGAATAATGCACGGTATCGCTCCACTATAAAAAGTGACGCCGTCCACTTGCCAATCTACAGATGTCATCCCCTCGGTTGCAAGCCACTCTTTACACCACAAGCTCATCGAGATTCACGAATGAAATAATATACGTTTCATATGGCTTTGCCTGGCTATTGTGACTTTGCCAGTCGATGCAGTACGTTCAAAGGGAAATGGGCAAGCTATCTGGAAGGACCCATTTCCTAATCTTTACCTAGCGTATGATTTGTATACTTGGGTCAAGGAGACCAAGGACAGCGTTTCAGCTGTGGTGTGAAGCTCAACGAATGGGATTATAAAGATAGGGCTTACATTGAACATGGTCTTCGGTCTGTCACTGCCTTCCCTTGGTGGTTCCAGATTATTATCCCCATGGATACTTTAGAAAAGAAAATTCATAGTTTTTCTTGGAGGTGCGATTTTGTACATATTCAAGTAAAATTCAAAATCAAAATATATAAATATATCCTAGATTTTTAAACTATTGCTATTTTAATAGTACAAGAAGACTTGTTCTCCGGAAAAACTATGACAAACACAAATCTCTACGTGGGTATAAGGATCGCGATGTCACAACTTCTGCATGTATTGTTGCACCGAATTCCATGGGAGGAAGACAATGAAACAATTAAAGACTTAGACTATTACCAAATGCTTTTAGAAGAACACATTTCAAAAGACGACTTTGAATTTAGGACGACGTGTCTTATTTGTGTTAGTAGATGTATTTATTGGATTTCGTTTAACTGAGGATTTCCTTTGGCACATTTATCACCATTTCATGAAAATACATGATTGTAGTGACGACAACATCTTTGTTCACGAGAAAATCATTCTGTGGAGAGTAATGGGATGAGTGATGAATACCAATCTACACCTGTGGGAAGAAGAGATCTATCGCACTTTGCGCAGAATTCATACTTAAGAAGAATTGTGTGACGCTAGTGATGTCCAGCAACAGACTTACACTGGAAGGATGTACGTGACTGACAAAGTCTAAAATTCGATGCTAGGAGACGAGAGGTTGCTCACGATGCAAAGTGGTGAGTGAATGTTTACACCGTGATCCATCATGACAACGACAAAAACCCAGATGAATTTGTTCAGTAACTGATCCCAAGAAAACAGAAAAGAACTTTTTTGAAATAGATGTGAAATGGTGTTTCTTGTATTATCTCAATTGAGAAATTAAAACTTTTGTTTCTGTATGAAATATCCTGTGTCCACTATTTTATTCTCAGAATTCCAAAACAACCCAAGTCATGGCTGCATCCACCAGTCTCAAAGTGATTGGCAAAAGGTTATATACTCAAAGTTGGTAGGCACTGTATCTTCGTCATGTCTTTAACATGATTATTGCAGGACCTAGCGATTCTGGAAAAACCGAATTTGTCAAACGTTTCACAGAACACCAATAACTTTTGTTTGATCATCCTCCACAACGCATCGTGTGGTGTGACAAAGCGTGACAATCGGCTTACTCGTTACTTAAATAGAGTCAAGGCGAACTCATTTCGTTTGTAGTCAAACACATCTCGTCATCTTCGATGATATGCTAGGGGAAAATAAAAATAAAAACCTTTGGTTTACACGAAAACGATTTTAATATTTACAGTATTCAAAATTTATTTGAACAAAGCAAAGCAGTCGTGCCATCGGTCTCAATGCTCATTATGTAGTGTTGTTTAAAAGTTCTAGAGATAAATCTCAAGTCTTTATGTTGGCTAAACAATTAGGATCACCATGGCTGAATAATGCCTATGACGATGTCACACGCTTGCCACACGCGTATTTACTGAACAATTTAAAACCTACCAACCCAGATTATTTTAGAGTTTGTACCAATTTGTTTTACGATTGGAGTCACGAGGGTGGTCCAGTGATTTACACGTCGTCTTACTCGTTTTCGTGATCCATGTTAAAGAAGTATAAAAACTGCATTCGTTCCCACCGGCCCTGATGTTATTCAACATGACCTCATTCCAATATCTTTGTCCTGGTAGACTATTTCGTGCACTGTATGCCATCATGCGCACGTGCATTCCCGTTTGTTTAAAGCAAGTCGCAAAGAAGTATTGTGATAGCTTTCTTTAACAGCTCGTCAGTTACTACAAGCAGTCATTCACATTCCTCATCAAGCGCAAAATTTTTCCGAAAAGCATAAAGAAGCTTTGACACAACTCGCCGATACAAAATCGATACACAAATCAAGCAACAAATTATGTTGAAACCGGGTGGAAGTGGATTTCTAGAAGGAGTGATTATTCGTTCGCTTCTACACTGGTATCTCAATACTGTAGCCAAGGTCAAAAAAGCAAAAACGAAACCAAAACCCAAAAGAGAGAGAGAGAGAGACGAATAAGAGAGTTGCAGTTAGTTCACACACAAAATCATTTCCCAAGAAGAACAATATAAAGACTTCGTCTACGCCCGAAGAAATAGAGGTACTGTCGCTAGAACGCGCAGGTACTCACGGAAACGTCGACCTATAGTCACGTCGACATACCCTGCAGTCTCTTCTTATCCTCCGCTATTGATTGTGCCAGCAAAACCTGATTTAAGACAAGTGTTTCCGATCTGTTGAAGACACCTCACACATGTACACCCTTCTCTAAAATGACTCCTACTCTTCCTCCTCCTACGTTTTCTTCTGCTGCTCTGGATGCTGATGATGCCAGAGATGTAGCAGAGCTGAAGTAAAAAGCACAAGACAGAAAAAAGATGTTACAAAGTTCATCGGATTTGTCCAAGCAAGAACTCACTTGATTCAGTCCGTTGACAACACTTTCGTTGTTTTTGCCGTCCAGGGTCCAAAGTCAAGTTGGTTTGAAGTCCAGGAAACCAGGAACACGACTGTCTGTATAATAGAATAAGTCTGGACAGGGGTGACCTCAGTTGTCTGCACAAGATGTCGTTTCCAGGAGTTCAGAGCAGCAGAATCGTCGTCAAAAGATTCATCAGAACAAGGGAAAAATACCATCCTTCCTGGTTAAGCAAATTATTGGGATGTATTACTGGTGCTCATCAAAACGAATGCACCAATGTCAAAAGAGATCATTCAAAAGACTTCATTCGATATGTAAATGCTGCTTGAACATATTGAAATGACCCTTACCCTTGACGAATACTCAGAAACAGCGACGAGGACGACATCTTCACATTCTTCGCCACGTGTTGAAAAAGAAAATTATGGTCGGCTAAATGAAAACTGTGCTGGTATAACGAGGAGGATTTCTTCCGATGCTGACAGCTCCATTGTTAGCCAAATTTCTCCGCCCCCATGTTAGGAGAGATAGCTCTTGTAGGAGGAGTGTTGATGTGTAAATACAATGAACGGTGCCTTCTGGAAGGACATACATACTTCACATTATAGAAGGACGAAAATTGACCCTAGTCCCTTAGAAACAGTGGATGGAACTCCAGCGTTGGTACGTGCATCGGATACCTCACTTAACACCCAATCCTAATCGTACAGAGGGGGCAAACTTCCAAGAAGAGTTACAATCGTTGATGGCTTGAACAGACTTGTCAAAAACGGAAACGTCGCAACGGTATGGACAATTATTGCAACGTCTTCTGCTGTTTCACCAGAAAGCTTCAGACGTGACAGCCGTACCTACTCTTAGAGACTTCAAAAATTTGATGAAGATCGAAGAAAAAGAAAGAAAAAACAGCAACTACAAAGGTGACGGCAGCCACTGCCACAGCTATCGAAGAGAAAAAGAGAGGAGAAGAGTTAGAAGATTTTCAAACCCTATCTACTAAAATACCTGTACTCAAAAGTGTTGCAGCAATGTGGAAAACTTCACCCTCATCAATTCGACAAGAAATCAAAAGCCTGTGTCGAATAAATGACGTCGATGCCCTCTCTAGCAGAAGAAAAAAGATCAATTCCATCTGGATTCATGCAATCGAGGTTACAGATATTTGTTTTGTGCGATTGACGTGAATCGGCTAGGGTGGTCGCTCTGACTTCCCAAACAGGTTAGGAGTTAGTGCAAGCTTTGAAATTTCTTTTTAAACGAACTGGTCTACACCATCTGCGATGGAAAACAGACAAAAGCACTGAATTTATCCACCAACAATTTAAAAACTAATTGGAAAAACTACACAGTCATTTCTTCACCACTGAAACTCCTTAAATCAAAGCCAGTGTCGTAGAACGTTTTCGAAAAACCTTGAAAGAACGTATGTGGAAATATTTTACACATCAACATGTTTGATATGACTAGACACGTTAGTGGACGTCACACGCCTGTCTATAAATTGGAAGATATGAACGGAGAAACTTTGAAGGGAACCATTTACTTGCCCCAGTTACAACAAGAGACCAAGAAAGAGGACGTGTACGATATCGAAAGCA
Source organism: Margaritifera margaritifera (assembly GCA_029931535.1). NCBI lineage: Eukaryota > Metazoa > Mollusca > Bivalvia > Unionida > Margaritiferidae > Margaritifera > Margaritifera margaritifera. Next base: position 606,107 of record JAQPZY010001215.1, on the reverse strand, counting down.
TTCTCAATAAAATAATACCCAAAGTGGGAACGCGTCACACTTGGAAGGTTATCCACCCAGTTTTGATTCTTGGACTGCAGCTTTGGAACTTAACAAGTATAAAAAGAAGCAGTAGTCATAAACCTTCCGTTAAATACTCTGTCGCCTTCTTCTACTTATTCACTCTTGGAGCTACAAGAGTCAACGTGGTGTGGAGAACGTGTCCCTGAAAATGAAATTATCTTTCTCTGTCAGATATTCGTAGTGCATTGTGTTAGTGGAGCGGCCATCGGAAACTTGAGTTTGCAACAAGGGTATAAGCAACTGTGGACTCTTTTACTCAGCAGTTTTATTGACTATCTTCTTCTCAATCCATCCTTAAAATATACAGACAGTAGCAGCATCGGTTGTCACGCAAACTCCAACAACCAATCAAGTCACAGCACCCCTTTGGAACCGTAGGAAAATCATTCGCCTTTGACATTGGGTGACTCTTCGAGAAACTAGAACGATCGAACTATGAATAATCAATTTGCTGGACTTTACCTAGTGACATTGTTCTGGATGTGTTTCCCAACAACACTTGTGTTGTTTCACGGCAAAATTACGTCAATCTATACAACTGGACCACTAAGCTCATTGTCAATGGGTTTTGGTAAACATCATTCATCCGACTCAAGTCTTGAACATCATCAGAGATCAAACCAGTATCGTCCTAGAAATACTAAACAAATAAGTGCAAGAATAATTGGACAAAATGATGCTGGCTTTTACGAAAAAATAAAGATACCAGCGCCAGGCAATACCCAATTGAATATTTTTACGATTCTTGGTCTTAAAATAATGTAACAGAAAGAAAGTAAAACCAACAATGTAAAATAAAATCAACAAGCAATTTATTTCTAGACAATTCAAGTGAAAATTCAAAAGACACTTACAATAATGTGAATTAAAGTCCAAATAATACAATAATCCTAAGAGTCCTGATCACAAGTCCTAAATATAGAATATTCCGAATGAATTTCTATAGTTTTTGAATGTCCTGATGTGCCAATAGTCTCGAATGTCATGATGTGTCAGTATTTTGAATGTCCTGATATGCCTGAATGATGTAATCCAGAATATCGTTGAACGAATTCGCAAAAACCACAAAGTCAAGTATTGATCCAAAATGAGAATGAGCATTTTTTGTAATTCCAATGAACATTTCAAATAAATAATTCCTCTCTCTGAATTTGCTCTGATTTTCACAACTGTAACATCTGATTACTAAAATAAGTTCCTTAATAGATTGATCTTTATAACATGAAGTTTAGTACAGGAATGAAATCTTGTTTACCAAATACTCTATAAATATAAAGACAAGTCACCTGACAGAATATTCTAGAATATGAGTAACTGCTGGAAAATTACTGTGCATACCTGGCTTTTCTTACACCAACACATGGAAAGTTCCGATCCAAATACTAAATGCTATGTAAACAAGACTAACCTTGAAATCAATGCAGTAAATATGTTATTTACAAAATGACCACTAAGTACAACTTACTTCATGGACACATATTATAAATTTAATATACATAACAATATCTATGGGATGAGAATTCTTGAAAGATATTATTTTAATGGTCGATATCTCGTCGATGTGATTTCAGCTATCTTCAATGATCAGTTTGGCAAGGTACTCGAGAAAACCAACAGACATTTGCTGATCGAATACCATACGCCCTCTTATTGTCTAAAATGAATTTTTCTAACTCAAAAGATTCTTCAAGTATTTTCGATACACTATTGAAATGATCGAAGGACTCAAATTAATGTTTGTGTACTCCGATATCGTCGAGTACAATGTGGTGGAAAACACACCCGCTCCATTGCTGAGATTTATTCCTTTTAAAGTGGATTATGCAATAGCTGCTTACGATGAAGGGGGAAACACCTATATCGTACATCGAGAATTTTGTGAATCCCCATTATCTTCTTGTCATTAAGTCGTATTTTGACAGTGTGAATATTGGTATTAAAGGATATCTTGGACAAAATATTATGTTCTCGAAAGGGAAATCACCGTGAAACCATACTTTCGAAAGGGATTTTCGACTGAGTTGTAACTCGTGTATCCCGTGTACCAAGGAGTAGCTCGACAACGAGGACATGGTTTAGCGGGTATGTACTCATCACTTTATCGTACTGTGGCACCCGTCTTGAAACCATTCGTTAACCAAGGACTCCATACTTTAAAAAATGCTGCCCTGATGCAATGAAAAGAATTTATCCAACACGTGTTAAACGACAAACAGAATTCCAAACAAGTGTTGCTGAATGCAAGAAAAAATGTGTTGATCCAGGCAGGAAAAAAGCTTTTTAGATCCCGAGAAACACCTATATATTCACTTCACACTCCTAACAAACCGGTCGATTCATCTTCCACGCAGCAGCAGAGACAAAGTAGAAAGCGACGTAGAAAGCCATTAAAACCCTTCAGACAAGGCAAGGATAAGAAGAGAAGAAGTCCCGTCAGAGACCTGGACGTTTTTGATTACGTAAAAAAGATATGATGCACCGAGATTCTTGCGAATGTTATAAGAGATAACTGGATCTGTCTGCCATTCCACCTACGATGATGACGATGCAAGAATTCTAGTGTACAGAATTCCATCCCGTGTCGTCTATTACGACTTTAAACCTCATCGAGTTGGCAAACCGAAGGCCACATCGATATGAATAACAGTTACCTGTACCCCAAAATGAAAGTCATCAAAACCGACAATACGAATCCAGGTAACGACGCTAGACTAGCTCACGTCAACAATTTCATGCATTCTTTGTTCAGCGAAGTTATTTGTACCTGAGCAATACAACTCGTTAGAAAGAGCGTGGACATATACTCTTACCGAGCTTACCTAGAGAATCTTCTGACATACAAAAGCAGAAAGCCAAGACGACACATTTAGATGGTTGTGTGGTGTGGAAACCCGACACGTTGGGCAAATTCAGCGACACAGCCTTGATTGCTGACGATGACGCAGATCACAATGTAGGATCGACAAAAGAATATCAAACAAGGTCGTAGTTTTTTAAGTTGATGGATCGTTTACACTTGGATACGCGGTTGCAAGACAGGTATTTGTTGAACTGAGTGGATGAACATCTGAGACTGAATCGAAGTAGCACCGATAACGAGTACAAAACCAACATTGAAGAAGTCAGGCTGTATGTGCAACGTGTTGAAGTCTTACCTAAAGTAGGAAACAACATCACCTGTGTTTTTTTTATTTTACCCCAGACCGAGGCAGTGACTATGGACATTTCCACCATATAAAATCAGGACAACTCCGTGTGGAACTTCAGTTTGCAATAGCCCTCGAGAACACGTTTAACGTGGTCTTGTTTTCAGAATTTGACAATACCCTTGAATCAACAGTCTGCGAGTAGTGATCCTAGACTATTAACGGTTTGACTGATAGAACACGAAGCGATGGACATAGACGATCAAGAACAGGAACCGCAGAAGTTACATATACAAATTCAAAGTGGTTGAGAAGATGAAAAAGAAAACAGTAGTGGCAAGATGGCCAGAATAAGAGCAACACTTAGTATCCTATTTTGCTAACCATTTTGGCTAAGGGAATCACGCACGTGACTAGAGAACATTGGTATGGTTGTCAAATCGATCATCTTTGTTTAGTATTACACAACAAATGTTTAATGATGTGTCAAGAACAATTTTTTTTTTTTTTAAAGTGCGAATGCGCAAATGTTTTAAAACATTTCCTTCTGGCTTTAGTAAGCATGCGCAAACGTTCAAATGTTAAACCTATTGACGTTTTAAACATTAAACTTCCATAACCACCATACCGACATCTTTCAAAATGGCCGCCTAATGTTAAATTCCCATAACCGCCATACCGATATTTTGACCGCTATACCAACTCCAATAACCACTGTTACGACTCTATGGTCTAAGAAAAATGTAACAGAAAGAAAGTGAAACCAACATTGTATGTAAAATCAACAAACAATTTATTGGTAGACAATGAAATGAAAATTCAAAAGACGCTTACAGTAACGTTAATTAAAATCCAAATAATCCAATAATCCTAAGTGTCCTAATCACAAGTCCTAAATATAGAAATTATAAAATGTTCCGAATGAATGAATGTTCCGAGTGAATGAATGTTGCGAGTGAATGAATGTTGCGAATGAATGAATCTTCCTAATGAACGAATGTTCCGAATGAATGAATGTTTCAAATGAATGGGTAGTCTGGAATGTCCTGATGTACCCCAATAATGTAATCCAGATATTCTTTGAAAATGTCCACAGGTATCCAAAAAGTCATATATTTAAATCCAAAGGTTAATGAGCACTTTAGGTATCTCCAATGAATGTTCAAATAAATAATTCCTTTCGAATTATGTATACAGCGGTACAGCATTACAGCAAGACGAGATTACAAGATTACAGCACAACTATGATTCCAAACAATCTGATGATTCCAAAGGCTGATCATAAAAAAACATGAATGTTTTTAATACAGGATTTAAAATTGGAATATTATAATGCGTATATCAAGTTCTTATATACTCTTTGCAAATGGCCTATTTCACAACAGGAAACGTATAATATTACGACAGAGAATGCAATACTAAATGCGTCTTTCTAATGGAGATTTCCTCAAGAAATGGCCAACAACTCTGACCTTGGACTCAAATGTAGTCAACATGTTGTTTATAAAATGAATAAAGTACAACTTAACCAAACTTAAAGTGCGACTTACTATTTGACACAATTTGAAAGTACAGTCATAGACCAAAAGTTTAGGCACTCATTACTATAGATTCTATGTACATAACACCACTAAAATATTTACTGTGAAAGTTAGAAAAATGATAAGTTATAACATATTGCAATGAAAGAAATAACAATTAAGGAAGGCAGAAGAATATCATTTACTCTTTCTTCATATGAAGCCCCCCCCCCCCAAGAAAAAAAAGACAACATGCATCACCTCTCTTTTTTTCCAAAAGTAAGATCACGTGTTTTATTAACTGTTCCATGTCAGATATGCCTTTGCCTTTCGCATTTTATGCATTGGTTTTCCTGAATTGTCTAGCTTAAACAAGGTGCATGTAATTTCATCATTACCTAGAAGCGGGGGGGGGGGGGGATTGTCGAGAAAGAGATATGCATATCCCCATCAAATAACTAAATGAACTCGATGATCGGACTGCTGTCTAAATTTACGGAATCAGACATTCATATTAGAAATAAACAAACATTAATTCATCCATCCATATATGTATCTACCCATCTATCCACACAGGTATATAGACACACACACACACACACACACACACACACACACACACACACACACATATATATATATATATATATATATATATATATATATATATATATATATATATATATATATCCACACATCCATCGATCTATCACTCCATTCATTCATCCATCCAATCATTCAATCAAATATGCATACATACATACATACACACATATATAGAGAGAGACAGACAGACGTGTACGTACATCAATGACATCGTACTTCAATGTAATTGTACTTGGTATATCTCGAAGCAGTCAATTTTCACAGACTAAGTGACTCGAACATACGGTCGTCAACTTTTCTCTAGATCTTCCTAGGGTTCAGTAAGTGCACGAGATAACGACAAAATTACACGAATAAGATCATATCGCTAGATACAAATTTCCTGTGATTCAAGGTGCAGCTCTCCTCACCACTGCCTCTCATTTCTTTACGAACTCACGCCTCTGAGTGCCAAAAATTACTTTTTTTCACGTCGTTAGTAAAGGATAGACGATATATCAAAATAGCCCTGGCACTTGCCGTATATTTCTGACGTTGCAGTTTCGATAAACGTTGCTATAATTAACAAGGGTTGGTGGTCTTACATGTAAGGGTCAATTGTTTTCTGTAAATATTTTTCTTTCAAATCCAACATCGGTAACTTGAAATTTTATTACTTTGCGTAATTACATTTTGTTCTTGTTGTTGTTGTTGTTGTTTTTTTGGTTTTTTTAAGGTGTTAGCCTAATTTATTTTAGCCAGAATCGATATAAAATGATGTTGAAATGAATAACTCCATCTATATCAAATGATGTTGAAATTAATAACTCCATTATCTGGTATCAAAGCTTTGCCTGCCATAATAATTCACATTTATCTTTGACATAATTTTCATTCCAATGATGTGAATTATAAAAATTAATCGTTATCTTATTTGTGTACAGGACCTTGAAGGGTTTCTTGCGAAGTTTTCAAAATTTCGCGTCTTACTTCATATCTAACGTAAAGATTTATTTACAACCCAACCCCCTCACCCCCCCCCCCACCCCCGTGCCTACTTGCACCTACTATCGGCGCGATAAGAGCAGTTCTAATTCATGCAATCGCTCGATGCCTGAATATTAATGAGCCGCCTGGTCACCTGATGCACTGATATCAGAGGAGGGACTTTGGAGTACAATACAATACAATACAATACAATGTTTATTCCACTCAGGTCACGAATGTGACAAATGAGGAGTACAAAGTAAATCAAAAGTAGATAAACATGCGCGTAACATTGACATCAATTTTTTACATTGGACTAATGATGTAGTTACAATCATAGTATATTAAATAAGGTGTTCTAGACAATATAATTAGATGGTTGTTACAACAGTATTCGTCGGGTAATAAAAAGCTTTAAAAATCATGCCATTTTTTGGGGTTTAAAATTTACATATTACTCAGGGCATTCTTGTTTTATATTTGAGCTGTTATATGAAAGAAGATATACTCATATACACTGCACACACACTTTCGTGTAACGTTTTTGTAATAAACATTTTAAATGTTCGAATTTATCAAAATAATCTGATCGCCTAGGAATCTAGAAATATCAATTCCGATTTCATTACTGAGGTAGGTGATACTGATGTGTAGGTACAATGTATTTTATGTAAAAGGGATGTGGTAACTGTAAAGTACACCACGCTGAGTGTGATAATTCTAACTGTAAATTACACCACGCTGAGTGTGATAATTCTAACTGTAAAGTACACCACGCTGAGTGTGATAATTCTAACTGTAAAGTACACCACGCTGAGTGTGATAATTCTAACTGTAAATTACACCACGCTGAGTGTGATAATTCTAACTGTAAATTACACCACGCTGAGTGTGATAATTCTAACTGTAAATTACACCACGCTGAGTGTGATAATTCTAACTCTTTATCATTTAAACATTTGAATCATATCTATTGTAATGTTTGTGGCATGATTAACGCAACAATTTCCAGTTTTGCTGTGAAATTTCCTTATTCTTCTACAACACAAATAATAATAATAATAATAATAATAATAATAATAGTTAAAATTATGTTGCAACGGCTATTATTATCCGTATTATTATTATCATCATCATCATCACCACCACCACAATACTACTACTACTACTAATAATAATAATAATAGTTACAATTATGTCCCAAAGGATATTATTATCTTTATTTTTATTATCATCACCACCACAATAATAATAATAATAATAATAATAATAATAATAATAATAATAATAATAATAATAATAATAATAATAATAATAATAATAATAATAGTAATAATAATAATAAAAATTGTGTCGCAAAGGATATTATTATCTTTATTATTATTATCATCATCACTACCACCATCATGTACGATTTTCATAGTTTATAGCTTATACCAAGCTCTTTATATTATTAGTGCTTTTCACGCAAAGCTTGCCTTTGAGTAAGCTTACATGTTCTTGAAGGTTTTTTTTTTCGTTGCCTCAATATAATATTAAATCTGGGTCTTTTCTGAAAAAGCTGTAAAAAACCTTTAATACATACCTAAACTCTTTCTTTTTATCTCAAAGATTAAATATTACCTTAATTATTTTGTTCTGGTTAGAAATGCGAATCATATTTGCACTAATGCCATCAGGACACGGGGGCAAATAGGATTTTAATCAGAATAAATTGGTCACTCGGATTAAAATGTCCCAATGCATCCGCGGTGGTTCAGTGTTTAGCGTACCGGACTCGAGGTTTCAAATCCTATCATAGGATCAGCCCGGGTCGCCAACTGTGGAGTGTTCATTGGCAAGGTACTTGCCACGGCACTAATGAATCTACTTGTGTTGTTGTGCTGTAAAACACCAAACCAAACCTAAAGAATCGACTTGTGTTGTTGTGTTGTAAAACACCAAACCAAACCTAAAGAATCGACTTGTGTTGCTGTGTTGTAAAACACCAAGCCAAACCTAAAGAATCGACAACCGTCATTGTAATGAAAGCTGGCAGTGTAAATCTAAGAAGGTCAATAAAAAGTAACAAAATATTTTCGAGTATAAGGATGAAGTAGGAAGTTGCTTTCAAAAGGTAAAAGCAAGTAAAAAATAAGTGAGGCAAGTTTTCCAGTGATTTAACTGTTGAGACCTTGGTTTCTGTTGAGCGGGAATAGTATTTCCATATAAAATTATGTATGACAGCAAAGTTACAGCATTACATACTGGTACTGTGACAGCAAAGCTACAGCATTACATACTGGTACTGGAGATTACACGTTACAGCATTACATAATGGTACTGGAGATTACACGTTACAGCATTACATACTGGTACGGGAGATTACACGTTACAGCATTACATACTGCAACTGGAGATTACACGAAGAGAAAATTACTTCATTAATTACATTTGGTTCTAACCCTGGTTACTGCATAATGCATTCTCACATCTGTACCACTGCAGGTCGTGCGAAGCGGACCATCGCCTCTGACATCACACGCTCTCAATTTCCAAGTGGATACGGAAAATACTGACACAGAACGCACCTGTTATTCATGCCTGCCCGATTTTCGGGAAAACAAGCAGAGTTTCGATGCTTGTTTTTTTTTTTTTTTTTTTTTTGCAGTTGGTTTTACGGCTTTTCGTATTTGAAATGCTATAGCAAGCATGAAATGTAAAAACAAGAAAAAAAAAGAAAGGTCGCAAGAAACCCTTTAAATATTAGTAGTAATGGGTGTATACTGGTGGTCATACGGAAATTAACATTAGCCTACATTATAGGACTCTTGGGGTTACAATGTTTGTAGGGTCAAACATACTGTCTCCAATACAACCTACAATCCAGACACTGTTTTTTATTACAATCCAACACCCACCCACCCTACCATCCAACGAAAAGGGTAGGAGTGTTAATACACACATTATACTTACATACATACAAACATACTACTACACAAGAGGTTGGTAGGACGTAAAAGAAGAGGGATGAAATAGACACACACTCTCACACAAACATACTATACTATCACACAGGGGTAGGTGTGTTTATATATACACTACTATACCCTCACACATACAAACACAAGAGTAGGGGTATTGGGTTTTAAGTTTTAGTTGTCAACATAGACATACACAAAACATACACAAACACACAAGCCAAATTGGCAATTGATAAGTACTCTCTTTTCTAGAGATCTGGGTTGCCCTGAAAAGGACCGTTGGGTTTCTTCCACTCCTCTTCCTCGGCAGTGGTCGCCTCTCCAGGGTCATGCACTCAGTGGCGGCGCAAGGTTCGAGACGCCTGGGGGCAATGTTCTTTAGTGGCGCCCCTTCTTTGCCACAGAGAACGGTTTTTATGCCAGTTGCCAACCTCCATCCTACCCCCCCCCCCCGATCTAAACCCCCGTTACAGCTGCAAAAATAAAAAAGGTCCCGACGGCGCCCCCTCGCCCGGCGCTTGGGGGGAATTGCCCCCCCCCCTCCTCAACCCTACCCCCCTCGTTTACGATCCCTAAACTAGACTCATTGGTCTCCATCTCACAGTCCTCTGTTTCGGGAATCAGAGGTTGTTATTGTTGTTGTTGCTGCTGCTGCCGTGGTTGGTCCTCATCCGGGATCCAAACAGTATAGCCTCGCTGGCGCATTTTATCCTGCACCCTCATCCAATTTTGGCTGAAGCGCTGGAATTGCTTCTCCCTTCTCTCCTGCTCCTTGACCTTCTTTTCCCTGCCCAGGCTGCCTTGATTTTCACTACTTCTTTATCCATCACCTCTCTAACGAACTCTTTGGCGATTCTTTGAGAGGTGATTTCCCTCTTCAAGTGCCTCTTGTGGGGGTAACGTTCCATCTCCTCCACCCGACCCAGGAGGTGCTGTACTCTTTCCATCACAGGATCGATGATGAATGGCAAGACTGATGATGATGACCTTACATTAAGGACTTGTGAGGCCATTCGGACGTCGAGTTAATTTCCGCACAGCGTACTATTTAATTACTCGTCAAATGGGTGCAAGGCTTTAACGTATGCACAGCACACTTCTAAATTGTTCATGCCTGAGAAAGGCGAAGGATGAGAAGTCGTAGGAGGAGTGCGCTTCGACGTCTCTGGAGGGCTCCGAGTGGCCCAGGGTTGAAATTTTGATTTTATTTGCCAAAAGAAAATGCTGTCGTCTTGCACCTTATCTAATATTTTAATTATCAATTTGGAATTAAAAAAACTCTGTACTTGTGGCATTTGTTTAAGGATTGTTAGTTAAGGTTAGGAATAGAGTAGAACGTTTTTGTAGACCCGGTTCATTCCTAGGAGAAAATATGCTATATTTGTAGACACATGCACCTTTTAATGATGTGATTGTTCTTAATTTAACTAATCGATGCCACCTTGTACTGCTGGGCCTGACGGTGTAGGCTAATAACCACCTTATATTGTCTAATTTTATTTATTTGGAAGTAGTTTTTCCATGGTACCTAAGCTTGTTCTTACATTTCAGGGAGTTTTTTTATAATCAGATACCGCATTGTGCGGTGGAGTCCGGATGGTCTGGAATTATGACAATCTTATAATCCTAGTTATGTGTGGATCAAATGAGTGGATCAACTAACGAAGTTCTTAAGTTTTCCAAACACTGCCACATTGTGCGGCTGGGCCTGATGATATGGACTTAGGACTACCTTATATTGTATAAGTTTTCTTTGAGGGTCAGAGTTAGTTTGTATGATACTTCTTGGCTTCTCACCGGGTGCCGCCATCGAAATCAGAGAGAGGTAAAGAGAGAGAAGTGGTTTGTGGGGTTGGGGGTTGAGAAAGAGTAGTATTCATGTAGTAGGATGAAGGTACATGCATGCTTTGTTAATGACGCCATGCGAACTGGGAAGCGTTAGAGATGGGGAAAAAGAAAAGATATATAAAAGTATAAGGAAATACAATGCTCTAATATACATATTTATGGGATGGTGAAGCTATGATATTTCTTAATATAGTTACCTGTCCTGTGATAGTGCAATTTCTGTGTTTAGTGAAAATTGATGTAATTTTCCAATTATTAGTTTAAGATTAAATTTCGGCTTATCCTTGGCTGTCCCCTTTGTGGGGATGGAATTTCTCCTGTCATGAGCGCGGGAATTCACCCTCAACATGTGAACCATGTTCCCGATATGAATGATATAACCAATCCCCTCCCTCCACACCGAACCCCTCCTCCCCGATCTAGACAGGTAGGGTGTGCCAAATTAATTGCATTTGCTGTTTTTGGTCACGATGCTCTAAGATACATATTTATGGGGTGGGGTAGCTATGATGTTTGTCAATATAGTTACCTGTCCTGGGATAGTGTAATTTCTGTTTTTAGTGCAGATTGACGTAAATTTCCAATTATTAGTTTAAGATTAAATTTCGGCTTACCCTTGACTGTTCCTCACCCTGAGAACCATGTCCCCGATTGGGAATGGTATAACCAATCCCCTCCCCCCAGTATCGAGCCCTTCCTCCCAGATCTAGAGAGGTAGGGTTTGCCAAATTAATTGTATTTGCTATTTTTTGGTCAGAATTTTGGTGATGATTATGTTTGAGGGGAGATACATAGCTTTCCCCCTCCCCCGCACCTTACTTTCCTTTACCTTTTTTATTTCCCTATTTGAGTTACCTATCCTGGTGGTAATACTATTACTTTTTTGTTTTCCTGTTTTTAATTCTGAGCCCTAGCTCCTCCCACATTTGTTTTATTTTTCCTCTTATTTCTGCTTTTGTGTCCCTAGGGGGGGGATTATATTTTTCCTCTCTTTCCAATGTCAGAGATGTACCCCAGGATATTTTTGTACACCGCATTGATGTTATTATTTCATGCTGTAAGGAAATCCTGATATCGGACTGGTATTTTTAGTTGTTCTTGTTTATCCTGGAGTTTTTTTTCCTTTCTTGGATATATATGGGGCAGTGACTGAAAACATGGCTTAACGTTTCTGGGGTGGGACAGTGAGGGCAATTAATTCCTGCTGCTTTTATGCATGGAATAAACCTTCAAAAACTGATGGCTAGTAGTGTTTTACCAGTTTTGATTCTGTTTATCACCTTGGAGTCAAACGGGTTTGCCAGGTTTGGTGCGATATTGTTTCTACGGACTTGCTTCTGTAAATTGTAACGTCTGCGCCCTTTGTTCGTGTTGTCCCATTCCCCTGCCAATTTTGGTCAATTGTCTGCCTGATCATACCGTAAATCTACTGGATGCTGTAATCCAATTGATGTATTTCGGATTCATTTAGGTTACTTTTGGCTTCTTTGTCTGCCCTTTCATTTCCAGGGATGTTAATATGAGTGGGCACCCACATGAATTCTCCAGCACGTTCATTTGGTCCAGGTTTTAAAGTCTCAAGTAGACTTCTCGAATAATGTTTTCTCTACTGGTAGAGTTACCTGATTCCAGAGTTCGCAGCACACTGAGGGAGTCGCTAATTATAACTGCTTTCGGAGTCTGGCTAGTTTGTATCCATGTAATCGCTTGGATGATAGCCCAAAATTCAACTGTGTAAATGGAACAGTTGTCAGGTAGCCTCGCCCCAAGTGTGATGTTTTTCTCCGGAATCACCGCTGCTGCTGCAGTGCGTCCTGGGTCAGGGGATTTAGATCCATCTGTGTAAATTTGGACATATCCCTCGTACCTACTTTCTATTTCAGAGAGGATTTTAGCCCTTATTTCTGCTGGGTGTTCATGTTTATCCCCGTAAATGAGTGCATTTAGACTGATTTTTTGAATTTTTCAGGTCCATGGTATGGGATCGGGGTATTTGGTTATCTCTGACTGTATATTAGGGATATTTAATTCCCTTTTGAGGTCATGGATTTTTTTGCCGCCTGGTAAATTCTTGTACAATTTGTGTCTGAAGAGCTTATTACATCTCTCTATAATAGCTCTTGTAGGGTGCGACATGTCATGGACTGAGATCCTAGTCGCATACCTCAGGAGTAACTCTTCCCGTCTTAGATTGAGGGGTGGTTCCCCGGTTTGGGTTCTGGCTTCTTCCTTAGATGTGCTACCGAGCACACCGGTGCAGATAACTAGAGCTTGGTGTTGAATCCGATCCAATTTTTTAAGTAAATTAGGGTGTGCCGAAGCTTACACTTGTCACCCATAGGCAATTTTGGACTGAATGAGTGTCATATATAATGAAAGACGTGTAGTCTGGTCTGCCCCCCTCACCCAATCGCTCCCCTTGAGGTTCCTCAAGAGGTTGAGATCTTGCCCTCATCGTCTTACAAGCTCTGTTATGTGGTTGTTCCATGCTAGGTGCTCATCTAATAGCATCCCTAGGAATTGTGCCACCATTTCAAATTTAACTTCTATCCCGTTTAGGTACAGTTTTGGGGGTTGTCTCTTTATGTTTTGTTCTAGGTGTAAAATGACCTCTACTGTTTTACTGGGAGATAGTTTGAAGCCCCACCTATTGGCCCATCGACCAATCCCATCCAGTCCCACCTGTAATCGGCTGACCACCGTTTCACTGTAGCGTTTTGCCGAATTCCCCTGCAATTCCATTGCTATATTCTGATTATTTCTTTTGTATCCACATCTGTTGCCTCCTATTTACATTTATACTTGTATTATCAGTATTACCAATTATACTGGGTGCCCTGGCTTGGATCCGCAGGCTATTGGTAAAGGCAGTAATTCGGTTGCATACAGTATTGACGGGGATATAGTTTTCCCTATTTAATTTCAGTACCTCGTTGATAATATGCGAGATAAGTTCGAGCACCTACGCTATTGTGATATTTGGGCTATGTCCTAGGCTGCTTTGAGTAGTTGCTGTGTTTTCTTTAATGTTGGACTGGTTTATTTGTAATTTTGTTTTGGGTTTACTAGTAGCTTGTGATTTGTATGGAGATTTAGATAATTTAGTTTTGTAACCATGGGATATGTCATTACCTTTAACCTATTCCTTATGTGTTGGTTTTGTTTAATCATTAGGGGATTGTGCCTTGTTGGTTCATACGATTTTTGTTTTTTCCAATGTTTTGTCAGGGACTTGAGCTTGAGATGATGTGGTTTTAATTTTGGTTTCGTGGCAGTCGGGTTTGCTACTGTTTTCCCCTTCATGTGTGTTAGAAGGGATCTGAGGTTGGGAGTTCCTTTGGTTTATTTTGTTGGATCCGGGTTTGTTGCTACTCTCCCTCATCATCTGGGTTTTGTTTTGATTTGACCCATTTTGGGTCTTGTACTTGGTCGAGTTTATTAGGCGTTACTAAGTTGGTGGGTCTATCGTTCCTGGTATTGTTAGCTTGAATGTGGATTTTGGCTACTTGCTATAGTACGTTGTTTTGTAACATATAGTCAATGATTTGTTTTTCCCTAATTGCAAATGGGCAGTCACCTGAACTCGGTAGGTGAGAATTCCTACTGTTGGCACATCTTTGGCCTATATATTTGCAGTCAACTTCGTGCTAACCTCACATAGTGGGTACATTTTCCTTAACCTGCATCTGGTGGAGAAATTTCCCCATCCTTTACAGTTAGCGCAATAGCGCGGTTTATTTAGGTATTCCTGTACTCGGTACCTTATGCCATATTTTCCCAGGTGGACCATTGTTGGTTTTTTTTGTTTAAACTGCAAGAGGACTGCATGTGATTTTTCACCTTGTTTATTTTTTAATCGTACTGCTTTTACGATATCCTGCCCATGCCTTCTGGTGTCTTGAGTTATTGGTTCAGCGTCTTCTGACAGGATTACCCTGATTATTTTTGTGGGTATCTTGGGGGATATTTGCTTTTGGGGTTTTGTTTTGGAGGGCTGATTGTCCTGTGCCGAGTAACTGTTTTTCGGAACGGGCCTTTATTCCTATTACCAGTTTTGTAGTACTGCACCTGATAAGGACATTGTGCGTGCAGTCGTGGGTTGTCGATCAGTGTCCAACAGACTGATTACCATCCGCTTGAGGACATCTTCCTTCAACATCACCATTAAAGAGGTTTATGCCCCAACATCTGAACATGATGACGAGGAAATGGATGCGTTCTACGACCAGCTTCAAATTCTTATTGACCAGATGCCCAAGAAGGATATTCTAGTTATTCAAGGAGACTGGATTGCCAAGGTAGGAATAGATGCACATGCAGACTGGTGAGAAGTCTGTGGTCCATACTGTAATGAACAGACCAATGATAGAGGACTCAAGCTCCTGGACTTCGCCACCTACAATAACCTAGTGCTACCGAACACCCTTGGCCGCCACAAATTATCTAGAAGATAGACTTGGCACAGTCCCGACGGAAAACATCACAACCAAATTGACTACATCTTGCTGAGGAAGCGCTTCCGGTCTAGCGTTAACATTGCCAGAACACGTAGCTTCCCAGGAGCGGACATAGGAAGCGACCATGACTTGCTGATGATGACTATCAAACTTCGTCTGAAGATGACTAAGAAGCCAAGACAGGTTAGGACCAGGTTTGAACTTGAAAAACTTCAAGATCCAAACGTGGCACAAGCATTTGAAGAATCAATAGGCGGCAAATTTGCACCACTCACAATTATGGGTGCTGAAGAAATAAACCTAGACTCCTTGATCACCACCTTCAACATGGCAATAATAGGCACAGCCAACGAGATCCTTGGCAATGATCATAGGATAAAGAAGCCCTGGGTCACAGCAGATATCCTCGACCTATGTGATGTGAGGAGAAAACTGAGGAAGAAGCGAGGAGACCTTGAAGGAGCAGAAAAATACAGAGAGATTAACAACAGGATTAAGAAGAGCTTAAAGAGAGCGAAGGAAAGCTGGTTAGAGGACCAATGTAAGAAAGTCGAGAAAAGCCTGAACCTGAATAACAGTAAAAAGGCATACCAGTTGGTGAAAGACCCGACAACATATAAAGAGGGGAGATCTTCCACAATCCAGGTAAAGGCTGGTAAGAGTCTCACAGAAGATCAAAATATTCTTTACAAATGGACGGAATACTGTTCAGAGCTTTACAACCAGGAGGATTCTGGAGACCAAGCTGTACTAAACTTCCCACTGACCACAACAGAGGTTGACCACCCGATCCTCAGGGAAGAAGTAGGGGCTGCAGTAAAGGCACTAAAGAAAGGAAAGTCAGATGGGGTAGACAATATACACGCAGAACTTGTTCAAACAGGAGGAACCTCCATGATAGATGTCCTCACAACAATCTGCAACAAAATCTGGCAAACAGGAGAATGGCCCACACCATGGACCCAGTCTCTGATCATCACCCTTCCTAAGAAAGAGAATCTGCAGCTACGCCAGAACTCCGAACAATCAGTCTCATCAGTCACCCAAGCAAGGTTATGCTTAAGATCATCCTCAACAGACTGAAACCCCAAGCAGAGCACATCACCGCTGAAGAACAGGCAGATTTCAGAGCAGGACGTAGCACTACAGAACAGATCTTCAATCTTAGAATCCTCTGTGAAAAGTATCTGCTTAGCATCAACAGGACCTCTATCATGTCTTCATGGACTTTAAGAAGGCGTTCGACAAGGTATGGCATGCAGCCTTGTGGGCCACCATGCAAAAATACAACATAAACGCAAAACTTATCAGCACCATCGAAAACCTGTATGATAAGGCAACTAGCGCAGTTCTCGTCAATGGCAACATAGGAGATTGGTTCAGAACAACAGTCGGAGTCAGACAGGGATGCCTTCTCTCACCAACTCTCTTCAACATCTACCTGGAAAGGATCATGTCCAAAGCCTTGGAAGGCCATGAGGGCAGTGTCAGTGTTGGAGGCAGATCAATCACCAACATGCGCTTCGCTGATGATATCGATGGCTTAGCAGGAGATGAACAAGAACTGGAAACCTTAGTGATCCGTCTCAACCAAGCATCACTAAGGCATGGGATGGAGATCAGTGCTGAAAAGACCAAGCTAATGACAAACAACCCGAGTGGTATCCAGAAGGAAATAAGAGTGAATGGACAAAAGCTGGGCACAGTGACAAGCTTCAAATACCTAGGTGCTATCGCCTCTGATGAAGGTTCAAAACCTGATGTTCTTTCCAGGACTGCGCAGACAACAACTGGACTGGCTAGGCTGAAGCCTACTTGGAAGGACAGCAACATCACAATTGGGTCCAAGATCAAGCTTATGCGCTCCCTCGTATTGCCCATATTCCTGTATGCATGTGAAACATGGACCCTAACTGTAGAACTAGAGAGAAGAATCCATGCCTTAGAGATGAAATGTTATCGAAGGATCCTGAAAATCTCATACTTAGACCACGTCTCAAATGAGGAGGTGCGCATTAGAATCCAAGGTGCAATTGGACCATATGAAGATCTGCTCACCCCGTAAAGAAACGCAAACTAAGATGGTACGGTCACGTCTCACGCTCATCTGGCCTGTCAAAGACAATCTTACAGGGCACAGTAAGAGGAAAGAGAAAACGAGGCAGACAGAAGAAGAAATGGGAAGATAATATCAAAGAGTGGACAGGAATGGACTTTGCAAAGTCCCAAAGAACAGTGGAGAACAATGCAAAATGGAGAGAGATTATCGCAAAGTCATCAGCGGCGCACCTACGACCAAACAGGTTACGGGAGAGATGAGATGAGATGACATGATAACTACGTATTTTTGACGAGCGTGGACAATTTTATATTCTCCCCTCTGGGTTCTTAGAAGCTCAGTAGTTATGCTTCTGTCACTAATGTTGCTGATGTTTGTATCTAGGATTTTTATAAACATAGTCAGATGGCGTGGGCGATAGGTGCATTTATGCTTGTTAGGTTTTGCTTTTGTCTTATTGGCATCATGAGGTGATTTTACTTGTTTTGTTGGGTTTCCACTGCCTTTTTCTTGCTCCCTGGGGTTATTAGGGACGGCTTTTATTGTTGCTGTTGCATTACCTTCTTTTGGATTACTATTACCTCTCGTTACTTTATTTGGGTTTTTAGATTTGGAGTTCCCCTTCATTGGGCCTTTTCCCTTTCCTTGCATTATTGGACTTACTGTCGGTTCACTTACTGTCTGTGTGTCAGGGATTTGGAGTACTGCTTTCCATTCATCTGATTCTGCTCCTACTTTTAATGGGCGTGCTACTTGGCTGTTGTGCACCTTAACGCAGTTAGCCTTCGTAGCGATTGGTGTTGATGTTGCTACCTTGTCTTTTGATATATTTGACTCCGTTTGGTTTGGTGATTTTGTTTCCTTCCCAACTTTCTGTAATACCTCAGCGTATGTGTTTGGTCTAGAATTTCCCTTTTTCCCCTCTTCATTTGAAGTTGTTTCTGGTGGGGTGGCAATTCCAAAGCTGGGGCCAAGTCCCCCCCCCCTCTTTTTTGTTTGATGGTTTTACTGCTAATTGCACACTTGGTTTGAGTATTCTAATGGATAGGGATTCCATGCTTTGTATGTCATTTAGACCAATGAAACTATCCGACTCGTAGTCATAGTCTAACCCTTTTATTCGGACGTCTCTGTCGGGGGTGAGGGTCCCATTGAAGCAAATTGGTGATGACATCAGTGGGGATGTACCGCTGTATATGGACGAATGGCCGCACCCGCCTTCCACTGAAAAGTTCATAAGTGGTAGTGTTTCGTCGTTATTTTGACTCATGTTATTTGAGGATATGTTTTTTCGGACTTCCATTTCTGATGAGTTCTTATGGGGGGGGGGGGGGGGTAGGGTTGAATTGAAGTCCAAGTTATTTAACCTAACTTTCCCTTTTGAATCTATTATGATTGACCCAGTGTATGTGGGTGGGTTGAATTTATGACCTTTGACCCATTTACGGGTTGTTTGTTTCTTATCCTTTTGTTCATTGTAACCTTTTCTATTTTTATTCCTAATATCCTAAGTTTAATATGGATAGGGAAAGGTTTTGTTGTTGTGATATTCACAAAGATTAGTTGATTAATCTGTGCTAAACAACGGTTGCTCAAGGAGAATGTGTTGATATCATTAAATACCTTGTCAGATAATTGGATTTTAAGTGAGTGTGAGGATTCAGCCCTTGTAAACATGTATTATCCAGGCCCCAGTGCTCAAAGTGACAGAAAATCCCACAGTGATCTCTACGGACTTGAGTATATGCGGAGATTCTGTCCAGGTAAATGCTAGTATGATACCTATCACCTGTTTTATCAGCGTGGCCGAAAATCTCACAATGCACTCGACCCCAAGTTAAAAGACAAAGGAATTACAATAACAATAGTAATTTTGGCGCCAAAAGTTTGAGACAAAGGAAAAATGTACAATTTACTATTTTGGATACCGAAATTTCACAATTTAGCTAACCGTTGCTCAGGGAAATGTTTATTATTGTTATTTTGATTTAAAGATACATGCATATTTGTTAGAATAATATAAAAAACACATAAAGGAAAAGATTTCTGTTTTTAGCCACATAATACAGAGTTTTCAACCCGAAGGTTTTACGACTAATATTTCTAATTTACCTTATATTTTTAATTATAGAATTGTTACGTTAGGTGGTGCAGTCCTGGCTGATTGCTGGCTGGCTGGATATGTGTACGACTGGCTGGCTGGAACGGCGATGGTGGTGGTTATGGCTCAAAACCTTGTAGTCTACCGCTACCTGCAAGTAGATCTTGATTCGTTGCTGCTAAGGTGTAGGCCCTCTAGGCGGTCCCACGGGCCCTCAGCGGTCAGCGGATTTTATGGTGGCGAGTAAGAAAACTCTTTCTACTTCATGGCTTTGAGAAAAATGTCCGTCCTTCAAGGGCCTCACAAGTCGAATGAATGATGGCAAGACTGACTCGCTAAATTTGAATTATACTCGTTTTCGGCCACGGCGCCCTACTTAACTAATACACACCGCTCCCTCGCTGCATGGTTTCCCCACTTTGAGTGTTCATTGGCAGCGCGATATGGGAGGGTGGGTAATTTACTCGTCAGATGAGTTGCCGGGATGCACATTCATCTGACGCATTACTGCGTGCACGGCACGCTGATTAATTATATGTCTGGAGAGGCAGGCTGCAGGGACTCGGCAAGGGAGGCGCGAAGCGTCATGGAAGTACTGAAACGCCACGAACGTACATGATCCATTCTTCCCAGTTATCTAAGTCGGGCTATCCCTAACAACCAATTATGTGTTAGCCACATGTTTAGTTCCAAATTTCTTTATTTATAAATCTTTCCACTCAGATATAAATTTTGCGTATGTAGTGTACATAATTGTTCCAAATTTTGTTTCCAATCCGTGAGTACAGGTTACTAATTTTCATTTAGTATCACGCAGTTTCGTCCCACTTCATGGTTATATTTTTAGACGGTAGTTCTAAAACTATCAAATTTGTGTTCTAATAGATTATAATCGAAAGGGGTTTTCAGAAATTCCCAAAAGAAAACCCGTACAGTAAGGCAGTTTTGATCAGCGTGTCCCTGGCGACTTCTCCTGGGGGTGGGTGCGGTGCGATGGGCTAGCACCGCATTATGGTTCTAGGCAATCGTCTCCAGTTTCCGCTGATCTTTTTCCAGCCCGCCTTCTATCGTTATCTCTATCTGGCCTCTGTGCTCCTGTCGGTATCTCGCCCAGTTAATTATGGCTGCTCCGGTTTTTTGTTTATTCAGGTAACTCGATAAGGGGTAGGTCGACTGACGACAGTACGCTTGATTGCACAACAAACTAGCTCCCCTGATTTGCAGTCTCTCCCATCTTCATCTACAGCTGCTCTGTTGAACAACCAGCTGGTTTCCTTCCCGGGTTATACTGGGGGTCCCCTATCCGTGCTACAGCTGGATGTCTGACCTCTCTGTTATTTCAAGATGGCGAGCCTCTCCACGTGCGATATGGGTTGTCCCGTGCCAGCTTACGCCCAGGTTTTGCTTCGCTGGCTTCTCTGTGACGCCATTCTTCTTATTGTTTTGCACATAGTACGCTTAATATTGGACAAAGGTTAGGGAGTGTTTATACATACACACTATACCCAAAACAAATACACTATTATACACACTGGGGTTGGAGGGGATTTTAAGTTTTATTTTTGCGGGAAGACAAAGACATACACAAACATACAAACAAAACTTGGCAATGATTTAAATAGTTTCTCTTTTCAAGAGATCTGGCTGTTTTGTTGGTGGTCAGGGATTTTATCGTCTATTTCCTTGACGACCACATATTGCCATAGGCCTCACTATGGCACAGGGACGCCTCTTTGTGAAGGAGAAAGAGAAGTCCTCTGTCTCCATCTTACACTCCACCTCTTCTCCTTTTTGCTGCTGTTGCCTATGTTGTTGTTGTTGTCTCTCCTCTCATTCTTCTTTTTCCCTAATAATTTCCTCGCGTAGGACACCTTCCACCAGAATTTGCACCATTTTCAAGAAGATGGTGTTCTTCTTCTCCGCCTTCTTCTGGATCAGGTGCAGTCTCCCTCGGTGCATATGCACCATAGCTTCACTTAGTTTTGCAAGTTTAGAGGATATAGTTCTTGAAGAATCAACAATGGGTGGAAAGGTTGGTGAACGCACCGCTTTATATGTGAGAAGCACAGACGTGAAAGAAAACATTACCAAGATCAATAAAGAGAATATGAAAGACCATGTCAATACAATTTTTTTTTTTCAAAATCGAAACGTTAAATAATAAGAAGAAGCTTCTCTAACTCAAAAAGGAATACAAACTGACAAATTTTTAAATATGAAGTATTTACAGGATTGACAACGTTGTGGAGTCAAACTTGACATCCAATGATCTAAGACACTGTCATTTTGCCATCGATGCACACTTTGTTACTGAGCTAAAGAAAAGAGATAACCATAATGTTCACAAAACCATATTTCTGTTTTATCGTCGTTTTTAGAGTACTCACGATCAAAACAAGTCACTAAATGTTCTAATGGAATTCCAAGGCTGCGTTGATGAAGAAAATACACATAATATTGTCCACACACCAGGGAATCTGACCTTTGTAATCTCACATTATTGAATTGAATAGATACAGCATTTCTTCTCATAAAGTCAATGATGTCGTCTTCCAGAGGAGGTAATCCATAAGAATCAAAATATTCAACACTGTAATCGTTGGACAAGTAAACGGCTACCCAACTGGTTACTGGTCGATGACTGTAGTCTGTGTTGATGACATAGGCTTTACAATCTTTAGGTTTTCGATGGGGAAGCACACTCCACAGGATTCCAAGAAGCTGTGTACAAACTGTGAGTCAGACGTTAATAGAGTTCCCAGGTATCCATTTTTCTTTTTTGTTTTGTTCACCGGTAATGATAAGTCATCAGTTCACATCTGATTTTTTCCTTAAAAATATCTGTCAGGTAAGTCGATGAACAACGGGTAGTCTCTGTACTTTGTTGCAAGAGAGCTTCGATGCGTTTTGTCTACAAAGAAGTCAATGAAGGCAAGGAATGGTAATGCAAGTCTTTGCACCACTTTCTCAAAATCTTCTCTTCTGAGATGTCCGTGTCTCTTCCATATACTCTTCCAACTTTTCTTCTTGACTCACCATCTAACGTTTGTCGTGTTGTTTCTGACTAGGATGATCGATTTGACATCCATAACAATGTTCTCTAGTGAGGTTTGTGATTCTTTCAGCCAAGGCACCAGCAAAACAGGAGACTAAATGTCCTTCTTGTTCTGGCCAACTTGACATCATGACTGTCTCTTCTTCCTGTTCGCTTGTGGTTTGTGACTGTTTTGGTTGTTCTGGATCAACAACAACAAAAAGTCCTCATCGCCTATCCCCATAGATTCTTCGTGTTCCATCTTTTATAATAATCTAGGATCACTTCTCTTAAACTGTTGATTTCCATAGTATTGTCAAATTCTGCATACAAGATGACGTTAACTGTATTTGCTAGAGCTACTGCAAGCTGTAGTTCCACAAGAAGTTGGCCAGACTTTATAGGGTGGAAATGTTTCGATACCACGGAGGCATCCAGACGTGTGTTCGAGTACAAATCCACTTTGCATAACATCAAATGCATGAAATTGTTGACGGGAGCCATTCTGGCATATTCCGCTGGATTGGTAATGTCCGTTTTGAGAACTTTGACTTTCAGGTACAAGTAACTGCTATTCAGATCAATGTAATCTTCGGTTTGTCCTTTGATTTCAAATTCGATGCGTGCTGAGGTAGTTAAAGACGACACAGGATGAAATTCTACCCATTGAGATCCTTGCATCGTCATCAGTGTTAGTGGCATGGCAAACAGATGGAGTTCTGACTTAGAACATTCGCAAGAATCTCGGTGCATCATATTTGTCATTTTTCTCAGATAGTAATCAAAAACGTCAAATTCTCTGACCGCTGCTGTTCTTCCTTTCTTATTCTTTTTCTGAAAGTAATTATAAGGAGTCTGAAGGGGTTTCGACATCTCTTTCTGCCTCGTCCTTGCTGTGGCGTAGAGGAAAAGTAATGCCTTGGCCGGAAGTGTGAAGTGAATTTATAGGGGTGTCTCGGCGACTCAAAAGGTTTTTCTAGTTTGAAGTAACACATTTTTTCCTGCTTTCATGAAGGCTTATTCAGTAGTTTGTTTGACGATGAGAACGTTTTGAAGAAATTCTTTTCCTTGTGTCATAGCTGCGTCTTTTAAAGCGTGGAATCTTCGAGTCACCATCCGTTTTTAAGATGGATGCTACTGTACGAAAAGCTGATTTTAACTTATCTTCTAAACCATGTCCTCGTTGGCGAGCGATTCCTTGGTACAAATAATACATCTGTTGTTTTTTTTTTCACTGGAGAATCGTTTTCGAAATGTAGTTTCACCGTGACTTTTCCTTTGAAGAATAAAATCGTTTGTCCAAGATCTCTTTTTATACTTATGTTGACACTGTCAAAATACGACTTACCGACAGGAAGATAATGCGGATGTAAAAATGTTCGGTTAACGTGATACACGTTTCCTTCTTCGTCGTAAGCAGAGATGGTAGAATCCACTTTGAAAGGAATGGCTGTCAGTAAGCAGAGATGGTAGAATCCACTTTGAAAGGAATGGCTGTCAGTAAGCAGAGATGGTAGAATCCACTTTGAAAGGAATGGCTGTCAGTAACGGAGCGGCTGAGTTTCCCACCACGTTATATTCGACCACATCGGAGTACACAAACATCAAATTTAGCCCTTCGTTCAATTCGACAGGGTAGCGAAAATACTTGTAGAATCGATCTTTGTTGTAAATGTCTTTCATAGGAACGAGAGCAATGTATCCACCCAGCATATCAAACAAACCAGGACAAAAAGTAATGGCTATCTTTCTGCCGTCAGAAAAATCCACTTTAAGACGATGAGAAACGTTATGGTACTCGATCGGCGAGTTTTCTTCGATACCTTGCCAAACTAATCGATGAAAATAGCTGATGTTGAACATTAAAATACTATCCTGTATGAATTATCTTGGTATAGGTGGTTAATTGAGGATTGGATGATAATGTTTTTTTTTTTTTTTTTTTTTTTTTTTTTTGTTGTTTTTTTTTTTATTCGTAAAGGCCAGGATCATTTTTGTCTAACTATTCTTGCTTGTTCAAGATACCAACGACGAAAGTGTTTTGACCCGTGCTGATATTCAGGACTTGAGTAGGATGGATGATTTCTACCAAAGCTACTTTATGTTTTTTTTACGGCCAAATTACCTCAGTCCATATAACTGGATCACGAAGGTCATTGGGAAGAAGCTTTTTGTCTCTTTGACTTTTAAATGAGCATTGAGACTGATGGTGCTATTTACTTTGTTGACATACTTTTTTAGTAATGTAAATAACACTAGCATTACAATTATATCCTTTTCGTGGAAACCAAAGTTTAATTTCTTCTCCGTCTTCTCCTAACATGTCATCGAAGATGACAATGTGTGTTTGACTAAAGTCAAGCTAACGTCAGACACGATCCCATCGTCTTCGCGAGGAATGCCCTCTACAAATGAAATGGATTCTCCTTGACTTTCTTGAAGCAACGTGTAAGTAGATTGCCACACTTTGCAGCACCACACGATACGCTGCGGTGGACGATCAAACAATTGTGATTTGTGTTCGATCAAACGTTTGACACGTTCGGTTTTGCCTAAACCACTGGGTCCAACAATCAACATGTTAAATGGATGGCTAAGATACGATGCTTCCCAACTTTGACGATCTAACTTTTCGTCAATCACTTTGAGAACGGAGGAGGATGCAGCCATAACAATGGTGTTTAGAATTCAGAGATTACAATCAACGACACAAGTCATTGTATACATTTTATACACGTTTAATGTTTTTCTCTTGTCATGGAAGCGTAACAACATGAACAAAAACATATTTACATTTCAGTGTACAAGAATTATAACACGAAAACACATGAGGCATAAATTACTCCGTACATCAATGTGGCACAAATTAAAATCGGTGCAGCTGTATATATATATATATATATATATATATATATATATATATATATATATATATATATATATATATATATATATATATATAATCTATCTGTGAATGTCATTTCCTCATTCCTCTCTGTCTGTACATTACTACTACTCTCGTGGACTTGTACTATTTCTTCCTCTGTTTCAGGTTCTTCTACCACTGTTTCTAAAACTGTTTATAATTCCATTTCTTCTTTCAATATAAGTGGAGAAAAGAGTTTCTCAGGTCAAATTAGCATGTAATTGTGTTATAACATCGCGTGATGAATATTGTATGTCACACATTGTCATTAAACATAAAATAAACATCAATTGACAATATAACTGAGTTTTAGACAACACTTGCACGGATGTACAGTAATAAGATATGTTTTACGTAAGGCTGTTCGCAAAATGTGTACTAATAGGTGGCTTCGTTTTGCATTAGGATAACGCCCCCGCACACACATACAAGTTTGTAATCGATACCTTACAAAAAACTTGACATTTAAACTCTAAATCACTCACCATACAGAAATGATTTAGCTCTTGTGACTTCTGGCTTTTTATTCCAAAATTGAAAGATTCGTTACGAGGAAAGCATTACGAAAGCAGAGAAGAACTAAGGAATGCAATCACCGGGTCACTACGAATCCTGTCACCTGACGGGCTGTGGCACATGTCCAGGACGTGGGTCACAAAATGGGAGAAGTGTATTAAGTCGAATGAACGTTACTCTGAGAAAGACTACTAAACTTATTGTAAACAGTTAAGAAACCTTTTTTTAGAGCGCTTGTTATAGAACTTTTTGATTAACCCTCGTCCACATGATAAGTATAATCACAGTTTGTATTCATACGATTTTAGATTTATGAAGCTTGTTGACTGATACAATATGCCACTTGTTGCAAACAAACAGTAAGATAGAAAATCACTTATGTATCATAGTCTACATTTTCGTGGTATCTTTTCTTTCATACGACAATGTCAGATTGAATACCCACGCTACATGTTGGTGCCATTCTCTTTATCTCCTACTACATATATATTTAGTATCAGACAAGGAAAAACTAACCAAGTTTTTTCTCACCGTGGTTTGTTTGCTCTGCAATTGAGGACCTTGGATTTTATTATCTAATCTACACAGACTATTCGGCAAATTTTTACTCTTGCAACATGTAAATCAGTAACAACATTTTGAACACTGTATCTTTACAAGGAAACAACCAATGTCTGTCATTAAATTAACTCTAAAGATCATATAGTCGGAGCTATTCCTGGACAAATCATGTTAGGCGTCAAATTTCCATAACATAATCACCTCTTCTGTCAATCGGATTCATTCACATTTCTCCGTCTTTCGAAAGTTATATTATAACTGATGATTAATAATTCACCATTAACTCTCAGATACCAACATATATATCAATACGTTGTCAGAGTAAACGTATCTTCACCGCTGAATAAATATTACTTAGAACATATTTGCTGGCTTACATTTTCACTATTAAGATAGTGGACGTCAAATAAAAATAGTAGGCGTCAATTATTCATTGACTCTGATATATCATTAAATTAAGCATGTGCAACTTCCTCCAGGTTGCGGGCCGGATAGCGATTTTTAAAGCCACACCGTATGATGTAAAATAACCTGATAAAACCAGGTGGCGGGCAGTAGGTTGCACATGCCTGCATTAAATGTATAATTGACTTTGATATATCGGTAAATATGTCATTGATTTTGATCAGAATGACATACATACATACATACATACATACATACATACATACATACATACATACATACATACATACATACATACATAAATACATACATACATACATACATACATACATACATACATACATACATACATACATACATACATACATACATACATACATACATACATACATACATACATACATACATACATACATACATACATACATACATACATACATACATACAACAAACGATGATGGTAACTTGAGGTTGAGATGGGGATAGGGTCTTAGCATCCGAACATTGTTATATTTCATTTTTGCCTTAGAATACTTAACTTGCTTTTTGTGATTTTGTCTCAGGTATCAATACTACTGGTCACAGACCAGAATAGTTTATGGGATGGTCCGTCCGTCCGTTAGCACAAATTTGTTATCGCTGCTCCTCCTAAACTACTTGAAGGATTATCTTGAAACTTTTCACACACATTCATCCCAAGGTCTAGTTGGTCCTAAATGAAAATGGTGCTGTTCGGAACTCCAGTATAGCCATGCTGAAAATCTTGTTATCGCTACTACTCCTGAATAGATGGTCTTATCACCATGAGGTTTCACTAAAAGACTTTTTGTGATCAGGCCCCCGAAAGGGGGTGGGGGTGGACAGGGGGAGGGGGGCAATTGCACAGGGGCCCGGCGATTTATAGAGGCTTGCCGTCAACTCAGTTATAAAAAATAAATTCATCTTTGCAGTAAATATTAAAAATGTGTTCCTTGCAAGAGTCTAAGTTATGGTAGATTGCTACAGGTTTTATATGCAAAACTGTACACAGGTTTTTATATATAAAAACAATTAAACTAATTTTGGGGCCCATAATTGCTCTGCCCAGGGGCCCGGAATTTCTGTCGGCGGGCCTGATTATGATGTCTAGTTGATCCTGAATGAAAATGGTGCCGATCTGACTTTCATTATGATAGCCACATCAGCCATCTTGAAAATCTTGTTATCGCTACTCCTCCTGAATGGATGGTTGTATCAACATGAGATTTTTCACTTCTTATGATGTCTAGTTGGTCCCAAGTAAAATTAGTGTCGATCTAATGTCCAATATGGCCACCACAGCAGCCATCTTGAAAATCTTGTTATCGCTACTCCTCCTGAACGGAAAGTCATATTGAAATGGGAGTGTTACCAAAAGTCTTCTTATGATATCTAGTTGGTCCTAAATGAAAATAGTGCCGATATGATGTTTAGTATGGCTGCCACATCGGCCACCTTGAAAATCGTGTTATCAGTACTTCTCCTGAATGAATGGCGTGGGTTTTCACTAAAATACAACTTATAATGTTTTGCTGATTCTAAATGAAAATGGTGCTGATCTGACTTATATTGTGTGGCCGTCTTGAAAATCTTGTCTTCACTACTCCTCTTAAATGGAAAGTCATTTTGACATGGGGTTTGCATCAGAAGAGTTCTTATGGTATCTAGTTGGTCCTAAATGAAAATGACTAACCCTCAATATGACCACCATGGTGGCTATCTTGAAAATAGTTTTATCAATAATCCACACAAATGAATAGTTATGTCAACATGGGTTTTTACCAATAGATATGATACCTTGTTGGTCCTAAATGAAAATGGTGTCAGCCGTACATCCAATATGGCTGCCACAATGGTTGTCTTGAAAATCTTATTGTCACTACTCCCCATGAATGGATGATCATTATGGCATGGGATTTTCACCAAAAGACTTCTAATGATGTCAAATTTGTCCTAAATCAAAAATGGTGCTAATCTGTTGTCCAATATGTCCACCACAGCAGCTAATTTTAAAATCTTGTTATCACTGAAGAATATCAAAGATGATTTCAACATTTAGCAGTTAAAAGGAAGAAATGGTCTTATCTTCAATTCCTGGAAATTCCTTTCGCCAAGGACAGCTCCAGTCCCTTCGAGGGACTCTTGTTTTGTTGTTGTTGATGTTGTTTTTGTCTTTTCTTTTCTTTTTCTTTTTTTTTTTTTTTTTTTGGGGGGGGGGGGCAAAATGTGGAGAGTGAATATTTCCTCTGGCATTAACACTCCTAAATATAAAAAGTGGGCTAGGTTCTTTGAAATAAAGAAAGTAGAAAACAGGAGCGGTAAAAGGGGATATCGTTTTGTTTCTTTGAATTTTCTATCGGCAAATTATATATGTGCATAAGTTATGCCTTGTATCGGAAAGCTATTCTACATTTCATATGGGAGAGCTCTAATGCCAAACCATACATTATTCCGTGTTCGGACTAGACTCTCAATCTCCGACTTATAGTCACAATAACAACGTACTCTACTATCTTCTTTAAAGTGTTTCAGACTTTTGCAGACAACAGATATTTTCCACTTACAGATTTTTAAAAGAGGTTGAAAGATAGATTCTTTGAGTGTTCATGCTGGACACGTAATTGTTAGTGATGTTAAGAAGATGTAATATTTCAAGAAAATTTGTCCCTCTAAACTGTTTCATTTGGTTATAGTGCTAATAGTGTTGTCTGTACAAAGCACTTGACAGCACTGAAAATATTGTAACAAAGATATGGCTGCATTTCTACACGGTGAAAAACTTATTACTTTTTCTAGCTTTTGACTTTCCCTTGGTAGGTATACTTATTTTTGGCAAATATGCATGTTAAAATATAATTGCAAGTGCCACGTCATCATTAAATCAAAATGTAATACCAGAACTACTTAGCCTTAACACAGAAGATTTTGAAATCCGGCAGAGAGTTCAACTGATTGAAATACAACACTTTAAATGAAAAAAGTATTTAAAAAATTACCGTATCTGACAGTTCTGTTGCTGAAAAATAACTGAAAACATTTTTTTTTTTAAAAAAAGGTAAAAGTGTTGTTTTTTCTTATCTTGGAGCTCGACTAACTGAAAAGTGAAACCTTGTATTTGAAAGGGATGCGTTTATTTCCTAATCTACATACGATAGTTCAACGGAACAAAAAAGAACAAAAATAAATCTAATGAAAACATAAAAGATAAAAATGCAGTTTCTTGATCACTTTAGGCAAGACCAGAGCTTCTGGCTAACCAAGCAAGGATCTGAGAATGAGGAATAAAACCTTCTCATAGTATTTCACTGCTGTACCGGCTATGACATGCAAAGGGTTCGTAAATCGAAGATTTTATATATCATATACCATACCTACATACCTATCTATCAATATACTGCCTCCCTGTACACGGACGCACGTACGTACGTGCCTACATATATACCAACTTACCCACCTACCTACCTACCTACGTACCTACGTACGTACCTACCTACCTACCTACCTACATACATAATAATAATAATAATAATAATAATAATAATAATAATAATAATAATAATAATAATAATAATAATAATAATAATAATAATAATAATAATAATAATAATAATTAGGACTTTGTATAGCGCCTTATCTTTAGAAGCTCTAAGCGCTTTACAACATTAGATAACACCTAAAAAACATATCTAATGATATGATTACAGAAAACAAACACCATGAAATTAGGAAACAAAAACATGCTGAAAATAGTTAAGGTAAGAAAACATTAAGTCTTTAGGTCTAGTCTTGCAGTCGAAATAGGTGAGTTTTAAGAGCACTCTTGAATGAGATCACTGTGTCTTTGTGTCTAAGTTTAGTGGGCAATTCGTTCCACGTTGCTGGGCCCTGGTATGCAAAAGAACGTTGTCCGTGTGACTTCATTTTCGTATTGGGAATGATGAGAATACGGGTGTCGGAAGAGGAGCGTAAGTATCTTGCTGGTGTGTACACATGGGTGAGGTGAGACAGGTATGTTGGACTGGTGCCAGTCAGTGAAACGTAGCACAGAGAACACATTTTGTGTTTGATTCTGGATCGAATGGGTAGCCAGTGTACGGTACAGAGCAGGGGAGAGGTGTGCTCTGTTCGTGGTACTCTAAGAATGATCCGAGCAGCTGTGTTTTGAACTTTTTGAAGTTTCTGGAGTAGATACTGAGACGAACCAGATAGAATTGAGTTACAATAGTCCAATCTTGAAAGTACTAAGGAACACACAAGTGTTTTAGTGGAATCAACAGAAAGATAATTGCGAATGGAGCTGATCGGTCTAAGCTCAAGGTATGCAGCCTTGCATATGTTCATGACATGTTGGTGCAATGAGAGTGTACTGTCTAGAGTAACACCTAGGTTCCGCACTGACTGTGTGAATTTAATGTTGGTGTTGCTGATATTTATTGTTTGAGGTAAAGGATGTGAATGAGAAAGTCTTTGTGTGGTAATCAGAATAGCTTCAGTTTTATCATCATTCATCTGCAGCTTGTTACATGTCATCCATGATTTCACATCAGAAATACACCTCTCTACACCTTGGATGGTAGCGTCAACTTCAGTTGGGTGGCTAGATTTGTATATTTGGGTGTCATCAGCGTACAATTGGTGAGACACTGGATGACGATCTATGACACTTAAGAGCGGCTGAGTGTATAGAATGAAGAGAACAGGTCCAAGAACAGAACCCTGTGGAACGCCAAAACATAGATCAACTGGGCTGGAGTGTTTTCCATTTGCGGACACAATTTGTGTCCTGTTGACCAAGTAGGATTTGAACCATAGTAAGGCTGTATCGTGAATGCCAAATACATGATGGAGACGGTGAAGTAATATATCATGGTCTATTGTATCAAATGCTGCAGACAAGTCAAGGAGGGTGAGGACTGTAATCTTTCCACTATCCAAAGCAGAGAGAAGGTCATTAACTACTTTCAGAAGGGTAGTTTCGGTACTGTGGCGAGGGCGATATGCAGACTGTACATCGCTAAAAAAGACTGTTTGAATTCAGATGAGATACAAGTTGGGACAGAACCACTTTTTCTAAGATTTTTGACATGAATGGGAGGTTAGAAACAGGGCAGTAGTTCTTTAAATCGTTATGGTCAAGTGTTGGTTTCTTCAGCAGAGGATTTACAATGGCAGTTTTGAAAAATGATGGGAATTCCCCGGATGAGAGAGAAGTATTAATAACATCAGTTAGTGAAGGCAATATTGGATCTAAGCACTCAAGCAGCAGTGATGTCGGAATCGGATCGAGTTCACATGACTTTGGGGCACTCTTCATCATGATTGTACGCACTAAATCCATAGAGACAGGTTCAAATGCTGCTAACGGTTGCTGCTGAAATTCTGTATCGCAACTGTATGGTGACGACGACTCAACTGAAATTATGTTGTCAAGCTTATCTCTAATGGTTTGTACTTTGTCACGGAAGAAATTTGCAAACTGGTCCGGAAGGTTGACTGGAGAGAAGGTAGTTGGAAGTGGTGTTCATTTGTTCCTTGACATTAGCTGGTTAGTAATCTCGAAGAGCTCTTTGCAGCTGGAACTTTCAGTGATCTTAGTACTGTAGTGGGCTGATTTCGCTGCATGGACTATGTTTGTGACATTCTTCTTAGTGGCTTCATAGATTTGCTTATGAATAGTGAGTCTGGTGGAAACCCAAAGCCTCTCAGCCTTACGGCGGTCTCTTTAGCAGTGCGAAGCTGGTCCCTAACACTGCTATACCACGGAGAACACTTTTTAATTGACACTCTGCACTTGGTTGCTGGGGCATGTTTGTCAAGCATTGAATGCAGGCAGTTATCAAGTTGTTCTGCTGTAGGAGGTAGCAAAGTTGTTAGGATTGCTTGGATGTCATGCATAAGTTGAGTTCTATTTATCCTACGGAGGTTTCTCTTAGTAGCAAATAAAGGTGGAAGGTTAGGGACTGATACGTCAAGATGGCATATAATGCAAAGGTGATCTGATGCAAGTTCGTGGGACACCAGGGAGGACTGTAGAATATTATCATCAGGTCTATAAAGAATCCAGTCTAAAATGTGACCATATTTATGGGTGGGTTGGCTAACTGACTGTTTGAGGTTTAAAACGTGAATGGAATCTAGGAGTTTTGATGTGTATGCGTTCCCAGGACAGTCCAAGTGAAAGTTGAAATCTCCAAGAATAATCAGGTTGCCACCTATCGAATTTCCATACTCTAGGAGATTCGGAAACTGCTCCAAAAAGAGAGATTCAGTCAGCTTGTTTTTTCAACTAGGAGGAGGGCGGTAGAGGCAGAAAAAATGGACTGACCTTTGTTCCAGTGCGAGTGTGGTTTGGACTAGTTCAAGCGATGTGTGGTTGACATACATACATACATACATACATACATACATACATACATACATACATACATACATACATACATACATACATACATACATACATACATACATACATACATACATACATACATACATACATACATACATACATACATACATACATACATACATGCATGCATATGCTAGCAAGTAAGAACTTGTCATGTAAATGCATGCATGAAAACAATTATACATAGAGTTCGTTCTATTATATTATCAATATTAGAGGAAATGGACTTGGCAACTATTGTACTCAACGAGCTGTCCTATATTCTGTGTCCTATATTCTGTGTCCTATATTCCGTGTCCTATATTCCGTGTCCTATATTCTGTGTCCTATATTCTGTGTCCTATATTCTGTGTCCTATATTCTGTGTCCTATATTCCGTGTTCTATATTCTGTGTCCTATATTCTGTGTCCTATATTCTGTGTCCTATATTCTGTGTCCTATATTCCGTGTTACTTATGAGGAAAGAGAGTTTGATTTAATGGCTTGTTTACTGTCCAACACCACGTATCAGGAATTTGTTCTAACTGAATAAACGTAAGAAAGTAATATTATCATGTACCTTTTTCTTGAGATGCAGTTTTCTGAAGCTATCCCTAGACAATATAGAGGAATTTATTACGCATTGCAGATAGTCCGAAATTCGTTAAGTGTTGTTTTGAGGTCAAATTAAATTGATGTTTACTGATGCAAAAGTATCTGGAACTTTAATTCATATGTATATTAAGGAATGTATTGTTTAAAATGCAAATTTTTAAAACAAAACGTATATAAACAAACAATGCATTGTTCAATTTTCTTAAGACTACAATTTCTTTCAAATCCCCTGACGTCAAAGGTATGCATGGTTTCATAAACAAAAAATTAAAAAAAAAATAGATACTTGTTAAGTTGATGAAATTTAGATGGAAAACAGGTGTTCGTCCTAATTAAAGAAAGACTGAACTTTGCTAAATCAAGAATATTCCTTTGCTCTCGCCAATGTTTATAGCCAGGTATTAAATACAAACGTTAACAAAAAACAAAAAGGGCCACAGTAACATAAAGTGTTTTATTTCTTTATTCATTTATTTATTTATTTATTTATTTATTTTATTATTATTTTTTAAAAATTAAGTCTTGGATACATTTGCCTCCGTACCAGATATTTTAAGAGTATGCATTTCAGGACAAAACTTGATACTTCATACTTGATACTGGCACCGACGATGATCAGATCAGCTTATGCTTTTTCAGTCTAAAATAATAAAGTCCTTACATAGAATAAAGTAAAATAATAAAGTCCTTACATAGACACACTGAATAAAGTCCTTACATAGACACACTGAATAAAGTCCTTACATAGACACACTGAATAAAGTCCTTACATAGACACACTGAATAAAGTCCTTACATAGACACACTGAATAAAGTTAAATCATTTATTTAAGTTGCAAAAAGTTCTTTGAAACAGCGCCAATTTATCCATTATGTCAATAATCATCTGGAGCTTTACTACAACTCGAATAAATGATACATTTTATAGTAATTATCAAAATCAATCGATTTTCTCACAATGTTAGCAGCGAACAATGTAAACGATCTGCCCGAAGCTTCATCTTGAAAATTCATTATGGACATGCGTTGCTCATAATTCGACCAAAAGCTGGACTGCGTTCGCTAAAGATAGGTTGGATGGCGATTATGTACTGCCAACCTAACAGTCCTGCCTTGTGTGCTTATTCTTGGCGTTCGGCTGACAAAACGATAACGGTCGAGAACAAGGTAACTCACAGCGAGCAAGTCATGCACATTTTATTTTACTCACAGAAGATCTTTGATGGAAAATATAATTCAACAGAAGTTTAGAGGAACTTGGTATGAGGTTGGAGGGACTTGTTATGAGGTTCATTTAGACTTCCTAAATAGTGTTAACTTGTTCGTCAATTAATGACACTGTTTATAATAATAATTTTTTTTTTAAATCTGCGTAAAACCAACACAATTCATGCATCTGTCTACTAGGTTTGATATTCATATACAATTCATGCATCTGTCTACTAGGTCTGATATTCATATACAATTCATGCATCTGTCTACTAGGTTTGATATTCATATACAATTCATGCATCTGTCTACTAGGTTTGATATTCATATACAATTCATGCATCTGTCTACTAGGTTTGATATTCATATACAATTCATGGATCTGTCTACTAGGTTTGATATTCATATACAATTCATGTATCTGTCTACTAGGTTTGATATTCATATACAATTCATGCATCTGTCTACTAGGTCTGATATTCATATACAATTCATGCATCTGTCTACTAGGTTTGATATTCATATACAATTCATGCATCTGTCTACTAGGTTTGATATTCATATACAGGCATGTGACTGTCTTCCGTTTAAAGTGCATAGCTTTTTCCTTTTTAGAGAACGCAGTCCCTATCCCATTTTCTCACACTCAAACTATTCTGACGTTTGATTGGCTGATGTCAAATCACTGACCAGTCATGATCTTGAATTCATAAAAATTTCATCCACTTTAAACCTTATAGGAAACTTTTCTTACAATCGAACAGCTATATTTTAATATTTTCACTTAGATCTCCAAGTCTGGACTAATATTTACTACTCGAAATATTGGGTACAGTTTTTTGATGGAGGGACCAGACGTCAGAATTTCGCGTTGAGTCTGAGTCTATCTGTCAGAATTGTTCGCAATACTGGAGCCTGGATAAACCGTTTACAAATATGGCCAGGGTAAATTAAAGGGAACACCTCGAGGCTTTTCTACCAAACTTCCACATAGGAAATGTTTTGGCCAGTACCGGCCCAAATTGGCAAGTCAATACCATATACTGGTAAGTAGTAATATCTCTGTCTCCATATTGATAAGTTAGTAAGTAATTCATACAACAGTGACGTTGTGGCGGGCTACCATCGTTACAAGGTGTCCGCTTTATTTGGGTGGTTATCGTTTTCTAGAGGATGATCGACCGCGGTGTTATTGCCCGGATCGAGTAAATAATAATATAAATTATGAAACTTATAGATAGAATAACTAGAGATCTGAGCAGATATATAGAACAGAATAACACGAGCACCCGTACATGAAATATAACAATTTAATCAATTACATAAACAAACTGGGATAATACATTACATTAGGAAGATACATTTCTTTTTGAAATAAATCATTTACCGAATTTCAAAAACAAATATACTTATATAAATAGCCGATCTGTTTAAACGATATAATTAGTTCATCATAGAATCGAGTGTACAATCGAAGTCATTGCCCCTGGATAACAGCATAACCTGCTTAACGCTGGACCCTCCAAATTCACCGTTGCTGTTCGCTTTGTTCTTTCGATTTTTCGTGTCTTCACTCTCTCTATCTCGCCTTTGTCGGCCCTCAAACTTTGTGTGGGTAGGTGGATACGTAGGTACGTGGATACGTAGGTACGTTGATAGGTAGGTAGGTGGATGGAGCTATTTTCCCTTTCAACATAAACAGAGAAGCAACCTAAATCTTCTGTCAAATATCCTTCTGGGAGTAGAGTATTACTCCACTCTCGTTACGTCAGATATCGTCCTATCGGAATTCAAACAGATACCAAAGGCTATCTGGTCAGGCCAAATTGGACAGATCATAAACAAACCTAGTTTCATAAGATTAATGTATTTTCTAACGGCTATTTCATCACTAATTCACATTAACATCACACGAGACATAACAGTTTCAGTTCCCGTCTCAATTATACAAATGCATCAATGAAATTCACTTCATGGCTTAACTATATTAATTTCAGTGAATACTCAAGTCTTTATCATACACGAAATCATCTAAGACAACTTTTATCAAATAAAGTAATGCATGAAATCCTTAGAATACATGATTCCTATAGCAATCAAGACAAATTCAAACAATTCGTCAAACTCATATAAAGAAGATTATTGTGCGAATTCAGACAAATGAACTCAAACAAATAGTTATACTCATATCAAGAAAATTGATCTGCGAATTTAAACAAATAAATTCATGCAAATCTAAACAAATAAATTCAAGCAAATAATTATATTGGTATCAACGAATTACATGAGATTGATGCAAATACCCTGTGCTTTCAAGCCTCGCTTGCTTCTACCGCCAGAATTGTGTCCGTCAACATTCCAGACATCAGTCCCTTGAATAATTGTTTTTACGAGAGAACTTCTTCTAAATTCAGTCTCGGAGTCAAATCTATTTCTCTTGCAGAAAAAACTTAGACTGACTAAATTTTGCGATGGGGCATATTAAAAACCATGAAATTTCTTCTGGGAAACGCGCCCCTTATTTAGCGTAGCCAATCAGATTAAACGGATCTACCGCCTTTTATAAATATGCGACAATTCGGTCAGCGTAACCTTCTAGATTTTGCGCTATTTAAGTAACTGATTCTGGACAATCTCAACTCTGACATTTTCGATACCAAGATCGAAGTTAACCTTTTCCTTCCAATCTGTCTGACCGTTAAATAAACGAATGCTTAATTAAGAATCAATTTCGCCCCTCAACAGGAACATTAATACCCTTGCAGTCTAGCGATTCCATACGGTGCCTTTCCTCATAAATCTAATTAATTGTTCTGTCAACTAAAATGTGCTCTACAGAAATCGACAGAAATTTGCACCATTACAGACGTCATTCCCATAACGGCTAGTTTGGAAAATGCCCCCCCCCCCCCCCCACGAACTACAGTGATTGGTTGGTAGTCTCAAATCTGCGTGGTGCATAATGAGTAAGAAGTGCTAAAATTTTCCGTACTTTTTTCAAAGATGCCAGTTGATGGTCATCAAAGAACTCAGTCGAATTCTCAAATACACAAGATTAAATAATACCATACTGAAAGCAAGGTTATAACTTAGTGGAGTTATTTGCACAAGTTAGGTAAAAGAAAGTTTTCTAATAAGCTCAAACTTGAAAAGAGAAATTTACAAATGTTGTGGCCAAGTGGAAATCGATGAATGGGTTGGAAGAAAG